>OX439244.1:3000000-3415708 GCA_949319165.1 Sialis lutaria
AAATTTTTTATTTCAATTCATTTTTTAAAGTTAATTAAGTATTGACTTTTAAGATAAATAATATTATAAAGTTTTATAAAAAAAATCTTTTTAAAAAACATTTCAACAATAAGTTATATTTACTCATATCAGCTGTCACAATAATACACTAACTTGTAGATCTTTATTTAAGGGGGAACTCCACTGTGATTGGTCGATTTTTGTTTTTTAAATAATTATTTCAGAATTGAAGAAAGTACATATACCGGGTGTCCCAGATAACTTTTCCAGCATGGGGATCGAAGTATCTATAAGAGATACAGGTTTGGTTAAATGAGATTAATTATTTGTATAAAAGGGGCGAGTATTATAACACAAAAAATATTCATAATTCTATGTGGTTTAGGCGGTATACCCAAAAAACTGAAAATTCGGAATTTCTTTAAATGGCTATAACTTTTTTGTTAAAGTAGATAGGTACTTTTTGTTTGCGGTTTCTTAAAGCACTTTTTTGTGTAGAATTGATTGATGTATTTAGATTTTTAATATCACTTTTAGTTTCCGAGATACAAGTCCTAACTTCAGTTTTTCTTATGGGCCGCTAAGTTGGCTATGGCATATTTGAACGTGTTTTTTACTCTACAACGATATGTCACTTGCCATATTTATTATTAAAAAAGTCGAAATACTAAATATCAGTGATATTTATGAAGTATTTTATTACAAACTTTTAAGTGAGCCATGAAAAACAAAAATCACAATAACAACAATCAAAATAACAAATGAATATTTGAAACAATGAACTATTTGAAAAAATATATTATAATTTTTTTTTTTCGATAATAAATATGGCAAGTGACATATCGTTGTAAAGTAAAGTAAAAAACACGTTCATATGCCATAGGCAACTGCGGCCCATAAGAAAAACTGAAGTTAGGGCTTGTGTATCGGAAACTAAAAGTGATATTAAAAATCTAAATACACCAATCAATTCTACACAAAAAAGTGCTTTAAGAAACCGCAAACAAAAAGTACCTATCTACTTTAACAAAAAAGTTATAGTAGTCCACGGTATTTAGATTAAAATTTGCCAAATAGAAGAAAAAAATCATAAAGTTTTGATATTTTGTCCACGTACTCTCAGAAGGGTTCGGAATAAGAGCCCGAAAAGTTCCCACCTAAATCGTGGATGGAACATCCCCTTTCACGTGAAAAACTACCCTCGGAGTGGATTTTATTCCAGTTTTTCCCATTTTTCATCCGAACTACCGCTCGGAGAAAAAAATATTATGGGAATTAAAGACTAAACATGAAATTTTACGTAAAAAATGTCATATGCACTATTCGGTTAATCCTCAGCCTACTCTCGCATTCAATGCTCAAAGTGAAGGGTAGTTTTTGGAATGCAAGGAAATATCGGTATAACAAAATTTTTCACCGTTAATATTTCCATAACGGCTAATTTTACCAAAAAGTTGATTAGAGCAAAAAATGTAGAACTGAATCTCCTCTATAAGATCCAAGTACCACAATTTTGTTTTAAACGTTTTTTTATTGATTTTTTACCTTTTTTCACAAACCTTAATTCCATTATTTTGAGATATTTTTCATAAAACCCATTGAGTGAACATTTCGCACGTTTTTTTTAGTGGTTTACCATCGTAAGTCTATTCTATTAAAGTCTTGTATATTTTTGCAGATTTATTCCTGTTTTTTAGTGTAGAAATAGCCTTAACTATGAACTACCTGTTTATTCATTCAAAGATTAATTATTTTATACAGGATATCCGTTAAAAGGACTTAAGGGACAAGCACACATACACACACACGTTGACAACATATCAACATAGTTTTTTTTAATATAAATTGTAGTTGTCCCACTTTTTTTATTATAAAATTATATTCGTGTAAAATTAATGTATGAACATTTGTGAAAAAAGATAAAAAATACAATAAAAAAACATTTGAAACAAAATTGTGATACTTGAATCTTATAGAGAAGATTCAGATCTATAATTTTTATCATAACCATTTTTTTGTAAAATTAGCCGTTATGGGAATATTTTCAACATATGAAACGAACTAATTCTTTGTGGATTTAAAAATATTTCTTTTCGTTAGGCTGTACAATAATTTGCGTCCGAACAGACGTTATGAGAAAAAAATATAATGGGAATTAAATATACCTGATTAAATTCTCCGTAAAAAATGTCATGTGCACTATTCGACTAATATCCAGCCTACTATCGCATTCGATGCTCAAAGTGGAGGGTAATTTTTGGAATACAACGAAAAATCGGTATAACAAGATTTTTCACCGCAAATATTTCCATAACGGCTAATTTTACCTAAAAAATGATTATAATAAAAATTATAGATCTGAATCTCCTCTATAAGATTCAAGTATCACAATTTTTTTTCAATCGTTTTTTTATTGTATTTTTTATCTTTTTACACAAATGTACATACCATAATTTTACACGAATATAATTTTATAATAAAAAAAGTGGGACAACTTCAATTTATATTTTAAATTAACTATGTTGATATGTTGTCAACGTGTGTATGTATGTGTGCTTGTCCCTTAAGTCCTTTTAACGGATATCCTGTATAAAATAATTAAATTCTGAATGAATTAACAGGTAGATCGTTAATAAAGCTACTTCTGCACCAAAAAAACAGGAATAAATCTGCAAAAATATACAAGTCTTTAATAGAATAGACTTACGATGGTAAACCACTAAAAAAAACGTGCGAAATGTTCACTCAATGGGTTTTATGAAAAATATCTCAAAATAATGGAATTAAGGTTTGTGAAAAAAGGTAAAAAATCAATAAAAAAACGTTTAAAACAAAATTGTGGTACTTGGATCTTATAGAGGAGATTCAGTTCTACATTTTTTGCTCTAATCAACTTTTTGGAAAAATTAGCCGTTATGGAAATATTAACGGTGAAAAATCTTGTTATACCGATATTTCCTTGCATTCCAAAAACTACCCTTCATTTTGAGAATTGAATGCGAGAGTAGGCTGAGGATTAACCGAATAGTGTATATGACATTTTTTACGTAAAATTTTATGTTCAATCTTTAATTCCCATAATATTTTTTTCTCCGAGCGGTAGTTCGGATGAAAAATGGGAAAAACTAGAATAAAATCCACTCCGAGGGTAGTTTTTCACGTGAAAGGGGATGTTCCATCCACGATTTAGGTGGGAACTTTTCGGGCTTTTATTCCTAACCCTTCTGAGAGTACGTGGACAAAATATCAAAACTTTATGATTATTTTCTTCTAAAATATCTAATTTACTTGGACTATAGCCATTTAAAGAAATTCCGAATTTTCAGTTTTTTGGGTATACCGCCTAAACCACATAGAATTATGAATATTTTTTGTGTAGTAATCCTCACCCCTTTCTTACAAATAATTCATCTCAATTAACCAAACCTGTATCTCTTATAGATACTGAGATCCCCATGCTGGAAAAGTTATCTGGGACACCCGGTATGCTATTAACCTTTAAAGGGACGGGATTTCAGGGGGCATTTCACCCTCAGAAAACTGGTATAAAAAGTATTTTATATCATTGATTGATGATCATAGACAAAGTGTCGATCACGGGGTGAGCCAATATATTGGCTTTCCGGTCCGGAAGGGAACAGCGCATGTTAAAAATTTAAAATTCGAAAAAAAATTATTTTGAATAGTACATTAACTTTTTTCATTATACAAATATACGTTTTCGATGTATTTTTTGACACTGAATCCAAATCTGACGTCAAAAATACGGTTAACCAAAAAAATCCCTCATATAATAGAGTAAAAACTACCCCTTTACCTCGCGTGAACGATTTTTATTTATTTGGAAAAATTTTAATTTTTTTTTAAATATACTCCTCTGAAACTTCGTGAGTGGATTAATTTTAGCGTAACATACACGCTTTATCTTGGAAAATTCTGAGGATTGGGGCGTTTTTAATGCGTCAAACATGTCAATTTATAGATGTATAGAAAATTTACGAATAACCCTTTCTTTTCTACTTGAACTATAAGATTTAATAACGCTAACATCGGGAAATATGTTGACTTACAAAAATATTGGGGCATTTAACGAGACCTACACCCTCAACATGTCAAATTCATGATGTTATTTAATTTATAAATAACCGGCTGATTTTTGCACAATTGCTAGATAAATAATAATAAAATATCATGGTTATACTGGCCTTCAAAAATCATGGGTCTTTTGTCCTGACCTACGCCCGAAACATGTCAATTCCACGGGGTGTTGTTTATTTAAAAGTACTCATTTGTGATTTTGTTTTTCTTATTTGAAATGAAATATAGAACACAGTTAAACATGTGACCTACAAAATAAATGGGTCATATTTGTATATATGTAGGTCTATGTGTCTGGATGTAGAATTTTCTTCTGTTCACGATAACTACTGTAAATGTGCACCGATTTGAATTATTTTTGGTCAAAATGTTTGTCTCAGTGAGTACTCCAGATCTATTGATTTTAGTGCTAATCGGATTAGGGTTTTCGGAAATATTCGAAATTTTTTACCTATTATCGTCTAAAAAGTGAGTTTTATCTCACCAATTTTGATAAGACTTGGTACACTTGTAGTTCAATCCAATCTAAGGGGCACTTATTTCATAAACGTGCCGAAATAGCCATTGAAGGGGTGAAAACTACCCTCCAAATTTTTATTTTAAATACTAATAAATTCTTTTTTTTTATAATAAAACAAAGAAAATTTTAGCAAATACATGCAATTAAAAGTGCATAAATTATTAAATAATAAAATATCATCTACATCTAGTGGTTAACAACAATATTTTCGCAATATTCCGTTCTAGTGTATCAACTAACACGTGCTACAATTATGTGTTTTTTATGTGAACATTCTGTGCAAAAAAAAACAGAATTTAAAGAAAAAGAGGAAGTAAAGAAGATGTCAGAAGATATGTGGCTCTCGTCCAAAGAATTTTTGGAGATTCGGAGAATTAAGGGTCATATTTATGGTGACGTTATTCTACATTAATGAAATTTACAACAATCTTGGCGAGAAATTATCTCGATCTCTTGTAATCTGCCGCAGTTTTACAGGGAAAGATTATAATCCAGCGTTCTTCCGAAAAGGCAAAATTCGGTCATTTCCAATTTTGCAGAAGAATATTTTACTTCAAGATGCTTTCATTAAATTAATTGATATTCAACCAGCTTCATTGACAGAATGCAATGACACATTCAAAGTTCTAGAACAGTATGTATGCAAGATGTACTCGTTAAAAAATATCGATATCAGGCAGATATGAATTTTTTGAAAAAAAAAATATAAATGCAAAAGCAATGATGAAACAATTATAAAAAAGAAGATTATCGGATATGATCCCTCCAGCTTACCTCCAACTAAAGCAGAATTGTTGCAGCAACTGAAATGAACATTGTACATAGGCGATATTTGGTGTAACTCCCACATGCGATATCCAACTTATTTAACACAAGAGGCATGTGGATGGAACATTATAGATGGTCAATTTGAATTTTACTGGTTTGATGGACCGCAAAGTCCTTCCCTTCAGGATATTGCTGATGTCGAAGGTATCTCATCATTTAATATACTTTTAAATATTTTTTTTACTTGACACAATTATCAATAAAAATGAAAATACAATACATTTTAATTAGTATTATTCTGATCTCTGCACTATATATTTTTTCATTTATTTTCAGATTCCTATAACACTGACTCTGATACCGAGGATGATGAAGGAATCTATTATAACAACGAAGACTCCTCTGATGACAGCACCTAACAGCGATTACAACGCTGATGATGATTAATAAACTAAATTTTGTACAATATTTTTTAATTGAATAAAAGGAAGAATTTTTCCAATACTGTTTTATTAATAAAATTAAATATAATTAAATAAATTTTAATTAATTAAAACAACTATAATAAAAAAATTAAAATATGTTATTAAAAAAATTAAATTAAATTTAATTAAATTATGAGAGCTATTTATTGAATTTTTTAGATAAAAATTATATAGGTATGAAATGTAATTTTCTATCAAAGTATCTAAAATTTAAATATTTTTTATAATTTTAACATAGGCTTTCATAAAAGTAGTATTTAACTTGTAGGGACACAAAACATATCAAAAGAATATTCTAGATTCTAGACAAATACAACAATACAAAACGTATATAAAATAAATAAATACAACAATACAAAACGTATAAAAATAAAAGTAGCATTTCCGGTTTTAAAAACATCTTTAATAGCCGATATAATAGTATTCTACACACATTTTAAAGTGGCTTCATATCTGAAAATCTTTTTTTTGACCTTATATAAGACCACAGAAAGTGGCATACCCCAATCAAAAAGTGCAGCGTTATGGCTTTATTTGCCACGAAATAGGCGTACTCATTTTGTAGTAATTTTTCTATCAAATAATTAGTAAATAATTACGTATTAATTTAAATACAGTGTAACCTTAATATAACGATTTAACAATTTTTTCGAAATCCCCTAGAACTGCCCGTAAGAGCTAATGCAAAATATACCTTTATATTACGAATACATTTGTCAACAATCTCTTTATATTGAATTTTTAATCTTATTACCCATTGAAATTAAACTACCTACCTATTTATTTTTTACGGATTTCATTGCATTTCATTTTGATTATTTAGTGACAGAAAACTGTAAACTGTTAAATAAAAAATAGAGTTTTTTCCTTAAAATGTATTTTATTTATTAGTGGAAATCGTTCGCTATAACGGTAAGCAGATGAGTACCTACGTAATGTTGAGGTTAATAAACTTTACCTTGTTATAACGAATTGTAGAACAACCTTACCTTTATATAACTAACCTCACTCTAACAAACTACTTGGTATAACGAATATTTTCTACTTCCTTTCAGTTTTGTTATATCGAGGATGCATGTATAATGATTTTACTTTCTTATACCTCTACCGGGTGTCCCAGATAACTTTTCCAGCATGGGGATCTCAGTATCTATAGGAGATACAGGTTTGGTTAAATCAGATGAATTATTTGTATGAAAGGGGTGAGTTTTTTTTTACACAAAAAAATATTCATAATTCTATGTGGTCTAGAGTGTCTAGACGGTATACCCAAAAAAATGAAAATTCGGAATTTCTTTAAATGGCTATAACTTTTTTGTTAAAGTACATAGGTACTTTTTTGCGGTTTCTTAAAGCACTTTTTATATAGAATTGATTGGTGTACTTAGATTTTTAATATCACTTTTAGTTTCCGAGATACAAGCCCTAACTTCAGTTTTTCTTATGGGCCGCTTAGTTGGCTATGGCATATTTGAACGTGTTTTTTACTCTACTTTACAACGATGTGTCACTTGCTATATTTATTATCGAAAAAAAAATTATAATATATTTTTTCAAATAGTTCATTGTTTCAAATATTCATTTGTTATTTTGATTGTTGTTATTGTGATTTTTGTTTACAATTTTTGTTTTTCATGGCTCACTTAAAAGTTTGTAATAAAATACTTCATAAATATCACTGATATTTAGTATTTTTTTTTTTTTTTGATAATAAATATGGCAAGTGACATATCGTTGTAAAGTAGAGTAAAAAACACGTTCAAATGTGCCATAGCCAACTTAGCGGCCCATAAGAAAAACTAAAGTTAGGGCTTGTAATTCGGAAACTAAAAGTGTTATAAAAATTCTAAATACACCAATCAATTCTGACCAGTGCTTTAAGAAACCGCAAACAAAAAGTACCTATCTACTTTAACAAAAAAGTTATAGCCATTTAAAGAAATTCAGAATTTTCAGTTTTTTGGGTATACCTACCGTCTAGACCACATAGAATTATGAATATTTTTTTGTGTAATAATACTCACCCCTTTCATACAAATAATTCATCTAATTTAACCAAACCTGTATCTCTTATAGATACTGAGATCCCCATGCTGGAAAAGTTATCTGGGACACCCGGTATAGGAAATACAGGCTGAGTCATATCAGGTGGAACAAACTTAAACCGTTGATTGAGAAAAATATTTTAAGCAAAAAAGTTCATATTAACATGTGTCCGGAAACTCTTCGTGAGGGAGCTACAGACTCCCAAAGATTTTGACTAAAATTGGTTTTTATTTAATATCTAGAGAAGTTGTCATAAGATTAACCGTTTACAAGAAATACGATGTGAAAGATAGTTTTGCAGAATTTAACTTAATACGGATTTTAAAAATTACACAAAATAAATTAATATTATTGTTCTATAATTAAAAACAAGAATAAATGTGTATGTAAATATACCTACAAAAATGCACCCTTAATATTTTTCTCAATCAACGGTTTAAGTTTGTTCCACCTGATATGACTCACCCTGTATAATATAATAAGTAAGAATTATAAAGTCGATTTTATACGAAATTCGGATTTTGATGGAATTATGCATTTTCACCTTCCCTGAATCCATTCTGACTATTTTCGTCATGATGTCTGTGTGTGTGTCTGTCGGTCTGTAGACGCTGTAACTCAAATACGACAAATAGTAGAAGGGTAAAATTTTATACTTAAAATTAATTTTTTCCTGGGATGAAAACCTCCTATTTTTGAAAACGATCTTCAACCGGATACCTACATCGATTTTTGAATTTTTCAAATTACACTCATCACTCGATTTAGTAACGTTCTATTTATTCAGCGTTTGATTTAGTAACGGCCCAAACGCGCGATTTAGTAACCTTCCCCTATCCTCAGCATTGCTATATTTCTGCGCGAAATTTAAATTTACCAATTAATGTTGAGGTCGACACGGTGGTGGGGGCCCCTCTCGACGTTCTTAAATCAAGCGGTTGAATGGTTGAATTATCAACAACGTGATTAAAACGAGCGATGAGTGTACATTGAAACAATGCGAATTGAAAGAAAATGGCCAAGTTGAAAATTAATTAATTAATTACATTTCAAATGGTTTATAACAGAGAAGAAATATATGCCATGAGTGTCGTGGGACTTTCTTATACGTATTACTGAGACTGAACAGTGTACGTGTTTGCCATAGGTACCATGGGTCTTTCTTATATGTAATACCGACAATAAACAGTGTGAATTATTCTAAATAATTATTTTTAAAAATTCTTTCTGGCTACATCATAAGTCTTGGAAAAAAATGTATGAGAAATAAATTATAGATAATAACATGCTCGACATTTTTTATCTAAAACATTTTTTTCTTATCAAAAAAAATAAATAAATACAAGAGTAAACATCCGTTTCCGTCTTAGTAATTACGTTAAACAAAATTCTTTCGATACATAATGTATAAAAAAAATAGTTATATTCATTTTAACCTAGTTTTTGTAAGTTTATTAGAAATATCTTTGAATAAAATAAAAATCACGTACACGGTTCAGTGTCACGTATAAGAAAGTCCCGTGATGACCTTTTTTCTCTTTTCTTGGAAATAATTATATGGAGAAGGTAATAATGGTAAAAAAATTTTTTTCTATATTTGGAATCATAAATACATTTTTTATCTTTTTTTTGTAGGTCACGCTATAAGACCCAATATTTTTGTAGGCCATTCCATTATTTCATCATGGAATATGTTATAGATCATATGGTTTTCATGACCTACAAGTATTTTTAAATAAACAACACCCCGTGGAATTGACATGTTTCGGGCGTAGGTCAGGACAAAAGACCCATGATTTTTGTAGGCCAGTATAACACTTTACTATTATTTATCTAGCTATTGTGCAAAAATCAGCCGGTTATTTATAAATTACATAACATCATGAATTTGAGGGTGTAGGTCTCGCTAAATGCCCCAATATTTTTGTAAGTCGACATATTTCCCGATGTTTGCGTTATTAAATATTATAGTTCAAGTAGAAAAGAAAGGGTTATTCGTAAATTTTCCATACATCGTTAAATTGACATGTTTGACGCATCAAAAACGCCCCAATCCTCAGAATTTTCCAAGATAAAGCGTGTAGGTTACGCTAAAATTTATCCACTCACGAAGTTTGAGAGGAGTATATTTAAAAAAAATATATTTAATGGGGGACCGGGGACTAAAATGAATATTTTATTCTGTAAACAAAAATTGAAGATTTTCTGGTGCGCCAAAATATTGTTTTTTCGGCATTCTAGAGGTTAAAGATATTTTCAGCTATGATCACACAACATTTGATAATATGGAAGAGATATTTATTTTTTACACTGCTGTTTATTGCTCCATTTACACGTTGTTTTCATGGAACCAATAAACCGTGTAAATGGAGGGATAACTGAATCAGAAAATCGATTTTTTACCCATCATAGTGATGTTCCTTCTTAAACATAAAAAATAAACAATAATTATATTTTATATACTAGAGACAATCGAAACTATGTACCACTGAAACATTAACTACTGAACCTGATGAAACAACTACAGAATCTTCTGTTTGTTCTTCCACGGAACCAACATGCTTGGATTGTTTAACTCTACAAATATGTTACCCAAATAACGATGGAAATCTTGTCCCAGTTGAACAACCATGTAAGAACGAGAATGCCAAAACACCTTATTGTAATTATAATACCGGAACTTGCGTGGACAATGATGCATCTTGTGATCACGAACCTCCTAAGGCAAACTGTTATGGTGAAGGTATCATCCCAGATCCCTTAAATTGCAAGCAATATTTAAATTGCGTTGATAAGAAGGATACTAGATCTAGTTATGTAGGAGTTACATACACCTGCCCTGATGGAGCATATGCATATGATCATAAATCAAAAACATGTCGGTTATTTCAAAGGTAAGTAATTTGAGGTAAGAGACTTACAAGTCAAAAATTCGTATCGAGTTTAAACTTTGTATATAGTTAGAGAAGGTCAAGGTAAGTAAGAAAAAAATTATCATAGCTGCGGTAAAACGGTTTAAGAGGGTGAAACACCCCTATAAAAATATGCAAAATAATCATACTTCGTTTTCTTGGACGGTGCCGGCTATGAATTTACTTATAATGGAATATAAAGTTAATCCAGTTTTATATGATAATGTTCTCCATGATTATAAAAATCGTAATAAACGGTTACAAATTAAAACCGCGATAGGCAGAAAATTTCTGTAAGAATCTTTGTCTTTTGTTGTAGCTCGTTTAACAAATTTTCTTGGATATTACACCTTTGAATCTAACAAGGAAAGATCCCGAGGTGTCAAACTCGGATTTTATGAAACTTGGTAAAAATGTTCTTTGGGTAAAAATTAAGGACACCTATTTTTTTATACGTGCCCGTTTTAATATTTAGGGGGTGAAATCGGCCCTTGAAAATGAGGGTAAAATTTTTAATTTGTAAATAGCTCGTAAACCACTTGGAATAGTGACTTGTGTATAATGTAACATTTGTTTGGTATTACAAGAGCTATAAAATAGCATTAATGTGGTACCCCCTAAATATTTTATTTGGGGGGTATAATTGACACCCCTCAATTTTTTTCAAAAATTATTATTTTTTCTTTCATAAATCAATAGAGTGTAGTATTCTGAATACAATGATATCAAATTTCAAAATAACGTGTCTTCAAACTTCGGAGATATCGGCAGTTTTGTAGTTCGCCATATACTTTATACACTGTATAAAGATACTGCATGCCGCGCCGCGCACTGGTCAAAGCTAGTGGAACATTTTTCAAAGTAGTGTGGATCTATTATAAGTTGTGATATTAATTTGAAAATTCACAAATATCATTAATTAATGGGTTTATTTTAAATTATAAAGAGTACAAATTTTGTACTTTCTTCGCTACAGGGTATGCAACCCTTAAATTAAGAAACAATGGAATGTAGCGATTTCATGTATTGAAAAATTGGTTTTAAAAGTATTAATATAAATTATATAAATTAGTTACACTTACCCAAATTAAATACAGTAGAAGTTAAATATTAAAGGTAAATTTTATGGTTGAAAATATTTTTGAATTCTTTTAACCATATTAATAAACACTTTGTTTGATTCTATCAACCAATACCAATTATTTAAAAAACTATTAACATTTTCTCATATTTTCTTTGATTTGGGAGTGATGCGAGAGCGAGTATGACGTAAAATGTTAATTTATAAATTAGCTGGTACCTTAAGAACCTGCAATGAACAATTTAAAATAAACCCATATTGATGATATTTGTGAATTTTCAAATTAATATCACAACTTATAATAGATCCACACTACTTTGAAAAATGTTCCACTAGCTTTGACCAGTGCGCGGCGCGGCATGCAGTATCTTTATACAGTGTATAAAGTATATGGCGAACTACAAAACTGCCGATATCTCCGAAGTTTGAAGACACGTTATTTTGAAATTTGATATCATTGTATTCAGAATACTACACTCTATTGATTTATGAAAGAAAAAATAATAATTTTTGAAAAAAATTGAGGTGTCAATTATACCCCCCCAAATAAAATATTTAGGGGGTACCACATTAATGCTATTTTATAGCTCTTGTAATACCAAACAAATGTTACATTATACACAAGTCACTATTCCAAGTGGTTTACGAGCTATTTACAAATTAAAAATTTTACCCTCATTTTCAAGGGCCGATTTCACCCCCTAAATATTAAAACGGGCACGTATAAAAAAATAGGTGTCCTTAATTTTTACCCAAAGAACATTTTTACCAAGTTTCATTAAAATCCGAGTCTGACACCTCGGGATCTTTCCTTGTAAGGCTCATAATCCAAAATCGTTTTCTTTTTTTCTCTTTCAACAACACACATTGTTGCTGTTGTTGCACAAGCGAGCAACTTTCCCTTCTCCATTTTAAAGATATTAATATAAAAATCATAAAAACATTTGAAAAAAAAATTGCAATACACGGTTATATTGTACTGACATGCACCAAAAAAGAAGAAAATATCCCCTAGATAATATTGAGAAAATTTTATGTAGTGTAGTAGAAGTAGAACAAAATCTCGTATTTTATCAAGGAAATATGATCCATATATATAAGCTGTGTTAACAATATAATCTTTGAGATCGTTTTTCATGACTTAGAGATGGTTAATTTTAATAAAAATGGGCTATTTTTCAGATATTAATCTAGGGAATATACCTATACAATTTAAACAAAATCTGACTTAAACAATATTTACGGACCAACTACCTTAATTGCACTAGTTTGAATTAGTAAATGAATTTATTATTATTTAAAATTAAAACTTTACGGTGAATTAGTAGATGAATTTATTAGTATTAAAAATTAAAATTTTAAGGGTGGTTTCCACCCTTTCAGTGGAACGTATAGAAACGAAGTGCCCCTTAGATTTGTTTGAACTACGAGTGTACCAAGTCTTAGCAAAATTGGTGAAATAATACTCAATTTTTAGACGATACTATAGTCTATTTCATTTAAGTTTGCAGTGGTGGGCGGGGATTAGACGGTACGATTCACACAGGAATTATTTTATAGCTAACGGAAAAGTTTTTTCACTAGAAATTTATTAAATCTTAAACCTTTCAGTGGATTTTTTTCAAACTTTCACTGTATTTAGATTCATCTTTCATACAAAGTTTAGGCAAAATTTAATTTTCAACACAATTATAGTTTTTATGCTGTATTTTTTTTTTTTTGGCAAAACGGGAAATAACTCACATTTTAATTTATTACTGATTGTTGCAAATACTCAATAGTGTTTTTTTTCTTGACGTCAGACGTGTAATTTTTTTAAAACCACGTGATTTTTGGCATATCTGAACTGTCATATAACTTTTAATGGAATTTACAAGAAATAAAATTCACTTTTGTGTCATAAATATTAGTTTTCTTATATCCTAATGTCAACTATATAAATACATACATTTGTAGAATAACTAATCTGACAGTTTGAATTTAATTACAATTATTTCCAAGGCAACATGATGTATTGCATTAGTGAAAATTGTGTTATTGTGAATCTATCTGCCGTTTTGACCAATCAGGAGCGCGTATTATGCTTCCTATGCTAGCTACCGCTGCAATCTTAAATGAAATAGACTATAGGTACAAAATTTAGAATATTTTCAAAATACCATAATCCAATTAACATTAAAATCAATGGGTCTGGAGTAGTTTAAAGTAGAGTATCGTGAACGAAATAAAATTGAGGGGTATGCAGCAACAAGGAATTAACTCCAGTTTTTATAATTTGTGGGAAAATAGAAAAAAACTGTTTAAAAAATTGAGAATGTATTTTAATCGCCTTTGTCTTCGTCCAATTATTATTTGTCACCGACCACATGTTTTGGCCAAATTCGTCAGATTGGCAATTCTAAAGTCAATTTTATTCTGGAGTTAATTCCTTTTTGGCCCAAATATAGTTTATTTCAAGAAAGAACACAGTAACGAGTGTACTAACTAAATTCTAAGCCCGAAAACAAAGGTCAGTTCCTGGAGTTAACTCCATTTTGACCCAAGCGAATGAAGCAACTAACTCATTCTAGCGGATACCTTGAGAACTATCAACGGTAGGTAACTCTTTGTTGAACCAAACGAAAGATTATTTTTTTCCCCCGAGAAACGGTTGTTAACTCTGTATAGTCTAAAAATGGAGTTAATTCGTTGTTGCTGCAAACCCCTCAATTCTACTTCCAGTAGAAATTTGCATAGTAATTCATGTAACCTTGAAAACAATGCAATTAAAATAGAACTGTCAGATTATTATTCCAAAAATGTGTGTTATACAATATTGACATTAAGATATTAGAAAACAAATATTTATAAAATACAAATGTGATTTTTCTTTCTGAGAAGTTTTTCTTAAACCGGGTGGTCTATTTAAATTGAGACAAGCAAATACCTTGAAAATCAAGGTTTTGCAGAGAAAACGTTTGGTACAAAAGTTTTATGGTTAAGAGGGGGAAAATCAATGGAGGTAAATTTTTTGATCTTCAGTGGAAGATTTAAGGTAATTTTGAGAGCAACTACATTTTTTAATGGAAACCTCTTTTTTACATATTCGTACTCTATAGAAAAAAGAAACAATTTTTGTCTGTAAAAGGTTTTTCAAAAACCTCATTATAAAATTTTCTATGCGGAAATCAATTTTACTTCCATGTTCGAAGAAATGGAAGTATTGTAATACCATCGAAAAATCGTATCTGAGATAAGAGCAGATTCTGATTGTACTAACTTCAAAACGTAAAGAAAAGTTAATTTCCGCATGGCGGTTGTGCGTGTGTGTGTGTCTGGATGTAGAATTTTTTTTCGTTCACGAAACTAAGTATTGTAAATATGCAACGATTTGAATTATTTTTGGGGAAAATGTTTGCCTCAGTGAGTACTCCGGACCTATTGATATTTGTGCTAATCGGATTAGGGGTTTTGGAAATAATCGAAATTTTGTACCTTTTATCGTCTAAAAATGAGTATTATCTCACCAAATTTGATAAGACTCGGTATACTTGTAGTTCAATCCAATCTAAGGGGCACTTATTTTATAAACTTTCCAAAATAGCCACTGAAGGAGTAAAAACCACCCTCAAAATTTTAAAATTAATACTAATAAATCTGCATAGTAATTCATGTTACCTTGAAAACAATGCAATTAAATTAAATCTGTCATATTATTATTCCAAAAATGTATATTATACAATATTGACATTAGGATATTAGAAAACAAATATTTGTAAAATATAATTGTGTTTTTTATTTCTGAGAAATTTTTCTTATACCGGGTGGTCTATTTAAAATGAGACAAGCAAATACCTTGAAAATCAAGGTTTTACAGGGAAAACTTTTGGTACAAAAGTTTTAGGGTTAAGAGGGGAAAAATCAATGGAGGTAAATTTTTTTATCTTTAGTGGAAGATTTAAGGTCATTTTAAGATCAACATTTTTTAATGGAAACCTATTTTTTTTTACATATTCGTACTCTATAGAAAAGGTTTTTCAAAAACCTCATTATAAAATTTTCCATGTTCGAATTTAGAAGTATTGTAATACCATCGAAAAATCGTGTCCGAGATAAGAACAGATTCTGATTGTACTAACTTCAAAACAAAAAGAAAAGTTAATTTCCGCATGGCGGCTGTGCGTGTGTCTGGATGTAGAATTTTTTTTCGTTCACGATAACTAAGTATTGTAAATATGCACCTATTTGAATTATTTTTGGGGAAAATGTTTGCCTCAGTGAGTACTCCAGACCTATTGATATTTGTGCTAATCGGATTAGGGGTTTTGGAAATAATCGAAATTTTGTACCTTTTATCGTCTAAAAATTAGTATTATCTCACCAAATTTGATAAGACTCGGTATACTTGTAGTTCAATCCAATCTAAGGGGCACTTATTTTATAAACTTTCCAAAATAGCCACTGAAGGATTAAAAACCACCCTCAAAATTTAAATTTTAATACTAATAAATTTGCATAGTAATTCATGTTACCTTGAAAACAATGCAATTAAATTAAAACTGTCAGATTATTATTTCAAAAATGTGTGTTATACAATATTGACATTAGGATATTAGAAAACAAATATTTATAAAATACAAATGTAATTTTTATTTCTGAGAAATCCTACTGAAATTTTTCTTATACCGGGTGGTCTATTTCAATTGAGACAAGCAACTACCTTGAAAATAAAGGTTTTATAAGGAAACCGTCTGGTACAAAAGTTTTAGGGTTAAGAGGGGGAAAATCAATGGAGGTAAAAAAATTTTTTAGTGGAGGTTTTAAGGTCATTTAGAGATTGACTACATTTTTTAATGGAAACTTATTTATTTTTTTACATGTTCGTACTTTATAGAAAAAATAAACAATAGGCATGTGGACTAATTTTGAAAAACTATTCTATGATGATCTTACGTGTCTCCTATTTCCAAAAAAATACTTATTTCTGCAAAAAATAAAGGTTTAATCGCAGAAATTGACTCTTTTAAAACTAATTTTGAATTTGCCGCCAAAACGCTCGCAGGTGACATACGAGGTTTGTGACGTCACATGCCTTGTCAAAAATAATAAAACATTCAGATTTAGACAGTAATTTAACTATTTTGTGTGTTAAAAATGAATTCCATAGTATATAAGTTCTTAAATAAGGTATGTACCCAGGCCCGGATTTACCATGCAGGCAGTGTAGGCACGTGCCTATAGCGGCAAAATTTTAGGGGCGGCAGATTTGGAAAAAAAAATTTTTTGACAACGAAAAAAAAAAAAAAAAAAAGGTTATTCATATGAAAAATATCCACTTTTCTAATTTTTATTCCATGAAAAGGGCGGCAATTTTCGTAACTGCCTACGGGCGGCAAATTTGTAAATCCGGCCCTGTATGTACCTAATAAACTTGTAAGAGGAATTGATATTTGTCTAAAATAAAACTCGATTACTTTTGACATTTCGTGGTCCGTGACGTCATTTCGTGTGATTGGTGGTTTCATTTAACACGGTGGATGCTATATTTTGCATTTTTATTTTAGCAAACATTATATTAATCTCGCTTTTAATATAAAAATAAATACATTTTTCAGACTCTTTTTAACCTATTTCATTATTTAAAATCATAATTTCAATGATATTTTGTTACTGTCCGCATGCCTATTTATATTTAATGAAATAACATAATGCAGTTAACTTTATTTTTAAGGTGTTTGGACTTCACAGAGAAGAATCTATGTTTTAACAAAGCGAACAAAATCGTAGTATATCCACCGGACCATTCGATTTATGCAAGATGTCCTCCTGCAAATCTCAACTTGAAACCAATTGTATACAAATGTAAAGGGTCTTACTTATACAATCCAGATATTAACAAATGTGATGCTGTTTGTACAAAGGAGATAAAAATCAAGGATAATTTATCTTGTAACAAATACTATGAATGTACTAAAGCTCTTATAGGTTATGTACGACAGTTAAGAGTTTGTCCTACAGGACAACACTTTATTGAGGATAAGCAAATTTGCGAGAAAGCTGTAACTCAATGTATACCAATCGGTAACTAAATCAATTATTAAAATAAAATTATATCTGTAATATTTAATTGTATTAGCTGTATTTTGATGTTATATTTTCATATCAATTATATTTTATTATGTACATACAGGAATGTAAAGTAAATCAGAAGTTATTTTAAGGAAATTTGATAACTGCACAATTTTTAGGAAAAGCATTTACAAATTTTTAGCTTGAATAAATTATTTATTAATAATTTTTGCACTGCACGAATTAACCACCATAATTTAACCTGTAATACTGATTCACTAGTCTACAAAAAATACTTTTGTAATGTCCTGGAGATCTGAATAGGTGATTTAGGAGGTTTATGGCATGCCGAAATCGAATTCATTGTCCAACTGGTTTCATCACGTCGGGGTTTTGAAATATTCTAACCAAAAGTCCAAAAAATAACTATATTGGAAATGTTGAAGAATTTATTACCAAGTAGGTAATTTTTTTCTAAAAAATCTATTTTTAACCGAGATGTACTAGTTTGAAGATATGATATATTTGTTAATAGAGTGTAGTATAGTAGATACAATGAACTTTACTACATATGTATATCTTCAAAGTAGTATATTTCGGTGAAGAAAAGTCGCACAGTGAAATGTAAAAAAACATTTTAAAGAGAAAAGATAGTACTATTTGGAATCATGAAAGAAAACTTTAGAAAAAAATTACCTACTTATTGTTAGTAACAAAAACCCCAAATATGCCAAAATCGTCAATTTTGGGACTTTTAGGTTCGGATATCTAAAAAACCTGACGTGATGAACCATTTGGGCATCGAATTCGGTTTCGGCATAACAAATACCTTCTAAATCACCTATTCTGATCTCTAGGATTTTTTTTTGTAGACCAGTGTATCTAAAAATATATCGTTTTTCAAAATCGTGTTTTAGTTTAAACTGCCAATCATTGTATAGTTGATGCTATACCTGGTTTCACATATTAATCTTATCACCCTCCTTAATTTTTTCAAACGAAAATCTATATTTTTTATCTTATTTTATTGAAAAAAAATAGTTAAATTAAAAAATAGTTAAATTGTTTTTCATTTTTCTTTGACATTTTCATGAATTTTTGACTCGGAAACCGTCAATTTTAGAGGAAAAGTGCAAAAAATAAAAATATATTTATTTTTTTTGCTTTAATATTTTGAAGAGCTAAAGTTGAAAAAATCCTGATATAATTTTCATAGTTAATATATCAGATTAAAATGAAAAATGAAGTAATTTAAAAAATAATTTAAAACAAAAACTGCTTGTTTTTTTTCCATAAAATAAGATACCTTAATGAAATAACACAAGTTTCCATTTGAAAAAAAAAATGTTTACCCTATTTGACCAATAAAAGCATCCACCAAATCATTAATTCATAACACCATTTTGGATCCGACACAAAACCAAACTACTTTTATTTGAAGCATTTTTTCATTTAATTGATAGATAAAAAAATTAGGGGAGTGATAGATTAAAATGGGACACCTTGTATATATTTAAAATAGGTAAATAAAAGCATTTCCTTTACAAAACGCGAGTTACATAAATAATATAAATAAAAAATATGTTTTTCATTTATTATGTGCCAGTTCTTACTAGTATTTTTACATAATTTTGTCAAAATACATACATTTTGTGTTTATCATTTAGTAAACATTATAAAAATCAGAAAAATCTAATATATAAAAGCACAGTTATATTTTCATAACTTAAAACATTTCGCTCAGTTTTTAAAATGGTTACTGCAAATAAATTTTTGGCTGTTACTCTCATTATATTTTTGGTATGTATTTTTAATGCTTTACATTATTTTAAAAAGTATTGACTTTTAATATGAATAATATTATTCAAGTTTTATCGAAAAAACTTTTTAACATAAGCTACACTGGTAAATTTTTATTTAAGGGGGAACACCATTGTGATTGACCAATTTTTTGCGATTTTTTTGATAGTTATTTTGATCATTTAAAAATCAGTTTTTGGGAGGTGAAAATATTACCATCTATAATTTATAATGCATGTTTCTGGATTAAAATATATTATCATGTAGGTCAATTTAGTGATCTATTCATGGTGGTAAAAAGGTTTTATCGGATTTAGTCGAAACTTAAAATAAATATTATACAATACAAATAATGAAACGTGTGTATTTCAGTATTTATTTTTTATATGGGTCCAAACCAAACAGCCATTAAAGGGATGAAAACCTCCATCAAAATTTGATTTTCAAATACTAATAAATACGTCTACTAATTCGTGTTGGCTTAGAAACAAACGCAATTCAAAATTCAAAATGTCAGATTAGTTACTCTAAAAACGTGCATTATATTATTGTCATTATTAGGATATTAGAAAACTAATATTCATAACATAAAGGTGATTTTTATTTCTGACAAATTCCAATAAAATTTTTCATATACATATTAAAAAAAATATTTACAAACTATAACATAGTAATATTAATTATGGAAACAATAAATAATCAATATTCAAGTATTGATAGTCATACCATGTTGGGAAGTTGATTGTGTGGACCTAAAGGATCGCATCACACGGCATTATACATTGTATAGTTTAATTGTACCTATATATCCACGGGTAACATTGGATCGAACGGCTAGTTTTATCCTAGTTTCATGTCCCAAATGCTGATTGAAATCCCCCATCGATGCATCGTAACATTTCCATGTTAGTGTTCGAGTATTCGACTAGTTTGCAAAAATAAACCCTTATCAATTTTTTATATTTTGATATTTCTTAATGCATGTATATTTTAAGAAAATACAGTGATCTCTCCATTTACGCGGATTTACTTTTCCACGGTTGTTAAGATTTTATGTGCACCAATCCTACTAGACACCGGTTGTCACCACATACCTGTATAACGTAACTCGAATATTCACCGAACATTGAATTTTCATGAGGAGTATTTATTCCAATTTATAGTAAACATACGTAACAGTGAATTTCTGTGATTAAAATTTTAACATTAACAATAATTTATATATGTATTTTTATGATAATTAATGATAGTAGTTAATCATAAACGTTTTTTTGCCGTCAGAAACCTATTAAATTTTATTTAAAAAATGATATCTCACCGCAAGAGTACAATATTTAATAATATGGAACATATATTTATTTTTTAAACAGCTTTCTTTGTTCCGTTTACACGCTGTATAATGGAACCAATTAACCGCGTAAATTGAGAGATAACTGTAGCAGAAAGTAGATTTTCTTATCCATCACAGTGATGTTCCCTCTTAAACATAAAAAATAAACAATAGTTAATAAAAAAAATTATTTATTTTATTTATTAGAAACAATCGCTATTATGTACCACTCAAAATGCATTAGTTCCTGCGGATGGGTCTGATGATGGGCCTCCAGAACCTGTTTGTTCTCCCACGAAAACAATATGCTCGGGATGTTTAAATCTTAAAATATGTTACGAACATGAGAATGGAAGTTTTATCACAGTTGAGCTACCATGTAAGGACGAGAATCCCAAAACACCTTATTGTGATACAACTACCGGAACTTGCGTGGACAATGATGCGTCTTGTGATCACGGACCTGCTGTAGCAAATTGTTATGGTGAAGGTATCATCCCAGATCCCTTAAATTGCAAGCAATATTTTTATTGCGCTGATAAGAATTTAAGATCTATTTATGAAGGATTTGTATACACCTGTCCTGATGGAGCATACGCATATGATCATATTTCAAAAACATGTCGGTTATCTCAAAAGTAAGTAATTTGAAGTATGAGACTCAGTTATTGACCGCTTAAAAATACAAGTACATATATTGCTTCCTTGCCATATAAAGATACGAGAAGCCTAGGATTAGCCGCTAGAGGACGGTTCCATTTAAATATTATTAAAATCGCGTATAAGGGGAAGAGGTGACATCCTAAAACAGTTATAAAATTAAAGATAGTTAAATTCTCTACCAAAATGATTCTATACATTTTTTTCGTCAGATCCGTATTTCATCGAGAAACGACTGTCTGAATTTTATAAAAACTGTATTGGCTAATTTAATGTTATTATTAATTTTGTCTTCATTGAAATATTCAAATTTAAAAAAACTTCAGTCATTACTCGATTTAAACAATACCTAACCACGGTTCCGATTGGCACCTCGCACATTTATAATCAGATCAACCTCTCTAATAAGATTAAAAAATGTATCGAAATAATTTTCCGAACGGCTGCGTTCTGCTTTTTAACCAAATCACGAAACTGATTTTGACGAGGACTGTCTTTAAATAGATCTGCAATATAAAACCCACATTTTATATATGTATTATATGACATTTTAAAGTTGCACATGACGTATATTTTTTTAATTTATTTTTAAGGTGTTTGGACTTCACAGAAAAAAATCTATGTTTGAACAAAGCGAACAAATTCGTAGAATATCCACTGGACCACTCGATTTATGCAAGATGTCCACCTGCAAATCTCGGCTTGAAACCAACTTTATACAAATGTAAAGGATCTTACGTATACAATCCAGCCATTAACGCATGTGATGCTGTTTGTACAAAGGAGATGAAAATCAAGGATAATTTAACTTGTAACAAATACTATGAATGTATTAAAGCTTCTACTGGTTTTGTGCGACAGATAAGATTTTGTCCTACAGGACAACACTTTATGGAGGATAAGCAAATTTGCGAGAAATCTACAAATGGATGCAAACCAATCGATTCATAAACTAAATAAATTACTGAAATAAAATGGTATCTATAATATTCAATTGTATTAGCTATATTTTGATGTTATATTTATAATTACATTTTATTGTGTATACAGGGATATAAAGTATATTTATCAGGGGTTATTTTAAGGAAATTTGATAACTGCACAATTAGAGGTAAAGGATTTACAAATTTTTAGTTTGCATAATTTAAAAAAAATATTTTTTTCACAATGTAACAACTTAAATAACGCCTGAAGCATATTAAATACGTATAAATATAGAATATATAATTTAATTAGTGAGTTGTTTATTTTGAAAGTAGGGTTATCCTTTTATTGAGAAAAAAAGTTAGGGATAACAATAGACAGAACTCAATTTTTTTTTATTTATAAATAATAATCTATAACCAAAATGATTTTTAAGGATGTATAACAGGTATCTAATTTACACGAGAAATAGTTGAAATTACGAGAAGTTATTCCTTAATAAATCTAAAGTACCCACATCAGATAGATTTACAACAGTAAAAATAAAAATTATGCCAATTTCTGTGGTCATACATAAGATCAAAAGAAACATTTTCAGATAGGGAGCCACTTTAAAATCCGTGTAAAACATTGTTATATGGGCAATCAAAGATAACCCCCATCAGTGTTTTAAAATTAGCTTTATCTCAGCTCCTAGTTATCCGATTTCAATTTTCTTCAGTTTATTTTAAAGTTCTTATTGCGAAGATTATTTTTTGTAATTATTAATTTTTCTCTAAATGTTAAGAGTCCCCCACAATATTGTTATATAACTTTTTTATCATGTCCAATATCATTTTTTTACTTACATATAAAAAATAAAGATATTTTTTCAGCATTACATTAACATCAAGATAATAGTATTTTAATGAACAACAAATATACTAATTGTTGACCCTTCAACCTTAAAAAATCGTAGCGACCTCGTTTTTTTTAAGTGATGGATATTTTTAGCAATAATAATAGTCCTGGTAAAGAGTTACAGTTCGATTGTAACCAATTTGAATTTTGTTATACAGGATGTTCATAAAAAATGCCAAAATTTGCAAAGTTAGAAATTATAGAACTCATTTTTTCAAATATGACTACCCTTTTTTAATTTCGCTATTCGATGAGTTTTTCCTCCTTTTCAATTTGTATAGGGGATATTCTATGTCTAAGCCTCGTAGTTTCTGAGATATTCAATAATTTTCATAAAAGTAACCGTTTTATTACACTTTTATGCACCGAAGTAGACCGTGCTGATCTTGATTTATAGGTCTCGAAGATTATGGAACGAGCACTTCGAATCATATAGCAGATCATGCACTACGTTTTATGCTTCGAGTGTCAAATAAACATTGTAAATTTTCAAAACTTGTCAAAGTCGACAACACCTACTCAACAACTTAAGATACTCATTACAAAAAATATTGAAGCAGTACACTAATAAACATATTCCAAAAAATTGCGCTCTGTCAGTGACCAGGCTTCGACGAATTGAGCTGCTAGTAAAGCTCTAAGTAAATATGATGATCTGGTTTATAAAGTAAATGATCATGAAATAATTCATTTATTTGATCTTCCACATTTAATTAAAAAAACTACATTCGATAATAAAATAGCTAAGTGGGAAGACATAAAAGCAATGTATGAGTTAGACGGGCTAAGACCCGATACAAAAGTCTACTCAAAATTAACTGATAACCATCATATCAATCAAATATGCGGCGCAAATACTCAGCAATTCTGTTGAATTTTGTAACTGTGGAGTAACGAACGCTGGGGGAACTGCAGACTTAGGCTTGTTTGTCGATAAACTTATCAATTCTTTAAACGGGACAACAAAACCAAATAAACCTTTAAAAGGTCTTTTAAGTGTTAAGTCACCACATTTAGAATTCTGGAAGACAGCCAAAAGACATTTTTAAAACATGCATTTTTTTTTCAGAATGTGTTGTATCATCACCTACTCCAACTAACAATGTTTTTTTACTAAAATTATCGTACAATGTAGGTACTTCAAATGGTCACCGACATCTTGTGGGATATTTTAAATTTTGGTGCCATATTTTCACATATTTAGTTTGTCTTTCCATAAAGTACACTATTGTCATCTGCTGCAATCAGCAGGTGATAATAGTATACTTGACATTGTTAAATAGTTTTTCTGTTACTCAGTTGACAGAGAGCTTCATAATTAATTGTTTTGTTAAAAGGTTGTTGTAAAATCTATACTTTACATTGATAAGTGAATTACTTTTATATTTTTAATTAATGATTTAAAATTCATAATCTACTGAAAACACTTGGTTTCATGCTGTATGCTAGATGTATACTCCAATTTTAGTAGATTTTTTTATTAACAGTTGTAAGGGGGTACATTGGGACAAACCAATATCGGACACTTTTGGAGAGTATTATTACACTTAATTTACACTTAAATTATCTAAAATAAATTTTATTCAAGATACAAGATGATGAATTTATGAAGCAGATTTTACTATTGATTGCTTCATTTGAAATGATTTATCATTTCTATCGGAGATTTTTTACTAGTTAAATACTGCACAAAGAAGACGACTAAATATTGTGTTGGTAAAATTGAAAAAAGAATTGATACACAATATGAAATTATTTTTTTAAAAAACAACGAGGCACTGGTTTCATATTTCCTATTGTTGTTAATAAATATTTGATTGATCTCGAACAAATCGATCTAAAGCTTCCAAACCTAAGAAGATAAATACCACTACTCGTGCAAGTTCAATTTAAAGGTTTTCCATTGACTTAAGTTGCTACAACATTTGCTAATTATTTTTCGTTTATTTTTAATTATATTTTATGTACAATTTTATTGTACATAAAATATAATTAAAAATAAACGAAAAAAGCTTTTAGCTTTTTTCTATTTCTTGTGTTTTATATGTCTGTCCACATGTACCCCATCTATGTCATAAGGTGTCCCTTTTGTATTACTTTTTTTAATAGATAAATATTCATTTATTTGAAAATAATCAAGCATTAATATATAACTTATTTTGTAGTCTAAGAGTCAATTACAAATTAGAAAAAATCATTATTAAATGACATACGGAAAAATCAAGTTCAGTTGTTACAATCATGCTCACCTCGAGCGCTGGCATCGATATTTTTTGTATCTCCGCCCCCTTGCACATAGCCTATAGAGAAGGATTGAATGAATTAAACTCTATTTTTATTATTGTTTAATACCGTGAAAATTTTTAATAAACAAATATCATTTAAATTAACTGTGTGCATATAATATAAATAACATACCTTAAAGGTACGTTAAAATTATTTCTTTTCGTTTTTTTTTCTCTTTAATTATGACATAATAATAAAATAATTCATTTACATTGACAGCATAACCTCAAACTATAACGCCGCTGAACTTCAATGGTGCTCACCACGAGCACTCGCATCGACATTATTTCGAACTCCACCCCGTTGCACATAGCCTATAGTGTAGTTAACCATGTTAACCTTTCTATTTTCAGTTAATAACGAGCCTATTAAAAATGACAGTTAGTTCACCCAAAGTGTTAGGTTTGGCCACGTTGTGCACTGCGATCGATTTCGTTTCCCCTACTACCTACTTTGCACCCAGCGAATATGAAATAAAGTTCATTGTATCTACTATCCTACACTATATTAACAAAAATATCATATCCTCAAACTAGAACATCTCGGCTAAAAAAATCGTACAGTAAAAAGTTAAAACTCATTTTAAAGAAGGAAGATAATACTATTTGTTACCGTGACCGGATACTTTAGAGAAAAACTACCTACTTGATAATAAAATGAATTCTTTAACATTTCCAATATAGTCATAGACGTGATGAAACCAATTGGGCAACAAATTCGGTTTCGGCATGCCAAAAGCCTCCTAAATTTTCTATTCAAATCTCTGTTATATTACAAAAGTTTTTTTTAAATAGTGTAATAGAGGGATAACTGTATCAGAAAGTCGATGTTTTACTCATCATAGTGATGTTCCCTTTTAAACATAAAAAATAAACAATAATTTTATACATTTTACATACTTGAGACAATCGAAATTATGTACCACTGAAACATTAACTACTGAACCTGATGAAACGCAGTTATGGGACACTCTGTATAAATGTAACTATTTTCAAATTATGCCGCTCCTCTATCCTGACAACTTTTGCATTTAAAGTTTTCTTCCAATTCTTATATTAAATGAAATATTGAGCTTTGACACAGTCCTGGGACATCCTGTATGTAAATATATTGATATTTTCAATTCACATTTCTCATAATTTGAATACTTGACATTAATAGTTCTGATATAGAATACTTTTTTCAAAAACTGTTTGTCATATAAAATATTACATAGGTATAACAAACCTGCAATATGTGAGTTTTTGTATTATTTATGTATTTATTAGTTCCATGTATTCTTCAATTTACAGTTACAATTGACAGCTGACTATGCAATATTATTGCGACAATAACATTTATAACCTATTGTATTTTTTTAATAATCGTACGTACAAAAATTTGAACTGTGTTAATATACCGGGTGGTCTATTTAAATTGAGACAAGCAAATATCTCGAAAATTAAGGTTTTTCAGGGATAATGTTTGGTACAAAAGTTTCAGGGTTCGAAGGGGGAAAACCAATGGAGGTAATTTTTTTTACTTTGAGTGGAGGCTTTAAGGTCATTTTGGGGTCAACTTCATTTTCTTAAATGGAAATATATTTCTTTTTTTACATATTCGTATTTTGCAGAAAAAAATAAGCAACTTTTGTCTAAGAAGTTTTTTCAAAATCCTCAAATTCAGGGGCATTTTTTTAATTTATTTTTTTATATTTTTGTTTCTTTTTATAAAAAAATTCGAAATTATTATTTATAATTATTAACTATGCATGTTTAAGTAACAATTAAATTTTAAAAAATGTTATTTTTTTAATTTTAGGATTTAAAAAAAATATTTTTTTTTATATTTTGAATATTTTTACAAAAAAAAAAATGGTTAAAATTGAAGATTTTGAAAAACTTCTTAGACAAAAGTTGTTTCTTTTTTTCTGCAAAATACGAATATGTAAAAAAATAAATAGGTTTACATTTAAAAAAATTAAGTTGACCTCAAAATAACCTTAAAGCCTCCACTCAAAGTCAAAATTTTTACCTCCATTGGTTTTCCCCCTTCGAACCCTGAAACTTTTGTACCATACATTATCCCTGAAAAACCTTAATTTCTGAGATATTTGCTTGTCTCAATTTAAATAGACCACCCGGTATATTAACGATTACCTTAGTTCAATCGTTTACATGCTTTGGTATTTGTAGTATTTGAATAGAATATTAGCTACATATTTAAAACAACATACATAATAGAAAATACCACAAACGTTAATTTTACTCTGAAACTACATATTTTGACAGTTTGAATTTTACTAACCTTTATGTCGATTAAAACAGTTTAAAATGATTTACAATTTTTTATAGATATTTTATCATGTATTCCTATATTACATTTAAAGGTTGATACGGAGAATAGGGGTACAAGCTTTCACAAATGTCAAAAATCACATACATAGTTACTTAGAATAGAGTTGATATCATGTGAGACCAGATTGTTTTATTAAAAAATGTAATTTGACGTTTATAGATGCTATTTGTACGTAGGCAATTCAAATTATTTGTAAACAGTACATTATATTTCAATATTATTATAATTATTAATATAGTGTTTTAAGGAATTTAGGGGGCAGAGCACCCCTTCAAATGTAATTTGACGTTTATAGATGCTATTTGTACGTAGGTAATTCAAATTATTTGCAAACAGTAGGTACATTATATTTCAATATTATTATAATTATTAATATACTGTTTTAAGGAATTTAGGGGGCAGAGCACTTCTTCAAATGTAATTTGACGTTTATAGATGCTATTTGTACGACACTAAACTGCGACATATTTCACTGATTGGTATTTATTTATTTATTTTCACATAATAACAAAGTAGGTAGGTTCACAAACAAACAAATAAATTGAATAAAAATAATTGTGATTTGCATTGGTGTCTTTTAATTAATTACATAAAATTAATTGCATAGAAGATCTTGTAGAAGATCTTGTAATAATGTTCGGTGTTCTTTAATAAAAGAAAAAAAACCAGTGAGTTTATGATTTATCTATTACTAGCGGAATCCCGCGGCTTCGCTCGCGTAAACTTCGAAACTAATTAAAACCCTCCATACGTGATAATGAATAATACATTTTTTTAGATTGATTTTTATTCATTACCTTTAAAAAAACGTAAATATCTCGAATCTTCGTTAAAAATTGTAAAAACTAACCCCCTGTCTACTCTCGCCATTAGGGGCTGAATATAGAATTCTTTTATCGCAAAATTTTGCCCGACTCCACCTTTGTAACTTATGCAGCTATGCAGATAAACATATCAAAAACACAGACTCTGTCTACCCCCGCCATTAAGGGTTGAATGTCGAAATTTTTATTTTAATAGATGACTATTCTGCCCGAATTTACCTTTATTGTAAAGCAGGCAAGCAGTTAAACATATCTAAATCCATCCTCGTCCCCGTTCCATTCTATTAGGGCTTGAATATCGAACTTTCATTTTTAATTGAATATTAATGTGTTAAACACTTTAGGGGTTAAATTTTGGGAAATGCTGAAGTAACTGTTTCATTATTTATATTGTAGAGAGTATGTTCGATAAGTTTCAATTAAATGCGAACAAAAAAAAATTATATAAACTTTGACACCATGTTTTAACCCCGTAGGGGTTGAATTTCGAAAAATCCTTTCTTAGTGGGTGCTTACATCATAAAAGGAAGGCACCTACGAAATTTCCCGTTTCTAGGTCCAGGGGTTTGGGCTGTACGTTGATATATGAGTGAGTGAGTGGTTAAGGACAAACTCTTTTATAGATATAGATTACAAACACTAATACAATTTTGACATTTCGTTTCTTTGAAAGTTGATATAAAACCTATAAAACTAAAATATTTTGTCAAATTAAAAACATCATTGTCATTGATTTGTAGATACACCTGCAATAATGAAATATTTTTTCAAGTGAAAACCATCATAACAAAAATAATATATAAGCAAATGTCAAAATTGGATAAAAAAACATATTTTACTCGTTACTATAGATACAACACAAATTCTACTTCATTCTAACATACCAACACCTACTTTTTGACATTTGTGACAGCTTGTACCCCTATTCTCCGTATTTACCCATTTAAATCATAAAATTAATTAAAATGGCGACCTGCCAAATTTTTTTCAATACTAATCAATAAAAATTATTTTTCCATGGTAACAAAATATGAAATTAATTTAATAGATGAATTAAACGGATTTTATGTAAACATGGGGTGTTTATTTATTTATGTTTATTTACTTTATTGTTGTCAATTAACCGAAGCATTTGATAAAAAATAAATAAATCTAATATCGATTTTCCTTCTAATAGTAATTCATCTCAAAAGTTGAGCCCCCCCTTAAAGGCCCTTTTAAAAAAGGCAAACATTTGAACTGTATATTGTATCACCCAAAGAATACAAAAAATTTTTTTTTTAAATCTGACGTTTTATTTGAAAAATTGGGGGGCCCTATCTACCCCATTTTTGAACCTATCCAAAAAAAGGCTAACTAGTTGTTCTTATAATCACACTTGGAGTATGTATGCCAAATTTAAACCTTCTGCGATGAGTGGAAATGGTCTAAATCTTGATAGGTGAGTGAGTCAGGGCACTTACTTATATGAAATATATATATTTAGATGAAATAACATAATGCAGTAAAATAAAATAAATAACTTTATTTTTAAGGTGTTTGGACTTCACATAAAAGAATCTATGTTATAACAAAGCAAATAAAATCGTAGTTTATCCACCGGACCACTCGATTTATGCAAGATGCTCACCTGCAAATCTAAACTTGAAACCAATTGTATATAAATGTAAAGGGTCTTACTTATACAATCCAGAGATTAACAAAACAGAGATAAACAAACAACACTTTATAGAGGATAAGCAAATTTGCGAGAAAGCTGTAACTCAATGTATACCAATCGGTAACTAAATAAATTACTGAAATAAAATTATATCTGTAATATGTATTTAAATGTATTAGCTATATTTTGATGTTATATTTTCATATCAATTCTATTTTATTGTGTATACAGGAATGGAAAGTAAATCAGAAGTTATTAAGAAAATTTGATAACTGCACAATTTTAGGAAAAGCATTTAAAATTTTTTAGCTTGAATAAATTATTTTTTAATAATTTTTGCACTGCACAACTTAACCACCATAATTTAATCTGTAATACTGATTCACTAGTCTACAAAAAATACTTTTGTAATGTCCTAGATATCTGAATAGTTGGTTACGGAGGTTTATGGCATGCCGAAATTGAACTCATTGTCCAATTGGTTTTATCATGTCGGGGTTTGGAGATATTCTAACCTAAAAGTTCAAAAAATAACTATCATATATTGGCAATGTTAAAGAATTTATTACCAAGTAGGTAATTTTTTTCTAAAGTTTTCAGTTACGATAACAAATAGCATTATCTTTCACCTTTAAAATGAGTTTTAATTTTTTACTGTACGATTTTTTCTAACCGAGATGTACTAGTTTGAAGATATGATATTTTTGTTAATAGAGTGTAGTATAGTAGATAAAATGAACTTTACTACATATATTTCAAAGTAGTATATTTCGGTAAAGAAAAGTCGCACAGTGAAATGTAAGAAACATTTTAAAGAGAAAAGATAGTACTATTTGGAATCATGAAAGAAAACTACAGAAAAAAATTACTTATAAATTCTCCAAAATCGTAAATTTTTGGACATTTAGGTTCGGATATCTCAAAAACCTGACGTGATGAACCATTTGGGCAACGAATTCGGTTTCGGCATAACAAATACCTTCTAAATCACCTATTCAGATCTCTAGGATTTTTTTTGTAGACCAGTGTATCTAAAAATATATCGTTTTTCAAAATCGTGTTTTGCTTAAAACTGTCAATCATTGTATAGTTGACGCTATTCCTGGTTTCTCATATTAATCTTATCACCCTCCTTAATTTTTCCAATCTATATTTTTTATAACGGTATCTTATTTTATTGAAAAAAAAAATAGTTTTTGTCTTAAATTATTTTTAGTGTATTATTTTCATGAATTTTTTACTCGGAAACCGTCAATTTTAAAGAAAAAGTGCAAAAAAATAAAAAAATATTTATTTTTTTGCTTTAATATTTTTAAGAGCTAAAGTTGAAAAATCATGATATCATTTTTATAGTTTATATATCAGATTAAAATGAAAAAAAGAAGTCATTTTAAAAATAATTTAAAACAAAAAATGCTTGTTATTTTCCATAAAATAAGATACCTTAATGAAATAACACAAGTTTCCATTTAAAAAAAATGTTGATCCTATTTGACCAATAAAAGCATCCACCAAATCAATAATTCATAACACCATTTTGGATCCCCCTCAAAACCAAACTACTTTTATTGGAAACATTTTTTCATTAAATTGATAAATAAAAAAATAACGGAAGTGATACATTAAAATGGGACACCTTGTATATGTTTAAAATAGGTAAATAATAGCATTTCCTTTATAAATGGCAAGTTATATAAATAATATTAAAAAAATATGTTTTTCATTTATTATGTGCCAGTTCTTACTAGTATTTTTGCATAATTTTGTCAAAATACACACATTTTGTGTTTATCATTTAGTAAACATTATAAAAATCTGAAAAATCCAATATATAAAAGCACAGTTATATGTTCAGAACTTAAAACATTTCGCACAGTTTTTAAAATGGTTACTGCAAATAAATTTTTGGCTGTTACTCTCATTATATTTTTGGTATGTATTTTTAATTTTTTACATTATTTTAAAAAGTATTGACTTAAATAATATTATTCAAGTTTTATCGAAAAAACTTTTTAACATAAGCTACACTTTCATTTTTATTTAAGAAGGAACACCATTGTGATTGACCAATTTGTTGCGATTTTTTTATAGTTATTTTGTTCATTTAAGTCAGTTTTTGGGAGGTGAAAATATTACTATCGATAATTTATAATGCATGTTTCTGGATTAAAATAGATATATCATGTAGGTCAATTTAGTGATTTATTCATGAAAGGCGTGTTTTTTTATCGGATGTAGTCGAAACTTGAAATAATTATTATACAGTACACAAATAATAGAACGTGTATTTCAGTATTTATTTTTATATGGGTCTAAACAGCCATTAAAGGGATGAAAACCAACATCAAAATTTTAATTACAAATACTAATAAATACGCCTACTAATTTATGTTGGCTTGGAACAAATCCATTTCAAATTGTCAGATTAGATATTCTAAAAATGCGTATTATATTATTGATCTTAAGATATTAGAAAACTTATATTCATAATATGAAAGTGAGTTTTATTTCAGACAAATTACATTAAAAATTTTCATATACCATATTTAAAAAAATATTTACAAAGTATAATATAGTAATATTAATATGGAAACAATAAATAATCAGTATTCAAGTATTGATAGTCATACCATGTTGGGAAGTTGATTGTGTGGACCTAAAGGATCGCACCCCACGGCATTATACGTTGTATAGTTTAATTGTATATCCACGGGTAACATTGGATCGAACGGCTAGTTTTATCCTAGTTTCATGTCCCAAATGCTGATTGAAATCCCCCATCGATGCATCGTAACATTTCCATGTTAGTGTTCGAGTATTCGACGTGTTTGCAAAAATAAATCCTTATCAATTTTTTATATTTTTTTAGATATTTTTTAATGCATGTATATTTTAAGAAAATACAGTGATCTCTCCATTTACGCGGATTCACTTTTACACGGTTGAAAAGGTTTAACAGTTTAATGTGCACTAATCCTACTAGACACCGGTTGTCACCACATACCTGTATAACGTAACCCGAATATTCACCGAACATTGAATTTTCATGAGGAGTATCTATTCCAATTTATAGTAAACATACGTAACAGTGAATTTCTGTGATTAAAATTTTAACATTAACAATAATTTATATATTTTTTATGATAATTAATGATAGTAGTTAATCATAAACGTTTTTTTGCCGTCAGAAACCAATTAAATTTTATTTAAAAAATTATATCTCACCGCATGAGTAATTTTTTTAATAATATGGAACAGATATTTATTTTTTACACAGCTTTCTTTGTTCCGTTTACACGCTGTATCATGGAACCAATTAACCGCGTAAATTGAGGGATAACTGTATCAGAAAGTCGATTTTCTTATCCATCACAGTGATGTTCCCTCTTAAACATAAAAAATAGACAATAGTAAATAAATAATTTTATTTATTTTATTTATTAGAGACAATCGCAATTATGTACCACTCAAAATGCATTAGTTCCTGCGGATAACTATGGTGAAATAATAGATCCAAAACCTCCCAGGGCCGCCGAGAACCAAACCGGGCTCCGATGCAGCATGTAAAAATTTTTTTTTGGGCCCTCCTCCCATAGACTGAAAAGTGTACTGAATTTTTTTTCACCTACCCCATCATGTGGGTAGATAGGTCTCCTATAATGTAACAAAAAAAATTCCAGAAACTTTTGATTTTAACCCTTCAGTCACAAAAAAAATATAATTCGGAAAATCTATTTTGTAAAAAAATTATATTAGTATATATTTTATATTGAATAAAACAATCTCTCCTTACAGCGATTTTATGATTTTAAAATGTTCTAGGGTTCAATAGGAGTTCATAACTGATTTTGTGGATTTGTCTGTTTTCCGCGCGGTACTTTTTTCACGACTTTTCCGGAAAATCATTAGTTTTCCCATTTTTTGGTTTGTTTTTTGCTAATATCTCGGCTTCTACTTGATGTATTTCGATGAAAAAAATTTGCTCTTACGCGTAAAGAACCGTCCTATCGATCGTTGTAGTGCGGGATACTCTGACATAATTTATAACCTCAAAAAAAATTTTTACTGCGGTTATCACATATTTTCTGTTTTTCCTCAATAACTTGCGAAAAATAAAAATATCTTGACGAAAATTGGAAAAAATGTTCTTATTATGATTCCAAATAAACCTAATAAGTTTCATTTAAAAATATTTTCAAATATCGCAAAAAATTAGATTTAGATAAAAAAATTTATTGACGGCGCATCTTTGGGCAAACCATCGTAGAGAAAATTATTTTATCTCAAATTATAGGGTTTTTTTATACCCTTTTAAATGATGTATATAAAATTACTTCTACATATCGAAACAAAAAAGTTATCTAGGTTTCTCTGAATTAATTTTGGCATTTTCGGATTGTTGCATTAAATACATTTTTTCCCGATTAACTTTTTTATTGTTCAGAAAAAATTATAAAATTTAAAATTTAGTTAAAAGATGAGTATTTGAAACAACTTTAGCTTTTTTTGTAATAATTAGTTGGTTAACCCAAAAAATCTGAAAAATTCAAATTTCACCAGCACAAATTAATCATTTTTGTTTGTTAAATATCGCTTCGTATACTATAAATCATTATTTTTAGTAACGAGAAAGATTTAAAAAATAAATGTAATCAAATTTAAAGTTATTTATTAGAACTACATAAAATTATAAATGGATACTCGAAATTTTTGAATATCCAATTTGTGCGGGCGAAATTTGAAAATTTCAGAATTTTTTGGTAAACCAACTAATTATTACAATAAAAATATATTAAATTCGTTTCAGGCATTCATCTTTTAACTAGATTTTAAATTTTATAATTTGTTCTGAACAATAATAAAAATCCGAAAATGAAAAAAATCAGTTCAGAGAAACCTAAATAACTTTTGTATCAATATGTAGAAGCAATTTTATATACATCATTTTAAAGGGCATAAAAAACCCTACAATTTGAGATAAAATTATTTTCTCTACGATGGTTTGCCCAAAAATGCGCCGTCAATAAATTTTTTTTTCTAAATCTAATTTTTTGCGATATTTGAAAATATTTTTAAATGAAACTTGATAGGTTTATTTGGAATCATAATAAGAACATTTTTTCCAATTTTCGTCAAGATATTTTTATTTTTTGCAAAGTTATTGAGAAAAAACAGAAAATCTGTAATAACCGCAGTATATAATTTTTTTTGAGGTTATAAATTAAGTCAGAGTATCCCGCACAACACCGATCGATAGGACGGTTCTTTACGCGTAAGAGCAAATTTTTTTCATCGAAATACATCAAGTAGAAGCCGAGATATTAGCAAAAAACAAACCAAAAAATGGGAAAACTGATTCTTTTTCCGGAAAAGTCGTGAAAAAAGTACCGCGCGGAAAACAGACAAATCCACAAAATCAGTTATGAACTTCTATTGAACCCTAGAACATTTTAAAATCATAAAATCGCTGTAAGGAGAGATTGTTTTATTCAATATAAAATTTCGGTTATATGACTCCACTATATTACTTAGGTACTTAATAAAATGAATGTATGAAAACGTATTTTTAACATTGAGAATTAATAATAAAATTTAAATCCTACACTTGCCTCAATAAAAACACAATAACGTAAATTTCATATAATTTGATTAGTTAGCTAATTAGTTTGTGCATTTCAATAGTTTCAATTTTCATATAAAATAAATTAGATTTTCTTATGGGTGGCCTCTCGCTTTTTTTTCTATGTTGGATTACCTAATATTTTTCCAGAAGTATTTCAATAAAATAATGTAAACTTCTTTGAATCAAAATTTACTCAAACTTAAATCATTTTCGTCGATTTTTTTACCAAAATGCAAAGGGTCGGGCCCCTGGAGCCCGAAAGTTAAATATTTCTCCAAACGGTTTGTTCTTCTATATTAATATTTATTTTCTTTAGTTTAAATAAAATTTTCTATATCTTCCGCTTCTTTTGTGAAAATTAAATTATTCTCTAACAAGGGTTATTAGCGAATTTTTCGAAGAAAAATATAGCTATTGCTATCACCATCATGACGCAACTTCGGAAAAAAAACTATATATCTTTATCAAACTTGATCTCGAGATCACGAAAATGAGGTCCGTTCAAAACTGTATGTATATATATATATATATATATATGTATATCTGCCGTTTCGAGTGGACTCTCTAGCCTTCCAGGATTACTTCCGATCTTTTTGAAACTTGGTTGAAAAATCGATCTCACGAATACCTCGGTTAAGTTCGTTAGTCAGCGAAATTCCTTTATTGATTTCAAAATGGCGGCCGTTCAAAACCAAAAAAAAATCATATCTCGGGTATTAAATATCGGATTGATAATATCAAATATGTTTTGGAATCCTCTCAATAAAACAAAATTATTGTGTCTCTTGTGATTTTTCGATTTAAAGTACCGTTTGGTTGATATTTTAAAAACAAAAAAAATATTGTAGAGATTGTAAACTAAGAATCTCGAGTTCGAGTCCCGATGTGGAAATTTTTTTTTTACAAGCTTTTTATTTTAGTTTTTGGTTTATTATGTAGAGTAAAAAGTTAATAATCAATAAAAAATTTAAAAAATTTCAGAGCCAACTTATTTTTACACATTTAATTATTTTTTTATTTTTTTTTTTATCAAATAAAATTCGCTTACCGCGGTGGTTGCGCGGACAGAATATTTTAAATTTATATCGATATTTAATTATGATGAAGATTTTTATAGCTGTCATCAACAGAACTATTTTAAAATTTCATCATTCAAATAATTTTCAATATTATTATTTACATTTTTTTAAATAGATTCAGTTCGGGCCCCTTCGGTTCCTGGGCCCCGATGATTTACAATGTCTGCATCGCCCTCTTGTCGGCCCTGAAACCTTCTGTTTGTTCTCCCATGAAAACAACATGCTTGGGATGTTTAAATCTTCAAATATGTTACGAACATGAGAATGGAAGTTTTATCACAGTTGAGCTACCATGTAAGGACGAGAATCCCAAAACACCTTATTGTGATACAACTACCGGAACTTGCGTGGACAATGATGCGTCTTGTGATCACGGACCTGATGTAGCAAATTGTTATGGTGAAGGTATCATCCCAGATCCATTAAATTGCAAACAATATTTTAATTGCGCTGATAAGGATAAGGATGCGATGATAAGATCTAGTTATACAGGATTTATATACACCTGTCCTGATGGAGCATACGCATATGATCATATATCAAAAACATGTCGGTTATCTCAAAAGTAAGTAATTTGAAGTATGAGATAGTTATTGGCCGCTTAAAAATACAAGTATATTGCTTCCTCCGTATCCGGAAAGTTGTTCGAATGTAATTTGTTCGAAAGTAATTTGTTCGAAAGAAATTTGTTCGAAGGAACTTTGTTCGAAGGAATTTTGTTCGAATGGAAATTTGTTCGAATAACATTTGATCGAACGGAAATTTGTTCGAATTTTTAAAATTATTTAAAAAATATGTGACAAAATGTAGACTACGAAAATCTTATATATATGTCACGTGTAAATTAAAAAATATACGTGTAATTGATTTGTTATTAATTACAGATAATTAGCTCAGGGCCGTATTATTATAAGCAACACCCTTAACAATTTGAGGCCAATTACGATAAGAACAATATAATTCTTAGTTATAAAAAAACATATTCCTAAGTACGTATTTTAAAGTTTTTAAGTTTTTTTTTGTATTTTATAAAAAAATTTGTAAAAAAAAATAATACGGCCCTGAGCTAATTATTTGTTATTAATAACAAATCAATTACACGTATATTTTTTAATTTACACGTGACAAATATATAAGATTTTCGTAGTCTACATTTTATCACATACTTTTTAAATAATTTTAAAAATTCGAACAAATTTCCGTTCGATCAAATGTTATTCGAACAAATTTCCATTCGAACAAATTTCCATTCGAACAAAATTCCTTCGAACAAAGTTCCTTCGAACAAATTTCTTTCGAACAAATTACTTTCGAACAAATTACCTAGATTCTGCTTCCTCGCCATATAAAGATACGAGAAGCCTTACAAGGAAAGATCCCGAGTTGTCACTCTCGGATTTGAATGAAACTTAGCAAAAATGTTAATCAGGTAAAAATTAAGGACACCTATTTTTTTATACGTGCCTGTTTTAATATTTAGGGGGTGAAATCGGCCCTTGAAAATGAGGGTAAAATTTTTAATTTGTAAATAGCTCGTATACCACTTGGGATAGTGACTTGTGTATAATGCAACATTTGTTTAGTATTACAAGTGCTATAAAATAGCATAAATGTGGTACCCCCTAAAAAATTTATTTGGGGGGTATAATTGACACCCCTCAATTTTTTTCAAAAATTATTTTTTTTTCTTTCATAAATCAATAGAGTGTAGTATTCTGAATACAATGATATCAAATTTCAAAATAACGTGTCTTCAAACTTCGGAGATATCGGGAGTTTTGTAGTCCGGCATATACTTTATACACTGTATAAAGTATATTACATGCCGCGCCGCGCACTGGTCAAAGCTAGTGGAACATTTTTCAAAGTAGTGTGGATCTATTATAAGTTGTGATATTGATTTGATAATACACGAATATCATCAATATGTGTTTATTTTAAATTACAAAGAGTACAAATTTTATACTTTCATCGCTACAGGGTATGCAACCCTTAAAGTGAGAAACAATGGAATGTTTACGAGCTATTTACAAATTAAAAATTTTACCCTCATTTTCAAGGGCCGATTTCACCCCCTAAATATTAAAACGGGCACGTATAAAAAATAGGTGTCCTTAATTTTTACCTGATTAACATTTTTACCAAGTTTCATTCAAATCCGAGAGTGACACCTCGGGATATTTCCTTGTTAGTTTAGCCGCTAAAGGACGGTTTCATTTAAATATTATTAAAATCGCGTGTAAGGGGAAGAGGTAACATCCTAAAACAGTTATAAAATTAAATATAGTTAAATTCTCTGCCAAATTGATTCTATAAATTTTTTTCGTCAGATCCGTATTTCATCGAGAAACGACTGATTGAATTTTATAAAAACTGTATTGACTAATTTAAAATTATTTATAAAAAACTACTTTTTTTTTTAAATTCAGTCATTACTCGATGCAGTATGTATTAAACGAAAAATATAAATAGAGTCTCTTTGATAGAGAACTTAACTATCTTTAATTTCTTTTTCTTTCATCAATTTTAACTGTTTTTCCCATATAAGACATAGAATTGTGAGTGAAAGGGAAATATGAACACACGGAGTAAAGAAACGCACATGGTTGTTAATTAAAATATGGTTGTCGATAAGAATCTTGAAATTTAAATATTTATCTAAAGATTATTAAAAAAAAAAAAACATCTGCCAAGTAAATGCACAGTGCTTTCTCCTGCTAAATTCACTAAATTACTAAAGGTAGTTAATTATTGAACATTTTAAATAAAAACCGATAAAGTATTAAGATGAACTCTCTGTCATTGGTTAACCATTTAATTTTCGTACAATTTTAATAAAAAATATTAATTCGACATTTTTCGTAATACGCACCTCGTTATTATATCGTACATTTTTTATTATATGATAATTTCAATCTAAACCTAAATATTTCTGATATACAAATGTCAAAATGAAATTTAAGACGATTTTTTAAAACAAATTAAGTTAAATCTTTGTAAGGGAATATTTAACAACAAACGTAGGTATCCTATTCTATAGGAAATAGAATGCTCTACAAAAAAGACTATAAAATTTTCACGTAACATATGTCATTCTTGAGATATCTTCAAAAAAAAATCTTTTGGGATGTCACCCCTCCTCCTCGCACACGATTTTTATAATTACGGATTTTATAAAAACGGATAGAACAAGTAAAATTAAAAAATCGGAGAACAATTTTTTTTCTCATTTTAAAACGATCACAAAATTTCTCGTATCTTCGATATTGCGAGAAAGCAATTATAAAGGATGATACCATTAGTTTTAAAGTATACATTTTAATGATTAAAAATATCTAAATTCAAGGTTTCATTAACTTCATGGAGTAGAGTTACAGTTATAAGTGTAAGGACCTTTTTATGCTAAAGGTTTAAGATGAAGCAAAAAAATTCAATTTGTAGGGCCTTTTTGTGTTTTAAACAATATCTAACCACGTTTCCGATTGGCACCTTGCACATGTATAATCAAGTCAACCTCCCTAATAAGATTAAAAAATCAATCGGAATATTTTCAGAACAACTGCATTGCTATTAGTCGCGTCAATAATGACGCTATAAAGCTGTAATAATACCACAAAAAAATTGTATTAGAGCCCTTTATATTATTGATGGAATTTGTTGGGGAAGGTGTAAGGAGTAATTTCTCATCAAATGAGTCAATTTTTTTTTTATTGGAACATTGTTTATTTTTAAACAATTTGGTCGGAAAATCGGTTTTTCCGATATAGTGGAAAAATTATGAGTTGTAGAGAAAAGTAAAGCACAGACGAAATATGCGCAATCAAAAGATCTATAATTTGGTGCCTGGTAGATTAAAATCCGATAATTGGTTCAAAAGTTATTGCAAAAAAACCGTTAAAAAACGTTGAAAATTAACTTTTTTTAAATTGTTTATAATTTTTTTATTATTTATTAAAATTCAACGAAAATACCTAAAAGTTGTGAGCATTAATATGTTTCAAAAGTGAGCGAAAAATGGGTGCTGTAGGTCGAATAGTTTTTGCAAAATTATATTTGTTTATCGGGTTGAGAAAAAAATAGCTAAATTTCAAACGCGGGGCCTGATAAAAGTTATTAACCAAAAAGGATTCACAACCCCGATTTTTAAAGGCCAAAGCCTAACTTAACTTTGTATTTTCGTACAATATCGATTTATTATCGAGAACCCTTTTGAAACGTGCAATAAACAAAATATTTAAAAAATTGCACTAAAAATTAATAATTTTCAATATTTCGACTTAGCGGTGAGCATTGTTATTTTACAACTTAGAAAACTATCTTATTGTTATTTTTTCGTCGCGTTACCCCAGATTAAAAAAAGAATGAAGGTTCTACGATCATTATAAGCTGAAATATTGCAAATTTTTCAAGCGCGGATCATTTTGAACTTCGACGGCTGAGAAACATATCTCGCGGGCAAAGTCGAAGTTCAAAATGATCCGCGCTTGAAAAATTTGCAATATTTCAGCTTATAATGATCGTAGAACCTTCATTCTTTTTTTAATCTGGGGTAACGCGACGAAAAAATAACAATAAGATAGTTTTCTAAGTTGTAAAATAACAATGCTCATCGCTAAGTCGAAATATTGAATATTATTAATTTTTAGTGCAATTTTTTAAATATATTGTTTATTGCAGGCTTGTCCAACCCACGGCCCGCGGGCCGCATGCGGCCCCCGAGCACATTTCGTGCGGCCCGCATAAGATTTAATATAAAATATAAAGATAAAAAATATAATATTAAGATAAAAAAAAGTAAAATATGAAAATAATTAACGATATCAGGTAAAAAAAGGTCTTCAGATTTTTTGTGTTATAAAGTACCATAGTGTACATTTAGAGATATAAATAAATTAATCAAGTCAAAAAAAAGGTCTTCAAATTTTTTTGTGGCCCTTAACAAATTTTTTCGCTATTTTTTTGCGCTCTGCGGCCCACGAGGGTCAAAAGGTTGGACACACATGGTTTATTGCACGTTTCAAAATGGTTCTCGATAATAAATCGATATTGTAGGAAAATACAAAGTTAAGTTAGGCTTTGGCCTTTAAAAATCGGGGTTGTGAATCCTTTTTGGTTAATAACTTTTATCAGGCCCCGCGTTTGAAATTTAGCTATTTTTTTCTCAACCCGATAAACAAATATAATTTTGCAAAAACTATTCGACCTACAGCACCCATTTTTCGCTCACTTTTGAAACATATTAATGCTCACAACTTTTAGGTATTTTCGTTGAATTTTAATAAATAATAAAAAAATTATAAACAATTTAAAAAAAGTTAATTTTCAACGTTTTTTAACGGTTTTTTTGCAATAACTTTTGAACCAATTATCGGATTTTAATCTACCAGGCAACAAATTATAGATCTTTTGATTGCGCATATTTCGTCTGTGCTTTACTTTTCTCTACAACTCATAATTTTTCCACTATATCGGAAAAACCGATTTTCCGACCAAATTGTTTAAAAATAAACAATGTTCCAATAAAAAAAAAATTGACTCATTTGATGAGAAATTACTCCTTACACCTTCCCCAACAAATTCCATCAATAATATAAAGGGCTCTAATTAATTTTTTTCAAAATATTATAATGACGCGACTATATGTTCTGCTTAGTAAGAGGGCTGTCTGTAAATAGATCTGCAATATAAAACCCACATTTTATATAACATATGACATTTTAAAGTTGCACATGACGTATATTTAATGAAATAACATAATACAGTTACAATAAAATAAATAACTTTATTTTTAAGGTGTTGGGACTTCACAGAAAAAAATCTATGTTTGAACAAAGCGAACAAATTCGTAGCATATCCACCAGACAGCTCGATTTATGTAAGATGTCCACCTGCAAATCTCGGCTTGAAACCAACTGTATACAAATGTAAAGGATCTTACTTATACAATCCAGTCATTAACGCATGTGATGCTATTTGTACAAAGGAGACAAAACTCAAGGATAATTTATCTTGTGACAAATACTATGAGTGTATTAAAGCTTCTACTGGTTTTATACGACAGATAAGATTTTGTCCTTCAGGACAACACTTTTTAGAGGATAAGCAAAAATGCGAGAGACCTGAAAATCCTGCATGTGAACCAATCGAAAAACCAAACGATAAACCAATCGATAAACCAACGAAATAAATTACTGAAATAAAATTATATCTATAATATTCAATTGTATTAGCTATATTTTTGATGTTATATTTATAACTACATTTTATTGTGTATACAGGGATATAAAGTATTTTTATCAGGAGTTATTTTAAGGAAATTTGATAACTGCACAGTTAGAGGTAAATGATTTACAAATTTTTAGTTTGTATAATTTTTTTTTTAATATTTTTTGCAGAATGTAACAACTTAAATAACCCCTGAAGCATATTAAATACCTATAAATATAAAATATATAATTTAATTAGTGAATTGTTTATTTCGAAAGTAATGTTATCCTTTTATTGGCAAAAATAAAATAGTGATAACCATAGATAGAACTCAATATTATTTTTTTATTTATAAATAATCTTCAACCAAAATAATTTAAAATTCCTGATATTATTATTTTGGTAATGCAAATTGTTATAAATAATTGCAAAAAATGATTATTTTAAGGATGTATGCCAGGTATCAGACACGCGGTAGCGTGTCAAGCCAAGTTCAAGACAACGCACCATGTGTATATTTACACGAACCATTTGGAGTCACTTTTGACCCTCTCATAACTCAAAAACTATTTCACATAAACATGTCAAATTTAGTTGATATATTGAGACTTGCGAGATACATATGTGCTCCAAATTTCATAAACGTACCTCAAACGGTTATTTAGATATTAACGTCCAAAAATCGTCATTTTTATCACGTACCTATAGATCAAAACTCTTATCAAGTTTCACAATCGTAACTATGGCAGCACTGTCAAATGTCAAATAGTGTCAAATTGAATAGATAACAGTTAGTTAATTAATGTTTATTTATTTATTTATTATGAATAAGTACTTACTAATTGGTGAGGCCAAGACACGAACCTTGGTTCTTACATACGATTGTTTAAGCTAACCAACAACAGATGGCGTTCTTTTACAACTGCTCAGTCGGTTTGACACGACGCGCAGATTCGACGAGTTCGCTTTGGGACACCAACGGAGAAGGAGCCTTTCAATTTCCAATATTTTTAGACTAGTGATTTTGAGTCTAACAAATCATTGTTTTGGTATATATCTTTCATCTTTTATAATTTAGTGTAATAAGTGTGTTGTTTAATATATAGATTTAATTAAAGGTTTCTTTTCATGTTATTATTATACCTATGGAAATCAAAGTCCACTACTACTCGCAGCTCCACCAGATGGTCCTTCGAGCAAATGCAAAAAAGGAATCACTTTTTCAAAGACTTCAAGTATTATTTGATAAAAGTAAAAAGGTTGATGACGCTAAAATTTTAAGTGAGTTTATTTGTAGATTTGCGAATTTGGAAGATACTAAACTAAAATTTGAGAAGATATTAAATGATATCAACGAAGTTAGTTTAAAAATAGATTCAACAGCCAAACCTAGCTACAGTGAACTCAGCGCATTTGACGACTTATATTATAAGATACAGGTTGTTGCGAAAAGGGTGATTAGACCTGACAATGAGGAAAACGCAGGTGCCAGTACTTCTGCGGAGGTTACACCGCGACTACCGAAAATTAATTTAATTGAATTTGATGGTAGTCCTTTAAAATGGCCGCTTTTCTACGAGACGTTTAGAAGCCTTATTCATGAAAATACTAAACTAGACAATATAAGTAAAATTCACTATTTATTAGGAACTTTAACTGGTAAAGCACTATCTATAACTACTGGGTTGTTGCCTACTGCGGACAATTATGTAGTATTATAGAACGCGTTAATTGAAAAGTACGAAGATAAACGCGCACATGCTAATATGTATTTGAGACAGATTTTAGATTTCAAAGCAATTCAGATTGAAAGTAATGGTAGTTTGAATTTATTTTTGGAAAACATAGATTGTTCGGTTAATGCTTTGAAAAAATTGAACGTTCCGAATTTGACTGATTTCATTTTAACCAGTATTGCTCTGTCAAAATTAGATATTCAAACACAAAGATTGTTTGAACGATCATTGAAAAAGGACGCGATTCCTACTTATCAGGAATTATCAACTTTTGTTAAGGGGCAAATAAAAATTATTACGCGCACTAGTAGTAACATAAATTCGAAACAGTCAAATATTACGATGAATAAGTCAAAAGTAGTACATTCTTTTACCACTAAAGAAAATACTGGTAAGCAGTCACAATCTAAAGAATTCAAATGCATAATGTGCAAGGGCGAACACCGGTTATTTAAATGTTTCAAATTTTTACACTTTTCACCCGCGGACCGGGTAAAGTTTGTGAAGGAGAATACGTTGTGTTTTAACTGTCTTAGCTCAAAACATATTAGCACTGCGCGTCCTTCACACAACTCATGTCAAAGTTGTAATTATAAGCATCACTCTGTGCTTCATATCAATCCACAGAAGGTAGCTTCTAGCGTTAGTTTACAAGATAACAGTACCACTATTCAAGCTGGTGACTCGTCTGATAGTAAACAGCCTTCTGTGAGCCTTTGTTCGACGTCTGCTAAACGAAAATCGACTTTAAATTACACAATTCTGCTCGCAACTGCTGTAGTTGAAGTCATTTCTCCGTTCGGTGAAAGTCATCGTTTAAGATTCTTGATTGATAGCGCAAGTCAGTGCAATTTTATAACGCAAAAATGTTGCCAAAAATTGAAATTACCAATAGATAAAGCGTATACATCGGTTTCTGGAATTGGAATGTCCTTCAAACCAATTAGAGGTCAAACAAGTATCCAGTTTGCATCACAATATGATCCAGAGATGAAATATCATATGCAGGCATTAATTATTGACAAAATAACTGACCAATTACCAACTTCTATAATTGATTCCGAAGTTTGTCGACAGTTCAAAAATTTGAAATTGGCAGACGATAAGTTTTACATACCCGGAGAAATTCACGGTATGATTGGAGCTGAGTTAGTTCCACATATTTTAGGCTCAATGAAATTTACTGGACCCGATTTGCCGGTAGCCATAAATTCTAGCTTGGGTTTCATTATCATGGGGAAAGCTCAAATAGCGTACAAACATACTGTTGTGTGAATTCCGCCGAGTCTGTCGAGACATTATTACAAAATTTCTGGGAATTAGAGGAAGTTGCAACAGTTCCTGTGCTCAGTCCAGAGGATACAGAGTGCGAAAAATTATTTATTTCGTCACTTAAACGTGAAAATGATGGCCGCTACGTGGTATCCCTGCCGTTCAAGAATTTTCCGCCGAATTTGGGCGATTCACATACGAGTGCCCTGCGAAGATTATATGCACTGGAAAGAAAATTTTGTTCTTCGTCGACTTACAAAGAATCTTATTGCACCGCTATGGCAGATTATATTAACCAAGGTCATATGCGTATGATACCAGATTGTGATCCAAAATCACAAGGTTATTATATTCCTCATCATGGCGTTTCAAAGGTTAGTTCAAGTACACCATTACGAATAGTATTTGATGCTTCCGCAAAGACTGATCGCAATGTATCTTTAAACGAAGTGCTTTACACTGGAGCGAAGTTACAGACAGACATTTTGACGATACTAATCAGTTTTTGTTTGTTGAAGTACGCCATGACATCGGATGTACGGCAAATGTACCGACAAATAAACCTGTGTCAAGAACATCAGCCATATCAGCGTTTGCTATGGAAATCTTCGCCTGAAGATCCTGTACGTACATATGTTTTGACCACAGTTTCATTCGGTTTAAATGCTTCACCGTACTTAGCATTACGAACAGTACACCAATTGGCACGAGACGAAAGCAGACAATTTTCCATTTGCATCCAAGGCCGTGTTACGGGATACATACATGGACGATCTGATCTGTTCTGTCGAGGATGTCCAATCAGCTAAGAAAATCTTTGAAGAATTGGTAGGTCTCTTCAAGGCCGGGGGTTTCGAGCTGATGAAGTGGGCAACAAATTGCCCTGAATTACGCAAAAGAATTCCTTCAGAGATACGACTTACGCAAGCTGTCGACTTCAATAATGATTTACTTAAGGTACTTGGATTGCAGTGGCAGCCAAGTCCAGACAACTTGATATTTTCTGTAAAGTCAGAAAACACGATGTGCACAAAACGAAAAATTTTGTCGACAGTGGCCCGCATTTGGGATCCAATGGGTTTGTTAACTCCTTTAACTCTTTACGCTAAACTGCTGATCAAAGAGTTGTGGATTCTCAAATTGGATTGGGATGCGCCTACTCCACCGTACTTGCAAAAATTATGGAAGATATTTCAAGAAGAATTAAAGAGTTTAGCGAATTTCAAAGTTCCTAGACACATAGGCGTCACAGAAGAGAGACCCCTCATGCTAGTAGGTTTTTCAGATGCGTCTGAGCGAGCTTAAGGAGCAGTTATTTACGCACGAGTCGTTACCAACGATGGTGAAATCAAGGTGACGCTATTGTGTGGTAAATCAAAATTATCGCCACTCAAAACGATCTCCATTCCAAGACTGGAACTGTGCGGAGCGCTGTTACTTGCAAAGCTAACAAAATTTGTGGTAGATACCTACGCAAAAAGTTGTAAGATCGAGAAGGTATACTCATTTTCTGATTCCACGGTGGTTCTTAATTGGATTAACGAATCGCCCCACCGCTGGAAGACTTTTGTGGCGAACAGAGTTACGAAAATTCAGAATTTAGTAGATCCTTGTTGGTTTCATGTGGATGGCGAAAACAACCCTGCCGATTGCACATCGCGTGGTTTGTCTCCAAACGCATTCATAAACCACTCAACATGGTAATCGGGACCTTCCTGGCTTTCGTCACAAGAAGATACGTGGCCTATCTGCTCTTTAGATAAAGTTCAACCAAAGGCATCTGAAATATATTTAGAAGAAAAAGTCACATCTTTAACGACCGTTCAGTCAGAAGATCATCCGCTATATAAATTAATCCAAAAATGTAGTTCATGGACTAAATTATTAAACATAACTGTTTATGTTCTACGTTTTGCAAAACTGTTACCCATTCGCGAAACTATAAGTATTCAAGATTTAAACGACGCTGAAGAAGTTTTGATACGCATTATACAAAAAATTCATTTTGCAGCTGAAATTAAGTCCTTGGAAAAGGGAGAAGATAGTTCTGCAACAATCCGACACTTGCGACCATTTTTACACCATAGTATCATTCGTGTTGGAGGTCGTCTAGCCAATGCTGCCATTTCGTATGACCAGCAGCATCCTATCCTTCTGCCAAGGCGAGAACATTTCACTGAGCTCTTGATCGAATTTTATCACAAAGTTAATATGCACACTGAACCCCACCTATTGATGTCGCTGTTACGTCAACGGTATTGGATCCTGGCAGCCCGAGGTATTGTTCGCCAGTGCGTTCACAGATGCAATCATTGTTTTAAGTCTAATCCACGACGTCAGTTCCCTTTGATGGCAGACTTACCTCCTCCAAGAGTCTCGGAAGCTAAAGCCTCCTTACACGTAGGCACTGACATGGCCGGCCTATTTAACATAACACTGAGTCGCCATCGTGGTGTAAAAACGCAAAAGGCCTACATATGCTTATTTGTCTGTATGTCGACTAGAGCCGTCCATCTAGAATTGTTGTCAGATCTTACAACGGATACATTTTTATCGGATCTGAAACGATTTCTAGCAAGGCGCGGGCCATGTGCGACATTACATTCAGATTGTGGGACTAATTATGTTGGAGCGAAAAGAGTCTTAGATTCCATTTATGCGTTAACAGAATCAACATCCTTCACAACTACCCAAAATCAAGAAATTAGTCAGCGACGAAAAATACAAGCGTCCTGTCGCAAAATTGTGTCCCCCAAACCCCCCCCTTAAACTAGGAGATGGAAGTTTGTATGAGACTTTCGCAAATTTTGATGCTAGAGTTCGTTACCATAGAAACAGACAAATATAAATAAATTCAAACTGTCAAAACAGCATTTAATTAATGACATCTATAAACATATACATATAAATAGCCAAGACGAGTATAATCATATATTTTCATTATAAATAAAGGACTTGTCTTGTATTTAATTTAACAAAAATATATAGTTTAAAGATATATAAAACAAAATATTTTTAAAAATATTGTCATAAGCAACTTACAAAAAGAAGTGAAATCCCAAAAACATTTCATGTAAAATGTTGCCAAGATAAGAGACCATGTGATTCGCACTGTCAAAAAGTTATCAGATCTCATGTAGAGCCAACCAAGCTTCTAACTCTACACGCCCTAACTCTACAAGCTCGAACTTCACAAGCTCTACACCTTAGTCAAAATATGTGGCTTGGCCATTTCGTTACTATAAGAACTATTGTATAATAGAAAAGTGTTGTGTACTGCCATCTAGTGAACTAAATTTACTCCATTTTATACATGTATTGAAAATTAATTACATTACAAGACTACAAGTGCTAACTACATACAATAAGTGTTGTGTTAATAACTTCGGTAAGTGCATATACTATTTAAATACACAACAAAAGGTAATGAACAGTGAATACATTTTTCACTTTACTCCCTTGTGAATGTAGCGAAATGGCCAACATACATTTTACATGAAATGTTTTTTGTGGGATTATTTTTTTACTTTTTTACTTTTTTATACATACATGAAATGTAATGTATAAATAAAGTATAGTGATCACGAAAAAAATCGAACTCGAGATTTTAACGGAATTACACGTTTTGAGGGTCCCTGAATCATATACAACCATTAACTCAATGACGTCTGTGTGTGTGTCTGTCTGTCTGTGTGTCTGTGAACGCTCTACAGCCAAAACTGTAATACTTACGAACGTGGAATTTTAAACTTAAGGTTCTTGTATACTCTAGATGTGCACCTCCTATTTTTGAAAACCATCACTAAACCGGAAACGGATGTTTACTGGTGTCAATTTTTGAACTTTTCGAATTATTTTTGAAACGGTGCGCAGTAGAAAAAAATATTTCAGATTAAAGTTGTAGAGGGGACTTTTATCTATAATTTATGTTCTATCCTTTTTCCCCCCCCAAAATTTTTTTTATGAAATAATCAATTTTCTAAAAAAATTAAATTTTTCGATTTATTTTTTAAACGGTAGGTATTAGAAAAAAATGTTTGAGATACAAGTTGTAGAGAATACTATTTTCTATAATTTATGTTCTATTCTTTTTTTTGTATCTTATGAATTGACCAAAAAATGAATAATTTTAGTTTTAAGTTAAAAATGATATTATAATACAAAAAATCTAGTTATCTATGAAAATTTTGGAATTTATTTTTAGAACTGTCAAAATTGAAATCTAGCAAAATAAATACTTGTTAATACAATAATCACTAATCTTAATTGATTTCATTTAATGTTTAATGTCAATATTAAATACAATGTATCAATTTCATTCATTGAAAATCATTTTGTAAGTAAAAAATTTTAAAATCAAATATTAAATTATAAAAGTAATCACATATTAATACTCGGTGTCATGATGTATAAACGGTGCACATTAGAAAAAAAAGGTTTTAGATCAAAGTTGTAGAGGATATTTATCTATAATTTATGTTCTATCCATTACCCCCCCCCCCCCCCAAAATTTGTTTTTAGGAAATAATTGATTTTCTAAAATATTTAATTTTTTCGATTTATTTTTTAAACGGTTATAGGTATTAGAAAAAAAATGTTTGAGATACAAGTTGTAGAGTATATTATTTTCTATGATTTATGTTCTATTTTTTTTGTTGTATCTTATGAATTAACCAAAAAAAAGAATTATTTTAGTTTTAATGGTTTTAATTTAAAAATGATTTGTATAATACAAAAAATCTAGTTATCTATGAAAATTTTGGCATTTATTATTAAAAGTGTCATACACAGAATATACTGTGGTGTCATAATTGAATTCTAGCAAAATAAATAGTTAATACAATAATCACATTCTTAATTGATTTCGTTTAATATTTAATGTCAATATTAAATACAATGTATCAATTTCATTCAGTGAAAATCATTTTGTAAGTAAAAAATTTTAAAATCAAATATTAAATTATAAAAGTAATCACATATATAATATTAATACTTCGGTGTCATGATGTATAAAAAAGTCTCGTGCCTGCCAAGGCAGTTTATTATACATACATGAAATGTAATGTATAAATAAAGTATAGTGATCACGAAAAAATTCGAACTCGAGATTTTAACGGAATTACACGTTTTGAGCGTCCCTGAATCATATACAACCATTAACTCAATGACGTCTGTGTGTCTGTCTGTCTGTCTGTATGTCTGTGAACGCTCTACAGCCAAAACTGTAATACTTACGAACGTGGAATTTTAAACTTAAGGTTCTTGTATACTCTAGATGTGCACCTCCTATTTTTGAAAACCATCACTAAACCGGAAACGGATGTTTACTGGTGTCAATTTTTGAACTTTTCGAATTATTTTTGAAACGGTGGGCAGTAGAAAAAATGTTTCAGATTAAAGTTGTTGAAGGAACTTTTATCTATAATTTATGTTCTATTCATTTTCCCCCAAAAAATTTGGTTTAGGAAATAATCGATTTTCTAAAAAATTTAAATTTTTCGATTTATTTTTTAAACGGTAGGTATTAGAAAAAAATGTTTGAGATACAATTTGTAGAGAATATTATTTTCTATAATTTATGTTCTATTCTTTTTTTTGTATCTTATGAACTAACCAAAAAAAAGAATAATTTTAGTTTTAATGGCTTTAATTTAAAAATGATTTGAATAATACAAAAAATCTAGTTATCTATGAAAATTTTGGAATTTATTTTTAGAACTGTCAAAATTGAAATCTAGGAAAATAAATACATGTTAATACAACTATCACTAATCTTAATTGATTTCATTTAATATTTAATGTCAATATTAAATACAATGTATCAATTTCATTCATTGAAAATCATTTTGTAAGTAAAAATTTTTAAAATCAAATATTAAATTATAAAAGTAATCACATATTAATACTCGGTGTCATGATGTATAAACGGTGCACATTAGAAAAAAAGGTTTTAGATCAAAGTTGTAGAGGGTATTTATCTATAATTTATGTTCTATCCATTACCCCCCCCCCCCCCAAATTTGTTTTTAGGAAATAATTGATTTTCTAAAAAATTTAATTTTTTCGATTTATTTTTTAAACGGTTATAGGTATTAGAAAAAAATGTTTGAGATACAAGTTGTAGAGAATATTATTTTCTATAATTTATGTTCTATTCTTTTTTTTGTATCTTATGAATTAACCAAAAAAAAGAATAATTTTAGTTTTAATGGCTTTAATTTAAAAATGATTTGTATAATACAAAAAATCTAGTTATCTATGAAAATTTTGGCATTTATTATTAGAAGTGTCATAGTTGAATTCTAGCAAAATAAATAGTTAATACAATAATCACTATTCTTAATTGATTTCGTTTAATATTTAATGTCAATATTAAATACAATGTATCAATTTCATTCAGTGAAAATCATTTTGTAAGTAAAAAATTTTAAAATCAAATATTAAATTATAAAAGTAATCACATATTAATACTTCGGTGTCATGATGTATAAAAAAGTCTCGTGCCTGCCAAGGCAGTTTATTTCTTTTTCCTTTTAGCAGACTAATTACCAACGTCCAATCTTCCAGTAGTGAAAATTTGAATACTTTCTTCCACTTATCTTATCAGTTATCAGTTTTCACCATTTTCCCAACAATTTGTCTTATGTCAGATATTGCGTTTTGATACTAATCTCCTCAAATATAATATTAATAATGTATAAAAAAAAGTCTTGTGCCGACCAATGCTGTTTATTTTGAACTCTTCTAGTATGAACAAAATATAAAGTACAATAAACTGCCTTGGGAGGCACGAGACTTTTTTTATACATCATGATACAGAAGAAAGACATAAGTTAACTCTTTCTATTAATAAATTGAATATACAGGGTTTGTCCGGAAAGTAATAGGACTGATTTTTTTCCGCCACGACTGTACTTCGGAGCGTGCGCGCACCGACTGGATTCGGTAGAGGGCGTTCCTAGCTAACGAACGAGCGGCTGGTCAGTTGTCTCCGAGCACCTGGAGAGTGAAGACAGGCATTTTCGCGCGACGTGTTTCTGTAAGTGGTGCAAGCCGAAAATGCAGCGTTCGTTAGAGCAGAGGTACGCGATTAAGTTCTGTGTGAAACTCAGTAAATCTGCGACAGAGACGTTTGATATGATCAAGCAGGCTTACCCAGATGTTGCTTTAGCAAGAAGTAGTGTGTTTCGGTGGCACCAGGCATTTTTGGAGGGCCGGGAAGAGGTCGCTGATGAAGACCGTGCTGGAAGACCTGCGATTTCGACAAACACCGACAATGTGACTCGTGTGCGCCAAGTTTTGAACTCAGATCGTCGACTAAGTATTCGCTTAATTGCTCAGATGTTAAATTTATCAAAATCTGTGGTTCATGACATTGTGACAGAGCATGCGTAAGGTGTGCGCGAAGATGGTCCCAAAAGTGCTCACTGACGACCAGAAATTGCGGCGAGTGGAAGTGTGCCAACGCTTCCGCAGCCGCCCTACAGCCCAGATGTGGCCCCCCGGACTTTTTTTTGTTTCCTTGTTTGAAAAGGCCGATGAAAGGCAAGCATTTTGAGACGACAGAGGGGATCCAAGCAGCATGCACCTCGGCTCTCAAGGCTATTCCGGAGAATGCCTTCCGTGACGCCTTCAATGCTTGGAAATTGCGCTGGCAGCGCTGAATCGACGCAGAAGGAACCTATTTTGAAAGTTTTTAAGGAATTGTAACGATTGGCTCAATAAATTTTTTTTAATCGACTTAGTCCTATTACTTTCCGGACAAACCCTGTAAACTCCATATTTTGTATATTTACGTAGTATATACCTATATGTACACATAATATGTATGTCATTATGAATTAGACTTCAATTCTGTTAAGGTAAACATGTTACAAAAAAAAAATCTGGTTGGCAGTATTGTACTGATATGAATTTGAATGGACCATTTACTGAAATGTTATCAACAAATATTTGTAATTCTGATTATCGTCTCGAATTTATTTTTTTATTTATGCATTCGATCATTGCAAATTTGCAAGTCGCACCATCAAGATGTCTGAAACTAATTATAAGATACAAACATTTTTAAGTTAATTTATTATTGAATTTGTATTTTTAGCACTCCAGAAGTTGAATATGGAACTGGAAGTACAAAGTGAATTTCGTCCGGCAGTAAATGATGAGTAAGTAGATTTAAAAAATTATACAAAATTTTGTTAATAACAAATTTTTAGTTCTGTTCGAATTTTCGAATGCTAATTCTTTTAGTTTTACACATAATATATTCTTAAATGCTGAATAAACATAATATTCTTGATATAATCAAATATTTTTACTATAATGAATATGAATTTTTTTTTAATAACAATGAATATATTGAAAAATAATTATTGTATTTATTTTTGTATAATTTACAATAATTAAAAATACATATTTACATTTCAAATCGACTATTTTTGCAGGATTGGTAAAACAAAGACAGTGACATACAAAAATTGTTCAGAGTATTGGCGTGGATACTACCAAGCCAAAGCTGAGGGGAGTGTAGTTGCACTCCCATCAGTTATGGTTGCTGCTACCCCCTCAGCAATGATTGCTGCTACCCCCTCAGCTATGGTTGCTGTACTCCCTTCAGCAATGGTTGCAACTGATGGACATAAAGCTCGTGGACATAAATATAAAAGAGGAAGAAGCAATAAAGGAGGTTATCGTCCAATTTCTATCAACAATTAGAAAACGACCATATTTTTTTGTGAAATTATTTTTTATTGATTAAAATTACAAAAATGTGTTGAAATAATCAAATTTCAACATCCATTAACTTTAGCTCGATGTAGCCACCTTTTGCCTTGACTATGACCTTCAAACGGTTAAAAAATGAGTTGCATGCTGCACGAATGTGACCTTGCGGTATTTTGTCCGTTCCTGTACAATGGTTTTCTTCAGCGCATCCATACTGGCATATTTTTTAGTCCTCACCTTGCTCTTCAAAATGGCCCAGATGGAATAGTCCATCGGATTTGCATCTGGCGAATTCGAAAGCCATTGTGTGGACGAAATGAAGTGTGGAACATGTTTTTTTAACCATTCTTGGTTTACACGAGCTTTTTGAGACAGTGCCGAGTCTTGTTGGAACGTCCATGGTCTACGATTGAAATGTTTGTGTGCCCACGGCTCTAAAGCAACTTCCAAAATGTTTTCCCGATAATAAGTCACATTGACTTTGACACCAGGCTCGATGAAAATGATTGGACAACGTCCATCGGCGGTCACAGTTGCCCATACCATTACTTGAGATGGAAAATTACTTCGGGTGGCCGTTCGTAGGCTTAAATTTTCGTAAGTGCGTTCAGTTAAGAAAAATACTATTATTTTGAGAGTTTATGAACTGCTCAATAGGGAAATCTTTCTCATCAGAGAACACAATGTTTGGAAATTCGCCACGTTTGTGCAAGCGTAACAACTCCTTTGCTCTTTCGATTACTTTTTTTTGTTTTGGTGTAAGATCGTGTGCCTTTTGAAACTTGTAAGGCTTTACCTTGAGCTCATTTTGGAATATGCGTTAGAAGCTTCGCTGGGATATGTTCAGTTCTTTGGCCATGTGATTATCACTACGTCGTGGATTTCGATCAAGTCGAATTGTTTGGGATATTATTAATATTTTGATGTAAAAAGAGTACCTAATCGATATATTTTTTATTTACATAGATTTTCGAAATATCCTTTTCAGATATACTTATACTCTATGTAATAATATACTACATAGTAGTGATGTTAAATAAATATTGTAGAGATAACGACATCGTTCTCACAATATTCCTTATTAATAGCCTGAAGATGATTCTGTTAATCGAAAGCTTGCGTTGATGTTTAAACAATCAAGAAGTTGTTTTTTTTACTCTATTTAAACTATACCCGCACTGGTTCTGCTTCCTCTAGGAATTCATGGTCCGTTTCTATTTCTCTGAACGTTAAAGTTGTGACGTCTTGTGTACAGTGCGATTACAAATAGTATATAGTTGTAGCTTGTTTCTGCAGTTATAAAAATTAAAAGCAAAGTAGTTGTAAAATTATAAACAAAGAAGACAGATAAATACAGTTGAAAAGAAAAAACGATCATTCCAATTGAAACAAGGGAGGTATACCTAGTTGAAAAATTACAAGTAGAAAGAAAAAAAAGGAAAATGTGCAGTTTTCTTTAAAAAAAAACTGTATCCAGGTCACCATGATTGTGAATGTATTCTTCAGTCTGGTTTCTATATTTTTAACTGACTTACATGGGTATTATTTTCGAGGAAATAGTTTTGGCCAGAGTTACTAATGAGTTAATTCATTATATCAGTCTTTGAAATAGGTCATATTATAACAGTTCTGTTATTTTTCACACTGTGAAGTTTGGAACCAAGGGACGATAGCGATAATAATGACAATTTAATTTATTACAATAAAGGGTGAGCCAGGAGATGGATCATGTATGTTTCACTCGTTGTCTTATTTGATTCATGGAAATATTCTTTAAACTAATGAAAGTGGTGATAATTAAAATGATGATATGCTTAAAATCACTACATATGGAACATCAAGTGAGTTAAGTGCATGTGACGAAACATTTTGTTTACCGATTCGATGTTTATCGGGATAGTCACTTGTAGTACAATTTTGGAGAAGAAAGCAATCCAGTAAAGAAACTTCGGTTCAATGGTTCTTTAATCAGCGGGCATTTTGATGTTTATGGACCGCTCTATCCTTTCTGCAAGCCTTATATAATAAATAATGAACTCATTATTTAATTTAAATAACATTACCATGGATGTTAAATAAACCATGGATAAAAAAATAAAAATAAAAAATCTTAATGTATCTTAAATGTATCTATCAAACATCGTGTAACATTTTTAAGAAACATCTAGAAAAATAAAACGGCAAAATTCCCAAGTTTAAAGTTTACTAGCAAACATCCACAAGCACACAGTGGCACAAGAGGTCGGAAACCTCATAGTATAGCATGTTCACAATAACTGGAACGAGGAGTTTCAGTTGATAACACACGATAACCAAGGAAACAACTATGAAAATGCAAAGTATTAATTCGCTGATATGCATCAACCCCAGACCTATGGTGATTTATGCGAGTTATCGGCAATCGAGAACGTATTTAATTGATTTTTGAAATTTTCCCTAATGGCCGACTCTTATTACAGTTCTGTTATTTTTCATACTGAAGGGCGCCCTGTAAGAAGACTTCGCTTCACGGTCATATACTTATCTTAGGGACATTTTGACGTATACTTGATACCCAATGAAAAGAAGGAGCAAGCATCAACCGTTACTCAATCTATCCAGATTTAGCCTGATATAGCAAATATAAATAAAAAAATCCATGGATGGTAACAACGTTCCATTTTCACTCCAGAAAATGGCAAGGCATCAGAAATCAATGAAATTTTAGTAAAATCCTTCGATTTGATTGGGGGTAGAAACGGAGTGCATGTCTGTGGATTCAGTTGTACACATGGATAACACTGTTAAATATCAAGTAGAATTTCGAACATCTTATGTTAAATCCCATGATTTAATCATGTATGTTTTTAGATTTAGATGGTCATGAAAATTGTAATATAAAAATATGTAGAACAAAAAAATAAAAAAAATTTTGTGAAAAATGTGTACCAAATTCGACGAAAATATACAATATTTAATAAAAATTGTCAATTCATCTCAAAAGTCAGCGATTACAGATAAAATACTAGTCTTACACACTAGAAATTTATCATCTTAGACCCACTTGGCCTCCCAGCCCACAAACTTCTTCTCAATGTGGGGACCCCTGTGATGCTACTCAGAAACTTGCACCCTCCCAAACTGTGTAATGGTACCAGATTACGTGTGAAAATTCTTCACAGAAATGTCATCGAAGCGACCGTGTTCACTGGTCATTCCATCTGACTATCCTTTTGAATTCAAGCGACTGCAATTCCGCTCAAGTTATGCTTCGTTATGACAATCAATGTCAAAGGGTAATTGCTCAAGATAGCTCGAGTTGATTTGAGAAATGGCTGCTTCTCGCATGGGCAGTTTTACGAAGCTTGTTCAGAAGTGAACTCACCTATCACTTTAATAATATTAGCACATAGAGAAAAGTCGCAAATATTGTCTATAAAGAGGTGTTAAAAAATAAAAAGTGTTTGGAACAAACAATATATCGCATAAGCGCTGAAAATAAAAATAAAAGGGATGAGTCGTAGCGGCTCTGGTTGTTAAGGAAAAGCAAGAATTATAACAGAAAGTTTGGTGAATCTGTCACGTTTTTGTAAAAAAAAAAGAAAATATATAAAATAAACATACCGACTTAGAGCCTTTTCACACATGCACGGCTGCCGTGTACACGGGGTCCTTGGTTTGGTAACTAAATGAGCGCTTTCACACGCGCCGGAGCCGTGTAGACGGCAGCCGGATGGTCGCCGTGTCTCCCACTACAGTACATGGCTGCCGGAACCGTCTACACGGCGGCCGGCTTGATAGTGGGACATGATTCAATGAGTGTTTTCACACATGCCGTCTTAAGATCGACGTTGACCAACTAATAACATTAGTTGAGTCAAGTCCCGTATTATGTGACAAAACAGTACCGGAATATAAAGATCGCAACGATACAAAAAAATGCGTGGGTGGAGATATGTGTATTTATAGAATTGAAGAAGGATTTTGAAGACATGGAGGATAAAAACGCTTATGGTAAACTCAACAAATTTGTATATTTCCGATTAAAAGTATAGCTCAAAAGCGCTCCCTGGCTCCCAGTAGCGACCCTACAAATGCGTCAAGAAAAATCATAATTTTATTTTTCTCATCGTTCGGTGCGCATGCATTTTCAGTTACAATTATCTTAATAATATAAATATAGGTAGTCAAAATATCATTAATAAATAAATTATTGTAACGGCATTTTCACGTATTTTCCAGAATATTCTAGAAATCGAAGTTAAAATTGAATTCAAAATGAAACAATTAAATTATTTTTATTTATTTTATGTTTGAAATGTTAAAATATATTAGAATACGTATATTATAGTTGAAGTACGTTATTTAAAACAAAAGAATCAAGTAATTTTATTTATTTTTATAAGAATACTGATTAATTCCAGATCGTCGTCCTTCTATAGGACGGCTAGCCGGACAAGTGAAAACGTTAGTTCGAAAACCAAAAACGGATAAACGACACCGTTTACACGTGTGAAATGGCTCTTAATATCTTAAGATAACCCGTCGATTGGTTAAACCAGCCGTCGGATTTATACAAAAAGGGAAGGACTTTTTTTTCATCAGTCTCATTATAACGATGTAACTATGTATTATGTTAGAATATACACGGCATAATACATGATAAGAAGAAAAGATGATTCACGGACCGTGCGGTAATATAAACATTAATTCTCCGTGCATGTTTAAAGAAAAAAATAATCTAAAAGATTCCCGAAATCGCTAACTTGCTAAATTCAGACATGCGAAGATCTAAGTATTTTCAATTCTCAAGTAAATGTCGAATACTACAACTCTGTGAAATCTATCAAATGCATTTGCAAGTATGTAAATATTTAGTAATCAGGCTACATTTGCACTATATTTGGCGAATGTTCATTTTTGCTTCCTCGCAGTATCGAAGATACGAGAAACTTTGTGATCGTTTAAAATGAGAAAAAACATTTGTTCTCTAATTAAAAAAAATGTACTTGATTTATCCGTTTCAGGTCAAGACAAACACTTTTTGTTCCGTGTCTATCTGTCTATGTGTCTGTCCCCCAATCCTTGTCACACGCATAATTCATAAACTATTGAGCCTATATTGATGAAACTTGGTTGGTTGGTTGGGTCTTGCTTGAGGACGGTCCCGTTTCAAAATTATTAAAATCGTGTATAAGGGGGAGGGGTGACATCCCAAAAGACTTATTTTTTCAAGATATCTCAAGAAAGACACATAGTCGAGTCAATGAAAGTTTTTACTTCGGAACCCTCAGAAACAGCACCGATTTTGATGATTTTTTTAAATGTTCGTTATATCATACTATTTGAAATCAAAAACATTCCAGCCGTCGGACTCAAAAAAATATAGTTTAGGATATCCCCATGCATTTCACGCTTATCTTGGACATCATGTATACTATAAATACAATTCACTTCTGACCTGAAGACCACGAGACGATAGACGAAACGTCGAATAATGAAAAAGTGCGATGCGTGGCAAACTCCAAAAATGAATGAATTATACATTTACACAACCGCGAAAGTTTACGTACAAATTTTTTTTATATTGTTTTTTGTCTAATTCTGGTTTTTGATGAAGATAAAAAATCTAATACATTTGTAATTATTTTTTTCAGTTGCAAGAGTTGGAAATTACCAGAAAGAAGGTATGCTAATATTTTACTAGCGCACATCAATAAAACAGCCCTACATATGCAGTCTTCTACTGTACCTATATTTGTTTGTTTGTTTTAAAACAATTCAAAGTATTTTAAATCATGATAGATTCAGAAGTGCTGAAAGATAACAAACTTATCGTATGGGATGAGCGTTCAATGTATCATAAAGCCAATAAAGAGTCACTTAGCAGATCACTGAAAGATATTCGGAGCAATATCGAATTGATGGGAAAAATAACGGTTATGTTTGACAGAGATTTCAGACAAACTCTACTAACCACTCTTCCCACTTGGCACTCCCTTACACCTGTGAATGTAAACAGTCCTGACGAAACAAATGAACTAACTGATCCTGTGTATACTAAATACATCCGCTTCTTAGTTCCTGGCTCCTCCTTCAAGTCTAAGCTTGCCCCTACTACCCTCGATATTAATAAACATCTATATCTAGTCGGCGATAAACCTTACGACCCGACATTTCCTCCCCTAAAGTACGAACTCTTTTCAAAGTAACTACACTCTGCACCTGACGTTCTTTGGTTCCAACCTTATCAAAAGAACCAGAGCGCCTTGAATTATGCACTGACATTAGGACTCCTGATTGAATCTGGCGATATTGATGGTACCACCATCCCTATTCCAAATATCAGGTAATTTAAAAATTATAATTAATTTCAAGTTTAACTGATGAATTATCAGTTAATAATTAAACTTAAGATTAAATCATAAGAATATTCAGTTTTAAATCATTCAAAAATAAAACTGAATGAACATACAGTACCGAATGTATTCGCTGAAGTACGCAACGGCATTTGTCAAAAAGTCGTTACTTCTACAAAATCACTCACCACAGATAAGATCTCACACTACGAGAAACTAAGCAATACTTTCTCCCAGCCATCGGCTAGAGCAGAGTTCCTCAGATCTACCAACAGTGACGCCAAGTCGCAGGGTATCAGTGGAATTCGTTTATGAAACAGGCTCGTCGAAAATAAGTACAGATATAGAGACAGCTGCGATAATAGGATTCTTCGATTTTCCCGTTACAGGGAAGAATTTGCGAATACCCATTATCAAAGCGAATACCTGAGCACATATCAACAAAAGTTCAGTATCAAACTCACTCAGCTAGTGAATGCCATATCAGATGTACTAGATGGTCATGGAATAGTATGCAGCGTTGAGTTTGAGCATAAGACATTACGAAAAACGATTAGTGTTTGAAAAATACCATATAACAATTATTTTTTTTTAGTTAATAACTTTTGTTAAAATTATTTTCGAGTTGGAGCAATTTTAGATACATGAGTAGCAATTAAGGAGTAATTTTTTTAGCTAATTTTTGTTTTGGTTTTCACCTCAAGGGGAGCACAATGGGTCCTAGTGCCGGAGCCTCGCTCCACCCCTCTATACAAAATACTAATATATAGTTTACGAGCTATTGCGCTTTGACTGAAAAGGACGGACGACAAAGTAAGATTAATAAGGTTTCTTTCGAACCCTAAAAAAGATGTAAAAGAACCTATTCAACTCCTGTTACTAATGACAGGAACTATTTATAATCCTAAGGATATAACCATATATTATGATGAAAACAAATATAAAGTGCATTCTGTATATATTTGTTTTAAAATATTTCATCTATTCAATTTAGAATATCATAATCAATGCCAGCGAATTTGGAAATTTATTCAGTGCTATTTATACCAATTAAATGACAAAAGAAATGTTATACATCTAGCACTCAATTCATTAATAGATAATTTGAATCAGTTGAAGACTAAGGAACTTATGGGTGATCCCATAACTATCATGTAACATACAAGATTTGAATATGTATTTGAAAAATCCATATGATGATTTGATAAAAAAAAGAATTCGCTCTGGTACGCCATCACATGCGTGTTCTATTTGACCACCTTAGTCCGCAGACAGTCCGCTCCCTGTTTGTCAGAGCCTAAAAGATTGTAATAATACGCTCTTAAATTATGTTTTGCTATCAACATCAATAAATCTTTTAAAATTTTTGCTATTATTATTATTATCAGATAATTAATGTAAGATCCAATGAACCAGTACAGAAAACAAGTTACGGTTTATTTTTACCGTGGAAAAATGAACTGTGAAAATATTATACAACATAAACAGTAATACAATTGAGGTTAATAAAACATTAAACTTTTAAGATGATATTCTTGAACAAGCATTAGATAATGTTCAGAATTCAATGAAATATTGAGAGGATGAAGAAATAGATAATTTTATTGTTGATAAACTATTTTCAGACATTCCTTAAAGAATCATTTTCTGCACGTTATTACGCAACATAACTTTTACACAAATTGCTTGTACCAAACTAAAATACCCTATACTGCGGATACTAGACTATGACTTGTTTTTCTTGAAACCATTCAACTAGTTAAATTTGTGATGACAAGTTAAAAAAACTTAAAATATACTTACATTTTATCATTTTGTGGAGGGGGGGAAGTCTAAAATTTTCTTATTTCTTCTGGAGTCTCAAATTAACGGAACTAAAGTTACTTCACATTTGATCACTCCCAGTTACATAATCATGAATTTTGGTACTTTCAGCATGTTTCGTTGACCTTCAAAATGGTTTATTTCCCATGAAAATGAATAAAAACAGGACATTTATTAAATATTATAACAAAATACAAAATGTTACCAAAGTTGGGAGTAAAATAATGTTTTCTTATAAAATCAAAATATGGCGAATTTTAAGAGTTAAAAACGAATGATATCCGAATGTTTTAGAAAAATAAAAACAAAAAACTTGTATCATTGTAAAAATAAACGCGGTGCGTATCGCGGCTACAAGAGTGGTGCCCGCGGTGCGGATCGTGGCTCTAAGCGTGGGGGGCACGGTGCGAATCGCGGCTTCAAACGTGGTGGCCGCGGCGCGAATCGCGGCTCTAAGCCCCGCGTAGTAAATATTAATTTTTATTAAAATAATATTATTTAAATAAATTTTTTATATATTTTGAAACGTGTTTTTTATTATATACAAGCTGTTCCAGACCACCCGTCCACTATGTTTTACATCCAAACTATTGAAGATAGAATTTTATGAAAAAAATTTACTATGTATATCGACCCTAAAGAATTTCAGGAAAACATTTTTAACCCCCTAAAACCACTCCTTGGGGGGTAGTTTAGGGGGTACATGTCCGTTTCTCAGTAAAATCAAATAGAACGGTATATTCAAAATTATATAGTTGTAAACACCATAAAAAGTTTACAAAAATTGTCATTCAAAATATAATAATGTATTTTTATTAAAACCAAGTAAGTATTGGAAAGGTGGATAAAAAATTGTACAGCTACAGTAGTTTTCAATATCCACAATATCAGAATTTTATTGGCTTCATACACGCATTTAGTGGTTGTGATACCACATCTTCATTTTTCAAAATTAGGAAAAAAAATGTATAAATTTTTTTATGAAAAATTTTACACATTTAGAGAAAGATATGAAAGTTTTTTTACAAGATAATGCAAGTGAGGAAGAAATAGGTACCCTGCAACTGAATCAATTGTAGCTTTACTATACGGTGCAAAATCGAAGTGCCTAGATAAATGTCGCTTACAATCATTTAAAAGATTTATAAAAAAAAATAATCAAAATTAAACTAGGGGTGACACTAACCCTAGTGACGCCACTGTCTATTATAATAAAGACTTCTCATACAGAATAACAGAAAACCTCATCAATCCTGAGGGGAAAACAAAAATGAAAGTGAAATTTGCGGCACAAATATTTAGCAATTCTGTTGCAGCTGGTTTGAACTTTGCAACAAACTGTATAGTAATTGATGCTGGGGGGACTGCAAACTTTGTTTTGTTTATGGATAGAGTATTTAATTCCTTGAATGGATCAAACAAATCGAATAAACCACTAAACGACCCTTTGAGCGATAAATCGCCACATATAGAATTTTGGCAAACAGCAAAAATCATTTTTATAACATGAAATTCGTTCAACATGGTGTAACAACTATACCATCACCCCCTTCAATTAAAAATTTTATAACAACAATAAGAAACACAGAAAGACTTTGGGGTGTTTTAAAAAATCTAAATTTTACGTTTTTATCAACAATTTTTTTATCACTAAACCAAGATCCGATCGAAAACTTGTTTGGTACAATAAGGGGATTGTGTGGCCGAAATTCCAATCCTACATGTTCCCAATTCGTAACCTCTTTCAAAACTGCATTAATTAATAACTTATCCTTCGATAGTAGATGTAATTGAAAGAACTGTAAAATGACGATGCGTTTTTTATACTTCCCTTAAGTCGTTTTTATCAGAATCTAGTATTACAACCATACGACCACCTCAATCTCTGTCTGTACCAAATGCTCCTGCATTTATTTCCGCTGATAACAATATTGTGCCATCTTTAACACATACAACTTTCATGGAGTTAAATAGGTTTGCCAAAATTGCGCGATTGCAAACGAATGCCTATGCAGCCGGGTTTTTGTGTAGAAAGATATTGAGAAATAATTACGAAAACTGTAAAAAATTATGTTTGCTGAAAATATTACCGATAACATCCACTCCTTAACACGATTTAAAGATTATAAAAATTACTTGTGTTATCCTTCGGCGCAGTTTGTTAATATTGTTAATTTAATGCGGAAACAAATTTATTTATTATTTTTTGAAAATATTAGTGGTAGTTATTTAGTTAATATAATAAATAATGCAATATCTGTCCACATACATAAAAAAAAACCCGGCGAACCCTCCAAATGCAGGTGTAGTTAAAATAATACAAATACGTTACGGTAGTGATTAAAAAACCATCGAAACCAAGGTGATAGTGAATGCGACGAGTTGCCGCGAGCCGAAGGCAAAACGGCTTTCCTTGCTTTGTCCCTACCCATGAAATCGTCAGGGAGCGTAATCAGGTCGTCGAAGCTTAAGATGAATGCATATTTGTCACTTTCCCGCGTCTGTTACCGCTACTCATAAAATCCACTGAAGCCCCCTAATAGAACCAGTGTACGGCCAAGTCTGCGAACGCGGCGCAAACAATGATTGTAGCTATATGGAAAGTTTATAGTTTATACAATATGAAGTCGATGGAACTCTACAGATGATAACAGATGCTCAGGATAATGGATCAATATATGTATATAAGATCTATTATAATAAAGACTTCTCATACAGAATAACTGTCCACAACCATAACAGGAGAAATTAGCGGCAATATGCATATTACATATCGACGCCAACATATACATTAGTGTTTGTAGTTACATGGAAAATTTTACTGGACATTCAACATCAACTTCTGAGCAACATAGAGATAGTAGAAAGGCAAATGAAAGCAATTATATATAAAAGCTTGTAAAAATATTAGCTATCAAACTTAGAAAATGATAATAGAAATCATCAAACGTTTGAAATGAGTCAATTCCATGGAGAAGAAGTAGACGAAACACGCTTTACTTTCAAAAATTATTATCAATTGTTTTGATAATTAGAAAATTTTTATTTTCATTTTCCATTTTTGGGTACTTGATAATTTACTTTCAAAAATTATCAATTGTTGCGATAATTACAAAATATATTGCAAATATAATTTACATACAGAAAATGTGAATAAAAGTTTATTCATTATTATTCAGCAACACCTGCATATCAATGGGAAAAGTAACAGTCGTGGTGGTTTCTGACTTAATAATGCCAGATGTGTTAGTTTTAATAATTTTATTTATTTATATAGTTTCTAAATTTGATACAATGTTTATTAAAAAAATATTTACAAAAACTGTAATTTTTGTATAAGTATAGTTAGTAATATTTGTCTTTCCTCGTTTCAAATAAAAAATAAAAATAAAAAAAACAAAGAATACTGGAGAAAATATAAATGTGGTGCTAAAATATCAAATAGCAACATAGGACGATATTTGGGCTTTTTATTAGTAGACGATTCGAATCCAGACACAAAAATTTCAACTAGACTTACAGAAAACCACATTAAGCCCACTCTAAAGAAAAAAAATAAAAGATGCTGTTCAAATATTTTGTTATTATGTAACCGCAGGGTTAAATTTTGCAACAAATTGTAAAGTAATGGACGCTAAAGGTACTGCTAAGTTTGTTTCAACTGTCAATATAGTATTAAATTGTTTTAAATAGTAATTTAATATTGTTTTAGGTAATTAACAATATTTGTATTTTTCACAAACATTTTACACAACCTGCACATAAAATGAGCTCTACGAAAATGACTTCAATAAATAATTCAAGACTTGTTCGGTACGAAATCGACAAGAATTTTTTAATAATAAATATTAATTATTAATATTATAAATATAATGTCTAAAGTGCAGAAAATATTGCATTCAAGAGTAGCATTCCTTTGCATTATTGCGAGTTATTTTCACAATATTAAAGTGATCTTTAATTTATATTGTGAAGGTTTACCAAACAAATGTTCTTGTTTGTACTATTATAAATAATATTCAAAAATAATAAAGATGTTATAAGTTTTTGAAGATTACATTTTATTGTCTACATAAGAATGATTCACTATATCGAAGAAATCAATACTTGATTTAAAAAGGGATAAGAACCTACTTATTTATATAGTTTCTAAATTTGATACAATGTTTATTAAAAAAATATTTAAAAAAATGTAATTTTTTTATAAGTATACTTAGTAATATTTGTCTCGTTTCAAATAAAAATAAAAAAACAAAGAATACTGGAGAAAATATAAATGTGGTGCTAAAATATCAAAGAAACACTATCATTTTCAATAAAAATAGCAACATAGGACGATATTTGGGCTTTTTATTAGTAGACGATTCGAATCCAGACACAAAAATTTGAACTAGACTTACAGAAAACCACATTAAGTCCACTCTAAAGGAAAAAAATAAAAGTAAAGTATGCTGCTCAAATATTTTGTTATTATGTAACCGCAGGGTTAAATTTTGCAACAAATTGTAAAGTAATGGACGCTAAAGGTACTGCTAAGTTTGTTTCAACTGTCAATAAAGTATTAAATTGTTTTAAATAGTAATTTAAAATCTCATAAACCTAGAAATGGCCCCGTTATTAATAAATCATCGCATGTTAAATTTTGGTAAACAGCAAGAAGATATTTTTACAATATGAAGTCATTATCCCATCTTCAACTTGGATAAAAAAATACTGTTACTTTAAAAAATGCAGGAAAAACTTTGGGCAATGTTAAACAAATTTAATTTTAAATATTTACCAACGAGGACTTTAAAACCAAGATCCTATCGAAAACTTTGGTATAATAACAGGATTGTGTAGACAAAATTCCAACCCTAAATGTTCACAATTTATCGCCTCATTTAAAACATTATCTAATAAACAATTTATTAAGTGATATATGAGGAGCGTTCTTATTTTTATTGATTTACTAATGATAAGTACATCAATAATGAACAATGATAATAATATGCCATCGATAACGCATATGGCATTTATAATAAATTTCGAAAAAATACAAATGCATACATTTAACCCTTAACTGCCACTGTGGGGTACTAGGCACCCCACTTTGTTTCACTTCAATTTAAAATGTTTAAACTTTTGAAAATAGTTCAAATATATTTAAAATAGTTTTAGTGACAACCCCTAAATTAGTCCAAGAAACTATGTATATTAAATGAAATCTTATAATTATTATTATGATGATTTCCATCTTTTCAATTCTGAAAATTTTAACATATGATAAGTGATCTAATTGGCAGTATAATATTATTATTTTTACGTATTTGAATTAACTAATTATTTAGTGCTTTCTTTGATACGGATGAGGCTTATATGAGTTCATTTTCAATCTAACATCTACTGTTACGGACTGCAGACAGACATATTATTTAATAATTATGGCAGTAACGTGAGTGTCTAAATTTGCTATGAAAATATTGTTTTAGTTAATTAACAATATTTGTATTTTACACAACCTGCACATAAATTGAGCTCTACGAAAATGACTTCAATTCACTCCTCAAGCGTGACGTCACAATCGCATTTTCGCGTTCCAAATGTCATGTGTCACATGTGAATCTAATTTTTAAAACTTTAGCTATAAGTTATCGATTCCAATAATAATTTCTCAAGATTTTGCCTACTTTCTGTGAAGAAAAAGGATTTTAAAATTTTTTAAAAGTTGTATTTATTTTTAGATAAACGTGTTTGTTGTGACTCATTGTAATGGTTTATAAGCCCACAAATCAAGAAATGTTGATTCCAATTACAAAACAAAGTATTAGATGAGTGATACATAACCTTACTATTTACTTTCCACATTTTACTATTTACAATAATCAATTTGTTTGAAAATTATATTTGTAATACATACCTTATAGCTATATGAACCTATAATATTATTTATAAACTCAAACACCAAAGAAAATTTTATTAAAACTGTGATTTTAAAATCAGCAAAGCTGTCAAAATTTATTATTTGGAACGCGACAATGGCGATTGTGACGTCACGACTTGTGGAGTAAATTCAAGACTTGTTCAGTAAGAAATCGAAAAGAATTTTTTAAATAATAAATATCAATTATTAATATTATAAATATAATGTATAAAGTGCAGAAACTATTGCATTCAAGAGAAGCATTCCTTTGCATTATTGCGAGTTATTTTCACAATATTAAAGTGATCTTTAATTTATATTGTGAAGGTTCACCAAACAAATGTTCTCGTTTGTACTATTATAAATAATATTAAAAAATAATAAATATGTAATAAGTGTTTGAAGAGTACATTTTTATTGTCTACATAAGAATGATTCACTATATCGAAGAAATCAATACTTGATTTAAAAGGGAATAAGAACCTACTACACGTACATACCAGAAACGCTCCATGCATAGTTCTACGTACCGGATAAAAACACTACAGATTTTATAATTAACTATATTTATTATTAAATGTTGTTAAAAAAGATCCACTAAACCAAATTATTAGAATATAATATAAACAATCATATTTAAAAAAAAAATATTCACAACAATCAATATTTAAAAATATATATCGACAACAATCATTTTTTTAAGAAATAATTTTGGCAACAATTAAAGAAGTGTTGACTATCAAATATAAAAATAACCTACTTGAAATTACAAATAAAATAGTAAAAAAATCACAGTATTTGAATCAAGAACACGTAAAAAACTAGATTATTAACCACCATTAAAGTATAAAATTTGTCAGTAACAATAACAGAAATAGTCACTAAACACAGTGATGCAAAATCATAATGTCAGTACTACTATGATGTTTATCTATGCACAAAATGATGTCCTTTTTTATTCCAGCTGGCTGTGAATCACTAATATCTAAACAGATGAAACGTTGTTTATCAGAATAATTGATGTCAAAATTTTATTTTTAGTTTCTTGAAAAATCCTCGGAATTTCATATTATTTATTCCATAGACGTCATCCGTATTGGAGAAACCAAATATAGTTCATTTACATTGAGTTACCTATATTACAATCTAACCTATAGATCAAATAATATACATATTAATTTACGCTATCTCGAAACGCAATGTTAACCTACCATATTTATTCACTCTTAGATATTATTGAGAATTAATGGTTTCAAATAATTCTGCATAAAGCAAAGCATAGCTGTTAACTTAAAAATGAAAAATAATAAATATTTATACAAAAATTTGGCACTCATTAACCACTTAAGCATCTTAAATAAGACCCTCTCGCTTATTTTATAGAAAAACTGTAGCATTAAGTGGTCATCTTCATCATCTTTCTCAAAGGATCCGAAATAGAATGTGGCTTCAGCAATGTTGTTTCACCACATTTTTTAAAGTAAGATAACACCTAAATAATATCTATCCACATCAATGGATTGGAAGGAATGGACTCACTAAATGGTCTGCTAGGTTTCCTGATTTTACAAAAATGTATTTCTTTTTATGGGAATACGTGTAAAGGCTAGTCCACGCGCACAAACTTGCCATCAGTCTTGCATGCGGCTACACTACTCAAACTTTCGCCCAGACTTTCGTTGCAATCGTTCCAAAACCGCCATTGAGGAAGAACTGAGTAATCATTGCTAACTTTGTTATTGTTGGAGATTGAAGATCGGTTAGAAGGCCAACGTATTAGTATTTTTCCAGGATGAATAATGTCGATGAAAAAAAAAACAATTGAAAGCCGAATTTAATAGATAACAGATATATTGAAATACAACTTTTTTAATGGAATATTCTGTATATTATTATTGGATTTTATAGCTAAGAATGTTCTCTTTATAAAAATATAATACATGGTGGTGAAATTGATAGAAAACAAGTTATAACTAGTAACTAGTATACAATTAATAAAAAAATATCGAGAAATAGTGTGCTATACAGTTTTATTAAAATGGAAACAAATTATTAAAACATTTAAAACAATAGTCTTATGTAAATATTATGTCGTCTGATTAGAAAATGTATTCAGCTGGAAATGAAACTTTAAAAAAGTTGTTGTTTACCAATAAAACCGAACTAACCGAACTACTTCCGCCTAGGGATGGCGATCTGAGATCGATTAATCGAAGAATCGATTTTTGGAGCCAAAAAAATCGATTTTTTAAATCGATATGTAGTACTGAATCGATTCAGTGAATCGATATTTCACCCTTGAAAATCGACATTCGATTTTATTTTATTTTTTGGTATAAACCAAAAAAGTATATACAATTAATTGAATGTACCCGTATAAGAGTGCTGCCGGCTGCCGGTTAATTATTCAAAAACTCGCGAGATGGCTGTATGTTTGGATTCCTTCGCCTCTCTTTAATAAAAAAAAGTTACGTTTTGTTGTTTGTAATCATTGACTTTTTGTATCTGTGACTGACATTTCTTGTTGCGCCATCATTCATTTGTTTGTTGTTGTAGAATCTGTCTGTCGTAAAGCGAAATAAATACTGATTTTTATGTAGTTTTTAGTAAAATAGATTTATATTACATTATATACAAAAACTTGAAAAAAAAGATCGATTTTTCAGAAATCGATATTATTGGCCTCGATTTTTTTGTGGATCGATTCATTAGGTCACGATTCGAATCGATTTAAAAATCGATGTTTTTCGGAAAGAATCGCCATCCCTACAGTTCCGCCTCCGACGAACTAGAGACACCCCAGGTAGAACGACGACCGGGGGACGTGACAGTTTGAATAACCACAGTAGATATATTGACTTCTAAAAAATTTTTATAAACCAATAGAAGTATCATTATTATTATACAGTGTTAAAAAAGATGGACACACCTGCATAAGTCGACAGGAAGAAAATATCAGAAAAAAAGATCCAGACAAAAATGTTAGCATTTTTTCCCAGCTATCACATGGCTATGCCAGTTGTGGGGGACGCCCTGTCCCCCGGGAGGAATACTCCCCCTTCTTATTTTTCAAATGGGAACCGCATATTTTTATAACAGATTTCGATTCCTTCTTCAAAATAGTTTTTTGTCATTCTCGTTGGGGTAACGTTGCCTTCGACTAATGTTATCAAACGTTTTATGGAAAAGTCATCACATTTTGTTAAAAAGCAATAACATGGAATCATCAGACTTTAGGCAGACACACCCCTTACGGTGAGAGATCCCCTCTCTTTGTAAGTACACCATGTAATTTTCTCACAAATATCGACCCCCACTCCCAAAAACTGAGAATCATCAGGTAATGTAATAACAAACACAGAAAGTCATTAATTGGTGGGGAAATATCGGAGAACATGTATTAGGGCCACATTTTTTGATGGTACATTAACTGGAGCTATTTATTTTCGTTTTTGGAGAACTATTTGCCACAATTATTGGTTAATCTTTCTCAAAGGATCCGAAATAGAATGTGGTTTCAGCAAGATGGTGTTTCACCACATTATTTAAATTCAGTAAGAGACCACCTAAATAATATCTGTCCATATCAATGGATTGGAAGTAATGGCACCATCTAAATAATATCCATCCACATCAATGGATTGGAAGAAATGGACCCACTAAATGGTCTACTCTACTAGATTTCTTGATATTACAAAAATGTATTTCGATAATTACATTGTGCTCAAAAATTAAAAAAAAAATCTACACATCGTTTACGATTGTCCCAGAAGTGGTTACTCAAGAGAGAGACATTTTATCTTGTAAATAATGATCTTCAATTTGAACCAGAAGATTGGTGCAATTACTTACGTATGGACATAGACACATACCGTAAATTATTAACGCTTGTAACTCCAACAATTGAAAAACAAGACACTGTCAGCCCCCACTCGCCGCATCGTTAAGATTTTTAGCGACTGGAAGGAGCTACAAGGACCTTAAATATACAACAATAATTTCGAAACAAACATTGAGTCGCAGGTTTCGTAAATGCCGGGATTGGATGTACAACAGCATTAAATAAATTATTGGCATGCTTGAATTTACCAACAATACCACCAGAGTGCTATACAAAAGATATGAAAGGGAAATAGAACCTTCCCTTGATGATGGTACAAAAAACGAGATATATGTGTTGTGAACCTGGTGTATATAAAATAAACTTTATTAAAGATTATTGTTATACAGGGTGGGGCAATAGTGCTCGGTTGTTCGATAGCTCGTAGACCGTAACAGATAAAAAAAAAATTTTATTGCAAATGTAAACTGTTGGTAAATGCGCATACAGAGAAATTATTTTCAAATATATAGGGTGTTCGATAAAAGTGTGGCACACTTCAAGTTCATTTTTTTAAATGGAATGCCCCAAATATTTTTGCATATTTAACACTTCTCTTGGGATGTTTATTCATATCTAAAATATTAGCCCCATCTAATGTCCGATTTAGAAGTAATAATATATTTTTCAAAAAAAATGGTGTTTATATTACTCCACATAACAATTCACCACTACCGCGGCCGCAGCTTTGAAGACGAAATTAAGTGAGAACCTTATTGTAGGAGGTTGTAGGGTGCTCTTGTTTAAATATCGTAAAGCCACCATGTACAGGGTGTTCAAAATTAATTTTCAAATTTTGATAACTTCAAAGTTATTTTTCTCAACTTTTTCAAATGGAACACCCTATATATTTTTTAACGATGATGTGTAAAATTAAATAGTGAACATTTTTTATACGAACATTCTCATGGCTTTTTCTAACCCCTCTTGATTTATGGAGAAAAATGTACAAAATTTGACAATATTTACTAGAAAAATATTGTTTTTTCTTAAATAAAACAAAACACCATCCGCAGGGTGTTAATGTTGCTCATAAAAACATCATCAATTTTTTTCAGCTTGCAAACAGATGCCTTATTTTCTTGTCGAACACAAACAACCAAAATAATTTACTATCAAATAAATTAATGAATGTACTGTTTGAGATCAAGATACAAACATAATATTCTGATTTTATGGGCAACATTAACACCCTATGGATGGTGTTTTATTTTATTTAAGAAAAAATAATATTTTTCTAGTAAATATTGTCGAATTTTGTACATTTTTCTCAATAAATCAAGAGGGGTTAAAAAAAGCCATGAGAATGTCCGTATAAAAAATGTTTACTATTTAATTCTACATATCATCGTTAAAAAATATATAGGGTGTTCCATTTGAAAAAGTTGAGAAAAATAACTTTGAAGTTATCAAAATTTGAAAATTAATTTTGAACACCCTGTACATGGTGGCTTTACGATATTTAAACAAGAGCACCCTACAACCTCCTACAATAAGGTTCTCACTTAATTTTGTCTTCAAAGCTGCGGCCGCGGTAGTGGTGAATTGTTATGTGGAGTAATATAAACACCATTTTTTTGAAAAATATATTATTACTTCTAAATCGGACATTAGATGGGGCTAATATTTTAGATATGAATAAACATCCCAAGAGAAGTGTTAAATATGCAAAAATATTTGGGGCATTCCATTTAAAAAAATGAACTTGAAGTGTGCCACACTTTTATCGAACACCCTATATATTTGAAAATAATTTCTCTGTATGCGCATTTACCAACAGTTTACATTTGCATTAAAAAATTTTTTTTATCTGTTACGGTCTACGAGCTATCGAACAACCGAGCACTATTGCCCCACCCTGTATATTGGAAAAAAAATTCTGCAAACCAGCAGCATTATGAAATGCAGGAGAAGCAAGTGTTAGGGTAGTATATGGATTTAACCCAACAAAATATATTGAAGTAAATGTTATGGAAATTCACGCTTTTTTAAAAATCAGTTCAAACAAAAGAAGTGTTATTGTATATTCTTTAAAGTTTAAACTCAGGTGACGATCTTCAAATAACACATTTTATAAGTATTATACAAGGTATGTTAAATACAAACATAAGCATTCTTGAAAATATTTTATGGACAGACGAATCAAAATATAGAAAAAACGGCAACTCAAAATGAAAAAAAAAAATGAGTCACGGAAAATCTACATTGGCTAATAACTTCAAATTCACAGGTATATTTTTCCATAAATGTGTGGTGTGGTATTGTAAGAAATTCATTAATTGGTCCTTATTTCTAGTAAGAAAATTTTAATGGAGTAAATTATACACATTTTTAAAACAAAATCTTCCTGAATTGTTAAAAAATCTATCACATGAAATACAAGGCAGAACATGTGGATTATGCAAGACAAGCGCCCTGTACATTATTGCCGTACAGCTATTATACCATACATCTTAACGAAAAATATAGTGGATTGGCACACGTGGTTCAATACAATGGCCCCCCAGATCGCGGGATTGAACTCCTATAGATTTCCATTTGTGAGATTATTTAAAAATAATCTGCCGTGTGCCACAGGACTTTCTTATACATAATAATGACAGTAAACAGTGTACGTGATAAAATTATAGATAATAATATTACCTACAATTTTCAACTTGGCCATTTTTCTCTAATTCGCACTGTTTCAGTGTAATTCGAAAAATTCAAAAATCGATGTAGGTAAACATCCGTTTCCGGTTGAATGATCGTTTTCAAAAATAGGAGGTTTTCTTCCCAGGCAAAAATCAATCTTAAGTATAAAATTCCACCTTTCTACGATTTGTCGTATTTGAGTTACAGCGTCTACAGACAGACAGACAGACAGACAGACCGACAGACAGACACACAGACATCATGGCGAAAATAGTCAGTATGGATTCAGGGAAGGTCAAAATTGATAATTCCATCAAAAACCGGATTTCGAAAAAAATCGCGTTTACTATACTTACTTATACTATATGTATATTTCATATACATTGGTATAAGAAAGTAAAAATACCATAACTCCTAAACGACTGATGATGGAAGGGTGTAATTTTATATTTATAATAATCTTTCATCTGGGAAGACAACCACCTTATTTTTAAAATGATCACTAAACCGGAAACGGATGTTTACTCATGTAATTTTTTTAATTTTTTGAAATAAGACAAAAATGTTTTAGATAAAAAATGTCGAGTATGTTATTATCTATAATTTATTCCCCATACATTTTTTTCCAACACTTATGATTTAGCCAGAAATATTTTTTTTTTAATCATTATTTAGAATAATCTATACTGGTTGCTGGGTGCTTTGACCGTACGGATCACGACTAATACCGTCAAGTCGCACGACGACTACTGCAAACTAAATGAATTAGAGTATACAGTGTTTATTCTCAGTATTACGTATAAGAAAGGCCCATGGTACCTATGGCAAACACGTACAGTCTCTGTAATACGTATAAGAAAGTCCCATGACACTCATGGCAGATATTTCCTTTCTGTTATGAACCATTTGAAATGTACTTAAAAACGAATACTTGGTAAAAAAAAAAATTAAATTTGTTTTTTCGAAAAAATGAATAGAACATAAATTATAGATAATAATATTACCTACAATTTTCAACTTGGCCATTTTTCTCTAATTCGCACTGTTTCAGTGTAATTCGAAAAATTCAAAAATCGATGTAGGTAAACATCCGTTTCCGGTTGAATGATCGTTTTCAAAAATAGGAGGTTTTCTTCCCAGGCAAAAATCAATCTTAAGTATAAAATTCCACCTTTCTACGATTTGTCGTATTTGAGTTACAGCGTCTACAGACAGACAGACCGACAGACAGACACACAGACATCATGGCGAAAATAGTCAGAATGGATTCAGGGAAGGTCAAAATTGATAATTCCATCAAAAACCGGATTTCGAAAAAAATCGCGTTTACTATACTTATACTATATGTATATTTCATATACATTGGTATAAGAAAGTAAAAATACCCATAACTCCTAAACGACTGATGATGGAAGGGTGTAATTTTATATTTATAATAATCTTTCATCTGGGAAGACAACCACCTTATTTTTAAAATGATCACTAAACCGGAAACGGATGTTTACTCATGTAATTTTTTTAATTTTTTGAAATAAGACAAAAATGTTTTAGATAAAAAATGTCGAGTATGTTATTATCTATAATTTATTCCCCATACATTTTTTTCCAACACTTATGATTTAGCCAGAAATATTTTTTTTTTAATCATTATTTAGAATAATCTATACTGGTTGCTGGGTGCTTTGACCGTACGGATCACGACTAATATCGTCAAGTCGCACGACGACTACTGCAAACTAAATGAATTAGAGTATACAGTGTTTATTCTCAGTATTACGTATAAGAAAGGCCCATGGTACCTATGGCAAACACGTACAGTCTCTGTAATACGTATAAGAAAGTCCCATGACACTCATGGCAGATATTTCTTTTCTGTTATGAACCATTTGAAATGTACTTAAAAACGAATACTTGGTAAAAAAAAAATTAAATTTGTTTTTTCGAAAAAATGAATAGAACATAAATTATAGATAATAATATTACCTACAATTTTCAACTTGGCCATTTTTCTCTAATTCGCACTGTTTCAGTGTAATTCGAAAAATTCAAAAATCGATGTAGGTAAACATCCGTTTCCGGTTGAATGATCGTTTTCAAAAATAGGAGGTTTTCTTCCCAGGCAAAAATCAATCTTAAGTACAAAATTCCACCTTTCTACGATTTGTCGTATTTGAGTTACAGCGTCTACAGACAGACAGACCGACAGACAGACAGACCGACAGACAGACACACAGACATCATGGCGAAAATAGTCAGAATGGATTCAGGGAAGGTCAAAATTGATAATTCCATCAAAAACCGGATTTCGAAAAAAATCGCGTTTACTATACTTACTTTTACTATATGTATATTTCATATACATTGGTATAAGAAAGTAAAAAATCTCTTTACGGAATTGTTTGGAAAAAATAATACGTTTCCTTGCTTATTAAATTTTTGACGTTTAGACAATTAGTTGTTTTATTTATTATATTTTAACGTCACTACTAGTATATTATTATTCTCCTTGTTGTTTACAAGATAACTCATATAGTTCATTATGGATAACTTATTTGAAAAAATAGTTGAAATTTATGGTATTTTATCGGTGGTCGGTGACCAAAATATGCCGGACATGTAAGTTTCAATAATTTTATTTATTTATATAGTTCATAATTAATGATAGAATGTTTACCTATTTAAAATTTATTTTTCAGAAACGAAAAAAAATACCGAAAAAAAACCTGTTGAAAAAAAAAACGGAACCAGATAATGTAAAGTATGTATTTTTTGTAATTTTTTTTATAAGTATAGTTATATTTATATTTCCTTGTTTCAGAAAATGTACGAATAAAGAAAAAAAGTTTACCTACTAGCAGAATATTAAAAGTAGCCGCGGTGCGTATCGCGGCTCCAAGCGTGGGGGCCAGGGTGCGAATCGCGGCTTCAAACGTGGTGGCCGCGGTGCGAATCGCGGCTCTAAGCCCCGCGTAGTAAATATTAATTTTTATTAAAATAATATAATTTAAATAATTTTTTTATATATTTTGAAACGTGTTTTTTATTATATACAGGCTGTTCCAGACCACCCGTCCACTATGTTTTACATCCAACTATTGAAGATAGAGTTTTATGAAAAAAATTTTACTATGTATATCGACCCTAAAGAATTTCAGGAAAATATTTTCAACACCCTAAAACCACTCCTTGGGGAGTAGTTTAGGGGGTACATGTCCGTTTCTCAGTAAAATCAAATAGAACGGTATATTCAAAATTACATAGTTGTAAACACAATAAAAAAGTTTACAAAAATTGTCATACAAAATATAATAATGTATTTTTATTAAAACCAAGTAAGTATTGGAAAGGTGGATAAAAAATTGTACAGCTACAGTAGTTTTCAATATCCACAATATCAGAATTTTATTGGCTTCATACACGCATTTAGTGGTTGTGATACCACATCTTCATTTTTCAAAATTAGGAAAAAAAATTTATAAATTTTTTTATGAAAAATTTTACACATTTAGAGAAAGACATGAAAGTTTTTTTACAAGATAATGCAAGTGAGGAAGAAATAGGTACCCTGCAACTGAATCAATTGTAGCTTTACTATACGGTGCAAAATCGAACGATAAGTGCCTAGATAAATGTCGCTTACAATCATTTAAAAGATTTATAAAAAAAAAAAAATCAAAATTAAACTAGGGGTGACACTAACCCTAGTGACGCCACTGTCTATTATAATAAAGACTTCTCATACAGAATAACAGAAAACCTCATCAATCCTGAGGGGAAAACAAAAATGAAAGTGAAATTTGCGGCACAAATATTTAGCCATTCTGTTGCAGCTGGTTTGAACTTTGCAACAAACTGTATAGTAATTGATGCTGGGGGACTGCAAACTTTGTTTTGTTTATGGATAGAGTATTTAATTCCTTGAATGGATCAAACAAATCGAATAAACCACTAAACGGCACTTTGAGCGATAAATCGCCACATATAGAATTTTGGTAAACAGCAAAAATCATTTTTATAACATGAAATTCGTTCAAAATGGTGTAACTATACCACCACCCCCTTCAATTAAAAATTTAATAACAACAATAAGAAACACAGAAAGACTTTGTGGTGTTTTAAAAAATCTAAATTTTATGTTTTTATCAACAAGATCACTAAACCAAGATCCGATCGAAAACCTGTTTGGTACAATAAGGGGATTGTGTGGCCAAAATTCCAATTAGTGAATACAATACCGGAATCCCGAAATACCGAAAACCGGGATACCGGTCAATTTTCTCCGGTATTAAATTTTACACTAAAAATTTACAAATTTTTAGAAGCTAATATTTGGTCAGGTTAAATGTTACATAGAATGTGACTTTCAAAAAAATAATAAGCCAAATCCATGCAAAGGCCGATTTTGCATGCTTACCCGGCTACAGCCTTTATCGCAAGTACTTGAATATTTACAAACTGGCACCCAAGATGACAGTGAAATAGGCCAGATCTTATTCCCACGTCTCAGTAAAACTGCAATCGGGCAATTTATAACTAAATTAGTAAAACTCCTGTCCATTTTAACGGTAAACGATTCGGAATCTGAAGACTTGCAAATAAATCATAATATTTCCACAGATATAGTATTGGGGGGAAATGATGAGTCTTCTCTAATGACTTAGTACTGAAACAACAACTGCAATCAGCAATTAATGAAAAATTATCAACTCTTCCTTCAATGCGAAAAAAGCAAGGAGTGGACCAGTTGGTGAAAAAAGAAATACAATTTTTTGAAGATGAAGATATAAGAGGTGTTCAGTTACGACTAGTCCACAAATATCTATCCATAATTCAACCAACTAGTGTAGAATCGGAGAGGGAATTTTTGGCAACAAATAAAATATGCACAAAAATTAGATCTCAGCTAAACGATAAAAGTATCGATAGTTTATGTTTTTTAAGAGCATATTTTAATAACACTGATAATATCTAAATTTAGTTGTAACTTTAAAATAAACTACAATATTTTTTTATTTATAATATTTTATAATATTTACATTTATTTTCAACAGAATTAAACTTAATTATTATACTTATTTTTATTGTTTTTATTTTTTTATTAATAAAAAATGCAAATGTAACTTTATATATTTATTTTTTACATTTATTATAATTTTATAATATTATCTTTAATTTTTTTTAAATACCGGTATTAATACCGGTATCCCGGTTTTGACATAAAAAAATACCGTAATACCGGTATTACGATTTTGGTCCGGTATTGTAATCACTAATTCCAATCCTACATGTTCCCAATTCGTAGCCTCTTTCAAAACTGCATTAATTAATAACTTATCCTCCGATAGTAGATGTAATTGAAAGAACTGTAAAATGACGATGCGTTTTTTATACTTCCCTTAAGTCGTTTTTATCGGAATCTAGTATTACAACCATACGACAACCTACCTCAATCTCTGTCTGTACCAAATGCTCCTGCATTTATTTCCGCTGATAACAATATTGTGCCATCTTTAACACATACAACTTTCATGGAGTTAAATAGGTTTGCCAAAATTGCGCGATTGCAAACGAATGCCTATGCAGCCGGGTTTTTGTGTAGAAAGATATTGAGAAATAATTACGAAAACTGTAAAAAATTATGTTTGCTGAAAATATTACCGATAACATCCACTCCTTAACACGATTTAAAGATTATAAAAATTACTTGTGTTATCCTTCGGCGCAGTTTGTTAATATTGTTAATTTAATGCGGAAACAAATTTATTTATTATTTTTTGAAAATATTAGTGGTAGTTATTTAGTTAATATAATAAATAATGCAATATCTGTCCACATACATAAAAAAGTACCCGGTGAACCCTCCAAATGCAGGTGCAGTTAAAATAATACAAATAGTGAGGTAGTGATTAAAAAACCATCGAAACCAAGGTGATAGTGAATGTGACGAGTTGCGACGAGCCGAAGGCAAGACGGCTTTCCTTGCTTTGTCCCTACCCATGAAATCGTCAGGGAGCGGAATCAGGTCGTCGAAGCTTAAGATGAATGCATATTTGTCACTTTCCCGCGTCTGTTACCGCTACTCATAAAATCCACTGAAGCCCCCTAATAAGAACCAGTGTACGGCCAAGTCTGCGAACGCGGCGCAAACAATGATTGTAGCTATATGGAAAGTTTATAGTTATACAATATGAAGTCGATGAAACTCTACAGATGATAAGAGATGCTCAGGATAACGGATCAATATATGTATAAATATAAGATCTATTATAATAAAGACTTCTCATACAGAATAACAACTGTCCATAATAACAGGAGAAATTAACAGCAATATGCATATTACATATCGACGCCAACATATACATTAGTGTTAGTAGTTACATGGAAAATTTTACTGGACATTCAACATCAACTTCTGAGCAACATAGAGATAGTAGAAAGGCAAATGAAAGCAATTATATATAAAAGCTTGTAAAAAATATTAGCTATCAAACTTAGAAAATGATAATAGAAATCATCAAACGTTTGAAATGAGAGCGACAAAATATAATGAATATCATTCATGAAATGAGTCAATTCCATGGAGAAGAAGTAGACGAAACACGTTTTACTTTCAAAAATTATTATCAATTGTTTTGATAATTAGAAAATTTTTATTTTCATTTTCCATTTTTGGGTACTTGATAATTTACTTTCAAAAATTATCAATTGTTGCGATAATTACAAAATATATTGCAAATATAATTTACATACAGAAAATGTGAATAAAAGTTTATTCATTATTATTCAGCAACACCTGCATATCAATGGGAAAAGTAACAGTCGTGGTGGTTTCTGACTTAATAATGCCAGATGTGTTAGTTTTAATAATTTTATTTATTTATATAGTTTCTAAATTTGATACAATGTTTATTAAAAAAATATTTAAAAAAAAATGTAATTTTTGTATAAGTATAGTTAGTAATATTTGTCTCGTTTCAAATAAAAAATAAAAATAAAAAAACAAAGAATACTGAAGAAAATATAAATGTGGTGCTAAAATATCAAAGAAACACTATCATTTTTAATAAAAATAGCAACATATGACGATATTTGGGCTTTTTATTAGTAGACGATTCGAATCCAGACACAAAAATTTCAACTAGACTTACAGAAAACCACATTAAGCCCACTCTAAAGGAAAAAAATAAAAGATGCTGTTCAAATATTTTGTTATTATGTAACCGCAGGGTTAAATTTTGCAACAAATTGTAATGGACGCTAAATGTACTGCTAACTTTGTTTCAACTGTCAATATAGTATTAAATTGTTTTAAATAGTAATTTAAAATCTCATAAACCTTGAAATGGCCGTTATTAATAAATCATCGCATGTTAAATTTTGGTAAACAGCAAGAAGATATTTTTACAATATGAAGTCATTATCCCATCTTCAACTTGGATAAAAAAATACTGTTACTTTAAAAAATGCAGGAAAAACTTTGGGCGATGTTAAACAAATTTAATTTTAAATATTTACCAACGAGGACTTTAAAACCAAGATCCTATCGAAAACTTTGGTATAATAACAGGATTGTGTAGACAAAATTCCAACCCTAAATGTTTACAATTTATCGCCTCATTTAAAACATTATCTAATAAACAATTTATTAAGTGATATATGAGGAACATTCTTATTTTTATTGATTTACTAATATAAGAACATCAATAAACAAATTTAATTTTAAATATTTACCAACGAGGACTTTAAAACCAAGATCCTATCGAAAACTTTGATATAATAACAGGATTGTGTAGACAAAATTCCAACCCTAAATGTTCACAATTTATCGCCTCATTTAAAACATTATCTAATAAACAATTTATTAAGTGATATATGAGGAGCGTTCTTATTTTTATTGATTTACTAATGATAAGTACATCAATAATGAACAATGATAATAATATGCCATCGATAACGCATATGGCATTTATAATAAATTTCGAAAAAATACAAATGCATACATTTAACCCTTAACTGCCACTGTGGGGTACTAGGCACCCCACTTTGTTTCACTTCAATTTAAAATGTTTAAACTTTTGAAAATAGTTCAAATATATTTAAAATAGTTTTAGTGACAACCCCTAAATTAGTCCAAGAAACTATGTATATTAAATGAAATCTTATAATTATTATTATGATGATTTCCATCTTTTCAATTCTGAAAATTTTAACATATGATAAGTGATCTAATTGGCAGTATAATATTATTATTTTTACGTATTTGAATTAACTAATTATTTAGTGCTTTCTTTGATACGGATGAGGCTTATATGAGTTCATTTTCAATCTAACATCTACTGTTACGGACTGCAGACAGACATATTATTTAATAATTATGGCAGTAACGTGAGTGTCTAAATTTGCTATGAAAATATTGTTTTAGTTAATTAACAATATTTGTATTTTACACAACCTGCACATAAATTGAGCTCTACGAAAATGACTTCAATTCACTCCTCAAGCGTGACGTCACAATCGCATTTTCGCGTTCCAAATGTCATGTGTCACATGTGAATCTAATTTTTAAAACTTTAGCTATAAGTTATCGATTCCAATAATAATTTCTCAAGATTTTGCCTACTTTCTGTGAAGAAAAAGGATTTTAAAATTTTTTAAAAGTTGTATTTATTTTTAGATAAACGTGTTTGTTGTGACTCATTGTAATGGTTTATAAGCCCACAAATCAAGAAATGTTGATTCCAATTACAAAACAAAGTATTAGATGAGTGATACATAACCTTACTATTTACTTTCCACATTTTACTATTTACAATAATCAATTTGTTTGAAAATTATATTTGTAATACATACCTTATAGCTATATGAACCTATAATATTATTTATAAACTCAAACACCAAAGAAAATTTTATTAAAACTGTGATTTTAAAATCAGCAAAGCTGTCAAAATTTATTATTTGGAACGCGACAATGGCGATTGTGACGTCACGACTTGTGGAGTAAATTCAAGACTTGTTCAGTAAGAAATCGAAAAGAATTTTTTAAATAATAAATATCAATTATTAATATTATAAATATAATGTATAAAGTGCAGAAACTATTGCATTCAAGAGAAGCATTCCTTTGCATTATTGCGAGTTATTTTCACAATATTAAAGTGATCTTTAATTTATATTGTGAAGGTTCACCAAACAAATGTTCTCGTTTGTACTATTATAAATAATATTAAAAAATAATAAATATGTAATAAGTGTTTGAAGAGTACATTTTTATTGTCTACATAAGAATGATTCACTATATCGAAGAAATCAATACTTGATTTAAAAGGGAATAAGAACCTACTACACGTACATACCAGAAACGCTCCATGCATAGTTCTACGTACCGGATAAAAACACTACAGATTTTATAATTAACTATATTTATTATTAAATGTTGTTAAAAAAGATCCACTAAACCAAATTATTAGAATATAATATAAACAATCATATTTAAAAAAAAAATATTCACAACAATCAATATTTAAAAATATATATCGACAACAATCATTTTTTTAAGAAATAATTTTGGCAACAATTAAAGAAGTGTTGACTATCAAATATAAAAATAACCTACTTGAAATTACAAATAAAATAGTAAAAAAAATCACAGTATTTGAATCAAGAACACGTAAAAAACTAGATTATTAACCACCATTAAAGTATAAAATTTGTCAGTAACAATAACAGAAATAGTCACTAAACACAGTGATGCAAAATCATAATGTCAGTACTACTATGATGTTTATCTATGCACAAAATGATGTCCTTTTTTATTCCAGCTGGCTGTGAATCACTAATATCTAAACAGATGAAACGTTGTTTATCAGAATAATTGATGTCAAAATTTTATTTTTAGTTTCTTGAAAAATCCTCGGAATTTCATATAATTTATTCCATAGACGTCATCCGTATTGGAGAAACCAAATATAGTTCATTTACATTGAGTTACCTATATTACAATCTAACCTATAGATCAAATAATATACATATTAATTTACGCTATCTCGAAACGCAATGTTAACCTACCATATTTATTCACTCTTAGATATTATTGAGAATTAATGGTTTCAAATAATTCTGCATAAAACAAAGCATAGCTGTTAACTTAAAAATGAAAAATAATAAATATTTATACAAAAATTTGGCACTCATTAACCACTTGATCATCTTAAATAAGACCCTCTCGCTTATTTTATAGAAAAACTGTAGCATTAAGTGGTCATCTTCATCATCTTTCTCAAAGGATCCGAAATAGAATGTGGCTTCAGCAATGTTGTTTCACCACATTTTTTTTAAATTCAGTAAGAGAACACATAAATAATATCTATCCACATCAATAGATTGGAAGGAATGGACTCACTAAATGGTCTGCTAGGTTTCCTGATTTTACAAAAATGTATTTCTTTTTATGGGAATACGTGTAAAGGCTAGTCCACGCTCACAAACTTGTCATCAGTCTTGCATGCGGCTACACTACTCAAACTTTCGCCCAGACTTTCGTTGCAATCGTTCCAAAACCGCCATTGAGGAAGAACTGAGTAATCATTGCTAACTTTGTTATTGTTGGAGATTGAAGATCGGTTAGAAGGCCAACGTATTAGTATGATGAATGTCGGATAAAAAAAAAAAAAAAAAATTAATGCCGAATTTAATAGATAACAGATATATTGAAATACAACTTTTTTAATGGAATATCCTGTATATTATTATTGGATTTTATAGCTGAGAATGTTCTCTTTATAAAAATATAATACATGGTGATGAAATTGATAGAAAACAAGTTATAACTAGTATACAATTAATAAAAAAATATCGAGAAATAGTGTACTATGAGACACTCCAGGTAGAACGACGACCGGGGGACGTGACAGTTTGAATAACCACAGTAGATATTTTGACTTCTAAAAAATTTATATAAACCAATAGTTACTTGAAAAACGGAGAAACTGTGGTTTCTTAGTCACTTAAACTAAAAATACACCTTAACCACAAAATTTATGTCACTCGACACGTGTTTCGACTTCACAAGACTGGAATCGTTAGGCTCCTGATGAGGACTTCTTGTGAAGTCGAAACACGTGTCGAGTGACATAAATTTTGTGGTTAAGGTGTATTTTTAGTTTAAATAAACCAATAGAAGTATCATTATTTTTATACAGTGTTAAAAAAGATGGACACACCTGCATAAGTCGACAGGAAGAAAATATCAAAAAAAAAGATCCAGACAAAAATGTTAGCATTTTTTCCCAGCTATCACATGGCTATGCCAGTTGTGGGGAACGTCCTGTCCCCCGGGAGGAATGCCCCCCCTTCTTATTTTTCAAATGGGAACCGCATATTTTTATAACAGATTTAGATTCCTTCTTCAAAATAGTTTTTTGTCATTCTCGTTGGGGTAACGTTGCCTTCGACTAATGTTATCAAACGTTTTATGGAAAAGTCATCACATTTTGTTAAAAAGCAATAACATGGAATCATCAGACTTTAGGTAGACACACCCCTCACGGTGAGAGGTCCCCTCTCTTTGTAAGTACACCATGTAATTTTCTCACAAATATCGACCCCCACTCCCAAAAACTGAGAATCATCAGGTAATGTAATAACAAACACAGAAAGTCATTAATTGGTGGGGAAATATCGGAGAACATGTATTAGGGCCACATTTTTTGATGGTACATTAACTGGAGCTATTTATTTTCGTTTTTGGAGAACTATTTGCCACAATTATTGGTTAATCTTTCTCAAAGGATCCGAAATAGAATGTGGTTTCAGCAAGATGGTGTTTCACCACATTATTTAAATTCAGTAAGAGACCACCTAAATAATATCCATCCACATCAATTGATTGGAAGAAATGGACCCACTAAATGGTCTGCTAGATTTCTTGATATTACAAAAATGTATTTCGATAATTACATTGTGCTCAAAAATTAAAAAAAAATCTACACATCGTTTACGATTGTCCCAGAAGTGATTACTCAAGAGGGAGACATTCTATCTTGTGAATAAAGATCTTCAGTTTGAACCAGAAGATTGGTGAAATTATTAACGTATGGATATAGACACATACCGTAAATTATTAACGCTTGTAACTCCAACAATTGAAAAACAAGACACTGTCAGCCCCCACTCGCCGCATCGTTAAGATTTTTAGCGACTAGAAGGAGCTACAAGGACCTTAAATATACAACAATAATTTCGAAGCAAACATTGAGTCGCAGGTTTCGTAAATGCCGGGATTGGATGTACAACAGCATTAAATAAATTATTGGCATGCTTGAATTTTCCAACAATATCACCAGAGTGTTATACAAAAGATATGAAAGGGAAATAGAACCTTCCCTTGATGATGGTACAAAAAACGAGATATATGTGTTGTGAACCTGGTGTATATAAAATAAACTTTATTAAAGATTATTATTATATATTGGAAAAAAAATTCTGCAAACCGGCAGCATTATGAAATGCAGGAGAAGCAAGTGTTAGGGTAGTATATGGATTTAACCCAATAAAATATATTGAATTAAATGTTATGGAGATTCACGCTTTTTTAAAAATCAGTTCAAACAAAAGAAGTGTTATTGTATATTCTTTAAAGTTTAAACTCAGGTGACGATCTTCAAATAACACATTTTATAAGTATTATACAAGGTATGTTAAATACAAACATAAACATTCTTGAAAATATTTTATGGACAGACGAATCAAAATATAGAAAAAACGACAACTCAAAATGAAAAAAAATGGGTCACGGAAAATCTACATTGGCTAATAACTTCAAATTCACAGGTATATAAATGTGTGGTGTGTTATTGTAAGAAAAACATTAATTGGTCCTTATTTCTAGTAAGAAAAAATTAATGGAGCAAATCATACACATTTTTAAAACAAAATCTTCCTGAATTGTTAAAAAATCTATCACATGAAATACAAGGCAGAACATGTGGATTATGCAAGACAAGCGCCCTGTACATTATTGCCGTACAGCTATTATACCATACATCTTAACGAAAAATATAGTGGATTGGCACACGTGGTTCAATACAATGACCCCCCAGATCGAACTCCTATAGATTTCTATTTGTGAGATTATTTTAAAAAAATTCTCTTTAGCTAAGCTAAAGATATCTAAAAAAACGTATATTATAACCATTGATTAGCCACTTTACATTAAAGCTTGAGAAATTGTCACTGCTGCTAAAGATGGTTCCAATATATCGAACATTATTGTAAGAGTAAGTGGGCTTTAATATACCCTGCGCATAATTGTCGCACAGCTATCTAACATCTTAGTGAAAAATAAAATACCAGTTGATTGGCACACGTGATCCAATACATGGCCCCCCAGATCGCCAGATTTAATTCCTATAGATTACTGTTTGTAGGATTATTTAAAAAATAAAGTATACGGCAGTAATCAGCCAAATTCGATCCAGGAATTAAAAAATAGAATAGAGCATTTTTGGATAAAAATTTAAAACAATTCGCTAAGCAAAAAGGTTTATCTTATCGACAATCATCGATATTAATTCATCATTAAAAAAGTATTAAAACATTTAAACTGTGTTTCTAGAGACAGAATTTCGGGAGATAAGTGATCATCCCCTGTTAAAAATAATATTAAGTCTCGTTTGCTATGAGACTTTTTTCTTCCCAATTCAAAGTATTTTTAAATTTATTTCTAGTTTTCTTTTGTACTATAATAACAATGTTCGAATTAATAACTTATTAAGGGTAGTTACGTGAATATTATTGGATACTTGGAATTCAATAATCCAAAATATAAATATGGATGAATGGCTTAAAGCGTTGATTCAGGGTAGAAGTGGCAACACGTGAATTTCAAACACTCGCAGCAGAGAGGGTTTAAAGTAAAAAAATTCTACGGAAGTGACAAACCGTGGAATTCTTACCTCTTATGTGAAAGTAGTAGGAGAAATGAATAACCAACAAACCAATGATATGCTTATAATTGGTTTGAAACTTGAATTTTTTAAATTAAAATTCGTACATGTAAAAGATTTAAAAACAAACTTTAACTCATTTATTCATTTCGACATACGAATTCAAACGAACTTTAATTTATTTATTCATTCCGACATACGAATTCAAACGAACGTTAAAAAAAATGATTGTTGTATTTTTAAATCTGTTTGTTACCAATTCTTATATTTTAAAATAAGCGTTTGTTGAAAAAAATCCTTTGACCGAGTTAACTTGCTAACGAAAATCAGTTGGTTTCTGCGCTTTCTTGGCAGAAACACGTTTTTTCTGTGTTACCAATTAATTTTTTAATTTTGACATGCCGCGGCGGCATCTCCGCGAAGTCGAGATTACTAGCCTCGTGACTCTCGTTGAATAAGGGCTCAAAGAAACGTTGCTAACGTCATGGGTGTGTCAGTCCGTCGTTAATAGACTTTACACTTGGGCAAGGTCGGCGACGTTTTAACGTCGGTGAGAGACGATAGGGAGATTGTTTGACAGGCTCGTCAACAGCCCTTTGTAACTACAAATATTATCGGTCGGCAGTTTGACAATCGCAGACAGAAACCTCGGAGTTAATATCAGACCACACAGTTAGACGTCGGTTGCACGAAGCAGGATTGCGTTCTCGGCGACCTGTACGTGTACCGATGCTGACTGCGAGACATCGACAACGACGGCTCGAGTATGCTCATCGTTATCGAAATTGAACTTCTGGACAATGGGACAATGTTTTATTCTCTGACGAATGTTTGTCTGTATGATAGCGACAGACGACCTCAAGTTTGGCGTTGTCGTGGTGAATGCTACAACCCAGATAATACTAAGCGACTTACAGTGTTCAATGGTGGATCCGTGATGGTGTGGGCAGGAATTTCCCGCCTTTAGTGTTTTTCCTTCAAACACAGGAAGTTTAACTGCTATGCGCTATGTTGAAGAAATAGTGCGTCCGGTAGTACTCCCTCGCCGTCAACGCATGGGAAACCGTTTCCTGCTCATGCAGGATAATGCGCCGGCTCATAGTGCCAGGATAACCCAAACATTTATTCGGCAAAATCAAATTAGGGTACTGGATCATTTAGCAGTAAGCCCAGATTTAAACCCGATTGAACATGTTTGGGACATGATGGGTCGACAATTGCGTCGGTTGTATCCGAGATTGTAGAATTTGCGCTAAGCACGCGCTTCGTCAAATTTGGAATCGGATACCGCAGACAGCAATTCGTAGATTTATTACTATGAGAGCTCGACTTGAAGAGGTTATACGACAGGGGGGGGGGATACACGTTATTAGTGACAAGCCGTGGGGTCTCACTTAGTCATGCGAACAGTCAGACAGACAGACGGACGACGAAGCGTAAATCCGACCGTGCAACCTCCCCGTGGTACGCTTTGGGTAACGCTAATGCCGGCAGTACAAAAATTAGTTTTCCTATTTCTCTAATTTTTTAAAGGTGACAAATATTGATTTTTTTATTTAAATAAATACTACACAAAACAAGCTTTAAAATGAGCCAAACTTCTTTAAAATCTCATGATTTCTCGAGAAAATACGGATATTTAAAATTAAAGAAAAAAAAACATTGTTAACTTGTATAATGAATAAAAAATCTGTCAAGACATACACCAGAGTATGCCATAAGGTTTCCGAAGTATATACTACGTGGATTGATTAGAGCCATTTACAATTGCATTTTTGAGTTAAAAATAAATATAAAAATATGATCATATTCTATTAATTCAGATCTACATTTTGACACCCCACAAGTCTAGATATGAAAATAAAAAACTTCCATGACGCCCCTCCCATTTTTTTCAAAATTTGAAATGATATTGTTGATTTTAGTATTTGTCGTTACTAGTTTTATCAAAATCCCATTGCCAATATTTATTCAGATTTTTTGAGCCAGTAGTTACCGAGCTAGAGGGAGTGAACAAATTTTTGTTTTCTTGAAGCCCCCTGCAAGCGCCATTTTTGATTTAGAAAAAAATAAAAAATAGTGTCATATTCTACTCACTGAGATCTACATTTTGACACCCCACACGACATGGAATACATTTTTTTTAATTTGCTTTAAAGCCCCTGTAGGTGCCATTTTTGATTTATAAAAAAAGGAGAATAAGGATCCAATTACACTAGCTTGGTTACACATTTTGATGTACCACTTGCCTTGGTATAAAAAAATAATGTTTTGCCTGTCTTTAGCTTCTTAGCACCCCCCCCCCCCCCTCCCCACTCCCCCTAAAAATATTGTTCCAAAATATTTGTACATATTTTACTAGAAGGTGCCATTTTACATATTTAGTAAAAATTTCAAGGTTCTAGCTTATATAGTTTATTTAGCTTTGAGTGAAAAGGACGGTCGGACGGACGACAAAGTGAGATTAATAGGGTTTCTTCGGAACCCTTAAAAGTCAAAATAAATAAAAGAGATGAACTGTGTCATCTTCACAAAATGATATCAATGATAATTGATTTATAAAATATCAAAATGTTTAATGAAATCACAGTCAGTTTTTTTTATAATTGACTGAAACCACTACATAAAAGAAACATTAAAAAGATTTTACAAAATACAATAAAAGATATAAATTACCTAAAGGAATCTAAAGTGATATTTTTAATATTATAATAATGAAAACATACTGTTTGAATACTTCTGTTTCTAGTACGAATAATGTAGCAACATTGTATGCATATTGTTTTCAATAATGCTTTGAAATAAAGTATACCTACCTAGAGTTCAGTAAACAAAGATTGGATAAAAACACAGTACGAATTTCTTCGACAGAATGTTCTTTGTTTATGTTTTGTTATATAAAATATTATTGTGGTTGTGATTTTGATCTGATTAAAACTGATAACAAGATATGGACTCCAGATTTACAAAACACTGAATTCATTTGTGCATTTTTAAAGCGTGCATCGCTAATGACATATTGAAGTAAGTTGTGTTTGATCAATTAGTATGTAAGTTGTAACATGCTGTGCCTCGTGGGTATGATAATATTTTGCATCTCAATGTCTACCACAACCTTGTTACAAGAAAAATTGAAAAAAATGAAATAATTAAAGTTTGGGGATTTGAAATAAAAATTGAGGCAACCTAATGAACTGAATTTATTGCCTCTTTCTATTACCATATATATTTTTCTTTACTACAAACTCTATTTTTCTAAAAATAAACACAAATTAACTTATCTCTATGGAATTCCTTTTTATCTCTAATCTTTTACTCTAAATTTATTATTTCTTTTCCTTTTTAATATCTTTCTTTCTAATACATAAATTTAAAAAAACTAACTTTACATTCATAATAACAACCAAAATTCTTAATACTTATATCTTATAAACTAATCTCTCAATACTATATTTCCTTTCCAGACGCCGATGATTCTTTCTAAATTATTCTTCCGCACCAAACTTTGTTTCGTTTCCAAATAAGTTCATTTATGATTTCAGTTTTATATTTGTAACTATCTGTCTTTGTTCTATTCACTATTATTCATCTCACTGTCTCTCTTTCTCACTATTTATATTTGCTTCGTCGTTATATTGTTTATTGTTTAAATTTTATTTATTTTAACTGTTGATAATTTATATGTTGTTTATTAATATTTTTGCTGACTTCTTTTACTTTAAAATGCACTTCAATACTTTTTATTATCGTAGAATTCAAATAACTTTTTCTATTGTAGATTTTAAATACTTTAATTGTCGTCGATTTTATATTATGTCGTTTTATTTTTCATATTGTCTATCTCTTTCGCACTTGACTTTCAACCTCGTATCTTCTCTTTCTTTCTCACTACCTTTATTACGTTGATATTTTATTATTGTTTAGACTTTATTTTAATAATTTATTAATACTTCTTCTTTACTCGTTCTTTTAAATCTTCTTTTTAATATTCAACTATTTTTATATACTTTATTTAAACACCTTTTTCAGAACACAAAATACTTTAATAACTTCTTTCTTCACTTTACGTAGTTTTAAACATTATTATATATATTTTATTATATTTCGCCGCGCCGTTTCTTATTTTGTTATAACTATTATTTTAAACTTTCTTCTTTAACTTTTTTAAACACTGCTTCACTACTTTAAACTATTTCTTTTCTTTTAAATTCTTTAGCATTTTATCTGAGCCGTCATTCTCTATCAATATCTTATTCACGACTAAACTTGTTTTCAATTTCAACGTTCATTTCCCCCACTCTTCTAGAAATTCACACGTACATAGTTCTTTTAACAAAATGATTTTAAAACTAAAAACCAGGGGTGTACCTACTTGACGTCTCACAAAGTACATTATTTAAATTATTAATTTTATTTGATTATATGGTATATCCTTTTGGAAAATATTGTTAATTACTATAGAGAAAAAAAACAATTTCTTAGTTAATGTCGGTGATTTTCGACGCCATTTCTGATGTCTTTTCAATTAATGAATAATTAATATAAATTAATTATTTACTCTTATAAAATATAAGTAAATATGGCTTATTTTGATATAAATGTGCTATTTAGCTATTTAAAGAATTTCTTATAGATTAAATTTGATCGATATCGATTTTTGAGACATCTTAATTTTGTTTATAATTATTATATTGAGTAGGTAAATTTTTTTCTTATTATCCATAGTTTTATTTGCAATATTTAAAATATGTGTAGATAAATACATAATTTAATAAATTAATATACATAATTGCTACTTTTTGTCTTTGGTGTTATGTGGGATGATTTATACATAAGCGTCGTTTTGCAATTTTAAAACGGATCGTATTTTAAAATACCCAACTTTAATAATTGAAACAATTGAAATATGAACTTTAACATTCACCAATTAGAGACCTGGTATTACCGGTGACCAATCACATATCAAGTTAAATTTTACTAAACAAACATTACGAAATAATTTCATTGTTTTGTTTTCCAATAATTAAAATAACTTAACTGTGAATACGTGTATTTTTGTTATATTACTTATTTGTATTTTTTAAATGCCAAAAATTCAATACAGACAGAAATTTCGCAATGAGTGGCTACAAGATTCACTATCTTGGATCATTAAAAAGAATACTTACTTCAGGATATGTTGTTAGTTTTGTTACATGCGAATTTTCACATTCCGTATGTCTTTATGTGAATTGTCACCCACGCCATCTAACGATCAAAATCGACACAGAAAAATTATGATGGATTTTTTACGGAATTTTTTGTTACACTAGACGGAATTTTAAAATTATAATTGACAACACTGACTACAGTAAAAGTAAGAACATACAATACGAAACAATCAGACGATTTCATGTAATGATTTAGTATCTACAACGAGGTAATACAATACAAAACAACTCATTATTTAAAACAAAAACGATTTGACACTCAAACGCCGGTATAGGGTCATCCCATTCGGTATGTTGAATTACCGACACCGCTTTTATATCTAAATATGAGTGTAATTATTTTATTATTTATATTTGTAGGATTACAAGAATGGTCAAATTCAAATTAGAAAAAATGGTAAACTGTATTAACAGTAACATATCCGTAAACAAGAGCCAAACTCAAACAGATGAAGAATACACAATAGCACATAACGGACGAGATGTTTCAATCACTCTACAGAAAAAAATTATATTTTCTGTTTAGGTGCTAGCTAAACCCTTTCTGTTGGTGACAGATTTGGGATTACAATCATCGGAAATAGCATATTTGTGGAGATTGTCAATGTTTAAGTTGAACTTATTCCACAATTATTTAGATCGCCCAAATAAGATAGCTACCAAGGAATTTTTAATGTTTTAGAAAAAATGATAATTTGAACCGCTGATTTCAATGTGTATAGAAATTTTGGAAATTAAAAAAACACATTGTATATCATTTTTATCAAAACAAATTTATTAATTTTGATTTGTTCATAAATATTAAACATTTAAGATCTCTATTACGTCAAAAGATTTGAGCACAGTCACAAATTTTAATTGGTTGAACGATAAAATTATAAACTTTTATATAAATCTATCACAAATCACATATATGTATAATATAGATAGTCTCAAAGACGAATAATTCTTTATTTTTTACTGATGAATTTTCGCAAATTGAACAAAATTTTGAATGCTCAAAAAGAACTTCTATTTTCATTTGAGAAAATGAAATGAAAAAAACAGTTAAGATCTCTATTACATCAAAAAATTTGACCACAGTCATAAATTTAAATTGGTTAAACGATCAAGTTATCAATCTCTACATGTAATGAAAGAAACATTTAACATCTCTATTACATCAAAAAATTTGACGACAGTCATAAATTTAAATTGGTTAAATGATCAAGTTATCAATTTCTACATGAAATGAAAGAAACATTTAACATCTCTATTGCATAAAAAATTTGACCACAGTCATAAATTTAAATTGGTTAAATGATCAAGTTATCAATTTCTACATGAAATGAAAGAAACATTTAACATCTCTATTACATCAAAAAATTTGACCACAGTCATAAATTTAAATTGGTTATTATCAATTACTACATGAAATGATGAATGCTCAAAAAGAACTTCTATTTTCATTGAACAAAATGAAATGAAAGAAACATTTAAGATCTCTATTACATCAAAAAAATTTTTTTCCTATATTGAATCTTAAATTATAAATATTTCTGTAATGTATGATGTTTTTACCACTAAAAGATTCGAAATAAGGAATTTGTATGTTTTTTTAATGTGTTTCAGAACTTCTAAAAATATACTAAAATGCAAAATTAACGATCACTAAATTTTTCAAATATTTTTAGGTGTTTTTAAATAGCTGGATCTCCACGAAAAATGGTCATAGAAGAGTTTAAAAAAACTGTCCAAAAGCTTAAACATTCTAGTTTTTGAATCATTTACTGAAAATTGTATTATCTTTTAGGATAACTTCCTTTTTTAATTTAAAAAAATATATATTAATTTTGAGAGGCTCTACAGGACATTTATTTTGGTCAAACCAAATGAATGATTGTTGAATGAACAGATTTTTTTCTTCAACTTACTGATTGAAACAAAGTACCTATTATATGTGTCCAAAGTGTGGTTATGGTATGAAACTGTCGAAAGTAAAAAATGTAATAGATTGGTATGAATGATGTTGTAGAAAAAAATGTAGTGACATCAAATTATGACGTCAGAACGAAAGTGGTCATGGTTCAATATGAGTAAGTTAAATATGATGAAAATAGGGAAATAAATGCTAAAAAAAGAATTTGTTGAAAATTACAAAAAACAATTGATACCAACATATAACATAGCATCTATATTAGCTACGAAGAATATTAAAGTAGCAGCCAGTCGGGCCATTTATGTAATACACATATGTGAAGTTAAGGGGGGTAATCGATAACTTTTGTAACATTCTGTGGCAAGTTAAGTTTTCATATATCTTTAAGAATATGGATGAAAACCATGGAAACTATTCACCACAGAAAGACTAAGAACAGACAAGTTCTTCAGAAGAGGTCAACTTTGAAGACATTAGTTCTGATGAGAATATTCCAGAGGATGAACAAAAGCCATATATGTCAAATTACATGAATTGGAAACTATTCACCTCAGGAAGATTACAAATAGACAAGTTCTTCAGAAGAGGTAAACTTTGAAGACATTAGTTCTGATGAGAATATTCTAGAGGATGAACAAAAGCCATATATGTCAAATTACATGAATTAGAAACTATTCACCTCAGGAAGATTACAAATAGACAAGTTCTTCAGAAGAGGTAAACTTTGAAGACATTAGTTCTGAGGAGAATATTCCAGAGGATGAACAAAAGCCATATATGTCAAATTACATGAATTAGAAACTATTCACCTCAGGAAGATTACAAATAGACAAGTTCTTCAGAAGAGGTAAACTTTGAAGACATTAGTTCTGAGGAGAATATTCCAGAGAATGAACAAAAGCCATATATGTCAAATTACATGAATTAGAAACTATTCACCTCAGGAAGATTACAAATAGACAAGTTCTTCAGAAGAGGTAAACTTTGAAGACATTAGTTCTGAGGAGAATATTCCAGAGAATGAACAAAAGCCATATATGTCAAATTACATGAATTAGAAACTATTCACCTCAGGAAGATTACAAATAGACAAGTTCTTCAGAAGAGGTAAACTTTGAAGACATTAGTTCTGAGGAGAATATTCCAGAGAATGAACAAAAGCCATATATGTCAAATTACATGAATTAGAAACTATTCACCTCAGGAAGATTACAAATAGACAAGTTCTTCAGAAGAGGTAAACTTTGAAGACATTAGTTCTGATGAGAATATTCTAGAGGATGAACAAAAGCCATATATGTCAAATTACATGAATTAGAAACTATTCACCTCAGGAAGATTACAAATAGACAAGTTCTTCAGAAGAGGTAAACTTTGAAGACATTAGTTCTGATGAGAATATTCTAGAGGATGAACAAAAGCCATATATGTCAAATTACATGATTACATCAATTAAATGTGTGCATATAATGAAGTAGTTCAAGTTCCGCTTGTATAATCCTAGGAGCCACCAACTCATTTGTCACATACACAATTCTATTTGTCTGGTCAAAGACAGACATTGATAGAGAATGTAAGCGCGTCAAATTAATCAACACATTTGATAAAAGAAACAGCTGAGTAAATATTTACCGCATCGGACTTCCGTCGATTAGAGAGACCAGAGACAGAAAGGTGCTTTAAATAAGAAAAAGCTGAGATTAGAAGAAGTGTACCATTTTAAGGAAAGCATTTATCGTAAATCTAGAGAAGGTGCTGGACGCAAGAGATAAAAGAAAAACATTGCAGATACCGTTTGCTGTTGTTGTGAAAATCTTTTCCCCTTACATTCGGTGGTTGAATTTTAAAATCCAGAAACTGGTAGATAAATAAAAATTGCATCAATTTTGAAAAATTCCTTTATATAATTACGTACCTCGTCTATTTATATTTGCAATTTATATTTTGTTTGAGTGTAATTTAATAAAATAATATTCTTATAATAACAGTTTGAAATATAAAATAACATATCTAATTGATGAGTTTCATTCAGTAGTAGAGCCTTTATTTTTATTTTTTTTTCTCGGTGATAAAATTACAAAGTGGAAATTTCTCTTAATGCCATGGAAACAACGTTGTTTCTGCCCGGCACATTCATTTATTTATTATTTATGTCTTTATATCAAGTCTGTCAGAATCGCATTTGTAATAAACAAAAGCGAATAAAATCATTCTGACAGCTGTCGTCAAATCGTTGTCAAAGATTTTAATAAATTACAAATAAAATGAGTACCCCAAAACATCTTACTGAAAAAGCCCTAGCAGCTTCCCTTGATTTATTGCCCACAAAATCTAAGGAAAAAAATTTATCTTGTTACGATAAATTTGTGAAATGGATAGAAGCAGAAGAAGCTACATCATGGTCAGAGGATGTGTTGTTGAGTTATTAATTCACACAAACTGTTAAAATGATAAATTAACAATATTAAAATGTTCTTTTATTATCTGATTTCTGAATTATTCTATTATTAAAATAGTATAAGATATTACTGGGCTATTTGTCTGAAATAGTCTTACTTCGACTGGCTACAGAAATCAAAACTCGTTGTTGCATTACATGTGATATGAAAAATATAGTGTGCGGCACGGGATGAAACAAAGACGATTTCAGACGAGGGCGATGACAGCCCTCGCTTCGCCCGGGCAGTCAACTCTCGCCCTCGTCAGAAATCGTCTTGTTTCACCCCTTGCCACACAATGTACTATTATTTTTCGATTTATTTTTTAAACGGTACGTATTAGAAATAAATATTTCAAATAAAAATTATAGAGAATATTATTTTGTATAATTTATGCCCTATTCTTTTTTCTTGTATCTTTTCTGAATTAACCAAAAAAAATAATAAATTTTGTTTTAATTTAAAAATAATTTTAGTAACACAAATAATCTATGAAAATTTAGGAATTTATTATTACAACTGTCAAAATTGAAGTCTAGGAAAATAAATACATTTAACCCTCATCCTGTATTTTGGGCAATTATTGCCCAAAATACATGTTGGCATCTAAAAACCTCGCGCAAATATTATTGTATGTATCTGTTACATGTGCCCAAACTAATCTAATAGCTCTAAATATGCTGCAAAATGTACGTCGTGTAATTTATTTATATGGAAAACGCATTCATTTACTGAAATAACTTGTAATAACTGTAAATAAAAAAATAAAATTGTGTTGGGCAAAATTTACCCAAAAGACAGAATGTGTAATTTTTTTTTGTTACAGGATAAGGGTTAAATACATAAGTTTTCAATAATCACTTATCTTTGGTTTCGTTTTATATTTAATGTCAATATTAAAATTATAATGTATCAATTTCATTCACTGAAAATCATTTTGTAATACTTCGGTATCATGATGTATAAAAAAGTCTTGTGCCGACCAGGGCAAATTTTTTTTAATAGGTAACGGTATAGAATACCATACATGACTTCCATGTTCTATACCTTTTCAAGTTCAATTTGGGACTAATCAATTTCAAATTGAGAATAATCAATTTCAAATTGGGACTAAAAAAAATCAAAATGGCAATTATGAATTTTAAATTTGTTAAGTTTAAAAGATAGTGTTTAAATTGATTTAGGCATTGAAATACCACATATACAGTTGTGAAGACAGTAAATATTTCTCAAACTCAACGACTAAAAAATATTGAACGAAAAAATACCACGAAAATTATTGTGTCTATCATTATTGTACCCGACATGTCGCTCATGTCAAAAATTTAAATCTGATAGTCAAAATATATTTTCCTACGTAATTTGATGCGCTGAATACGAAAAAATAGTAAAACGGATTCAGGAGGCACCCTATACCTTAAAAATCGCATTTCAAGGTCAATTTTTTTTGCTATTTCGGCCCGACAGTTGCATACATAATTTTTATGATGTACTGAACACGAAAACAGTAATACGTCTCGCAAAAATCATCTTCAAGGTGAATGTAAGGCCGAAAATTGATATTATCGGTAGTTCCTGCCAGCAGGTTAGCACTTGGTTGTTTCTTTTTTATGGATTTACTATTACCATAATGTCAGGTATTTCGACATGAGTGGCAAGAAGACTCACTAAAATCTAGCACTCCAAAGGGATCATATTTTTGCCACATCCACGTTGTTGATCCTGGGTTACACTAAGAGTGAAAGCTGGTGTATTTTTGCGATTTTTAAGGTCAAATTTGCCTCCAAGATTTTTTTCGTATTCAGCGCATCAAATTACGTCCAAATTGATTTTTTTACAGTGTGCTCTTCGTTACGGACGGGACTGGTCGATATATCAACCAGCAAGTTAGTCGAGTACGCCACGTGAGAAATTAATTGATTTTATGAACAAATTTTGTACCCAAATAAAAAAAGGTCGATATCAACGTAAAAATTCCCCGTCCTTAAGGTAGTTGGTCCATCATAATGTGATCACATTAGGCCATGAGTACATATTTTTAATTTAGAGAAATGATCATGGCAACGCTGTACATTATCTACTATTAACTACTTGTCAAATGATTATATTTTATCATCTAAACTACCACAGAATATATTAATAATTAATGAAATTGATTATAATTCCCTTCAATCCACTTATCATATTTTGTAAAAAAGTATTTCATTATTTCGTGTATTTTTTACTATAATCAAATGAATACGTTGTTGCCACATTGTCAACAATACTGTAATTTATGTGATGGTTTGGTAGTTAAATCTGGTTAAATCTTAATAACGGGATGGTCAATAATTCCAATTTTTTGTATACTGTTTTCTTTCATATAAATATACAACATGTCAGTTTTTTATGAAAATCTGACGTTACGTTTAAATTTTATCTAATAAAACGTTACGTTAGTGTACGGTTAGTCCATATAAGCTGTGTTAAAAATATAAACTTTGATATCGTTTTTCATGACTTTGAGATGGTCAATTTTAATAAAAATGGGCTATTTTTCAGATTAATCTAGGGAATATTCCTGTGTAATTTAAACAAAATCTGACGAAAACATGTTTACGGACCAACTACCTTAATAGATTAAATTGGGTACTTATTAATTACAAGGGACCCGATTTAAAAAAAAATTCAAATCTTTAGCTAGGGGGTCTGGGGTTAAGGGGAACCTGGCGTGGTGAGCAAAAATAAAAGTCAGTGGATGGTATATTTACGTATTTAATTTTTTAATTTAATGATTGAAAAAAAGCCATTCAATCTTACTTGAGATTTTTTTCTTATAGAAAGATCGAAAAATAACCTGGTCGTGAAAAAATTTCTTTAGGGGCCTGCCAACAATTCGAATTTGGAGGCCCGTCATAGGATTTAAGGGCCATTATTGATTTTATATTATATTGAAATAAATTATTTATTTAATTTCATCTCAAATGTGAAATTTACAATTCCCAATTTGAATTTAATAAGTCTCAATTTGAACTTGAAATGGTATAAATCTTTTTAAATATTTTTTAACAAATGAAAAATTTCAATGAAATTTGTCAGAAAACTCTTATTACTTAAAACTTAAGAAATATATAATTTCAAAAATATATAGAAAGGTACATTATAATTAAGGGAGTAGGTCGACAAGACAACGACTTAGAGAACCGAAATCGAAAATTGGACATGTGACTGTGGGGTCGAGATATTTACGAAAATGCGAAACCATAACTTACAGAATTCGTTATTCAATGGTTACTATGTTTTTATATAAATAACAGTTTTATGCTGTGATCATGAAGTTAAAGGGAGGAGATGACACTAGAGTGGAGGGGGTATGTCGAAAAACGAACCCTGGACTAGACTACCTTTCGTGAAATGTATCTTGGACCCCTCTGTTCCTTTGACTAATCAAATTCATTCACCCCTCTTGCAGTACTCCTCTTTCCCTTTATGAAGCATGTTTACATTCATCACTTAAGTGGGCTATGTGTATGTGTCATTGAGTGATTGTGATAATGCCGAAGGCTTGTTGTATTATCAAATGCAGCAGCTCAAAAGTCTTTTTCAAAATTCCGGATGAAAGCGTAAGTACAGTGTGTTAAGTAAGACCGTGTACGGCATTACTCGCAGTTGGTAAGTTATACAAACCTAAATCTTTTTTCATTAGGTTCAGAGTACCCCCGCCTATTGCGCATTGATGAAAAAACTTCAGTCCATGTCGATTTTTTGAAAAGAATGTCACGATCAGTTTCTCCTCATTTTTGGCCTACTGTGGCACGATCTGGAAAGTCGTCGACATTTTTCAACTTTTTAAACCGATTCACCCACTTCTAAACAAATGCCTTCGACTTTTTAATGTACTTGGCCGCCACTGCATTAGACATTTTTGGCCCTTTTGGGTGCGTGCAAAAAAACACGGTTTCAAAACGTTTCGCGTACACGTCACTCAAATCGCGGTTTCTGTGTTTCTCTGACAAAAGATCGATATAGACTGAAATTTTTTCATCAATGCGCAATAGGCGGGGGTACTTTGAACCTAATAAAAAAAGATTTAGGTTTGTATAACTTAATGACTGCGAGTAACGCCGTACACGCTCTTACTTAACACACTGTACATAAATCTATACTACAACTATAATAATTGGAAAAGAACGTTTAATAAATATGTATTTACAAGCCACGTCATTCAAAGATTACTCAGTATTCCCAGGTGGCGCGGACATTGCACACACAAACAAGCAAACGGATGCGTGCGCAGTACACCATTTGATTGGTCAAAGGAACAGAGGGATCCAAGATACATGCACGAAAGACCGCCCCCATCAGGGTTCATATTTTGACATATAAAATTGTATTACAGATATACAGAGTATCATCTCCTCCATTTAACTTCATGGCTGTGACATCACGGAAACAAAACACGACTTGGTAAAATATTTTTTAGTCTTTTGACGTTTGAAGGTTTTCATAAAATATTAATAGCTACTGTTGGAAACATTATTCCAACATTGTCTAGGTAGCTTTGAACAATAAAAAATATAATATATAAAATACTCTGCCTTGTAAATGCACGGTGCTCCCTCGTGCTAAATTCATCAAAGGTAGTTAATTATTGAACAATTTAAGTAAAAACCGATAAAGTATTCAGATCAACTGCCTGTCATTGGTTAACCATTTAATTTTCATACGATTTTAATAAAAAATTTTAATTTGACATTTTTCTTAATACGCGCCTGGTTATTATGTCGTATATTTTGAATTTTTTGATAATTTCAATCAAAATCATTATTTTTCTGCTATACGAATGTCAAAATGACATTTAAAACGTCAAAGTGACATTTAATATGTCAAAGTAAATAGCAGTTTTAAAAAAACAAATGACGATTTTCTTAAGTCAAATTGAGATAGATCTTTGTAAGGGAATATTTTACAACAAAAGTAGGTGACCTATATTATAGAGAATTAAATGTTCTACAAAAAAGGTTCTATAAAATTTTCACGTAACATGTGTCTTTCTTGAGATATCTTCAAAAAATAAATCTTTTTGGATGTCACCCCTCCCCCATACACACAATTTTAATTATTTTGAAATGGGACCGTCCTCAAACCAGACCCAACCAATCAACCAAGTTTCATCAATATCGGTTCAGTGGTTCATGAGTTAAGCGTGTGACAAGGATTGGGGGACAGACACACACACACACAGACACACACACACACACACACACACACAGACAGACAGACACGGAACAAAAAGTGTTTGTCTTGACCTGAAACGGATAAATAAAGTAAAATTTTTGAAATCGGAGAACAAATTTTTTTTCTTGTTTTAAAACGATAACGAAGCTTCTCGTATCTTCGATATTGCGAGGAAGCAATAAAATATAGTTGTTATTTTCAAAACAAAAAATCAATGTAAAATATTTTATATTCAAGAGACACAATTGTGTCATACATTATTGTAAATATTCAATAAATACCCTCATTTGAGGAGTTAAAAGTATTTGGCATTTAGTTGAATACAAAAACTTACTTACAGTGACAAAAAATATAAAACCAGTGAATAAAAATAAATACCGTGTTCATGCAATTGCTCTAACAGCTACGCTTCGTACTATTTTGGTGATAATTATATTGAAATTGGTAAATTTTGTTGTATTTCTTAAATTCAATTGTGTTCAATTTAAACAGGTATACTACGTAATATTATTTTATTTTATCTATTCGGTACGGGGGATACGTGGTTAACATAACCTAAAGTACAGTTTATTTTTATTCTTAAAATATAGTGAAATAACATAAAAATGCATGTACGACGACGCTTAAACATCGGTCAAAAAAGTATAAATACACAAAAGAACTATTTTAACTTATTTAGTAAATAAATAAACTCTTATTACTTAAAACTGAAGTTTTCACAACTCTTGCAGTTGTTAAAATTTTAATATAAGTACCCATTATCCAGCATGGTTCAGTGACAAATGAGACACATAGAGAATTCTTAGTGATGTACAGAGCTGTCAAAAGTACTTAGTCAAGGTACTTCAAGTACAAGTACCAAGTATTTAGTGACAGTACTTCAAGTTTCAAGTACATTGCGCAATATTTAAAAGTACTTGAAGTAAAGTACTTCAAGTACCGAAAAGTACTTGAAAATTCAAGTAACTTATTTCAAGTACATTTTAAATTTTAATTGTTAGAACCATTAAAATACAAAAAAAAATGGTAATTTTAAATATTTATATACATATTATCTTCATTACCTAACAAGGGTAGTGTCAAGTATTCGGATAAAAAAAATACTTAAAAACACGTGAAAATCAGCTGAGCTTTTGTTTGCGGGCCGCGGCCACATATTATTAATAAATTATGTTTTTATTATGTGTTTTTTAAGTATTGGATATTTCAGAATGTATGAAACTGATTTTAATTTCTTATTGTTTCTTACAAGCTACAAAAACCCCGGAGACATCGAGGTCGCAGTCAATATTTTGAATGACTCGATATTAGGGGCATTTGAGAACAACTGCCCACTTAAGATGGTGGGCAACAAAAATGTGCCGTGGTGGAGTAGGAAACTGCAAGAACTACGGAAACTTGTAAGACAGGCCTTCAATAAAGCAAAAAAGACAGGTGCTTGGGATGCATACAAGCAACACCAAAGAGAGTACCGTGAAGCTATACGAAAGGCTAAACAAGGATCCTGGGAAAAGTACTGTGGGGAGATAGAAACGATCCCACAGGCGGCTAGGCTGCAGAAAGTACTGGCAAAAGACCCAGGAGGAAACATAGGACCATTTCGGAAACCAGAGGGAGTGTACACTACCAACTGGGAAGAAGAAATTGAGGTGTTACTAGGGAAGCACTTCCCAGGATACAGGAAATTGGATGTAAATGATACCGGGTCGCTGACAGTTCACGCTCATCAAGCGGGAAAAGACTGGGACACGGCATCCAAAATAATCACCCCATCCAAAGTTAAATGGGCAATTAAAGGGTTTGACCCATACAAGAGTGCAGGGGAGGATGGTATCTTTCCGGCACTCTTGCAAGAGGGTCTAGACATAATATTAATTCCTTTGACAAAGATTTTAAAATCTTGTGTTGCCATGGGGTATATTCCAATACCTTGGCGGAAGACAAGGGTAGTCTTTATACCAAAACCGGGGCGGATCGATTACGATCAACCGAGCGCTTTTCGCCCCATAAGCCTTACTTCTTTCTTACTGAAAACGTTAGAGAGGCTTATGGATAGATACATACGGGAAGGTGCACTAAAGGAAGCACCCCTTCATGACCTTCAGTTTGCCTACCAACCAGGGAAATCGGTTGACGCGGCTTTGCACAGTTTGGTGTACAGACTGGAGCAAGCTCGATCGGTGAATGAACTGGGAGTAGGGTTATTTCTAGACATAGAGGGAGCATTTAATTGCACCACTATAGAATCGATAGATAAAGCGGCAGAGAGACATGGACTCGACAGAACCACCAGAAGGTGGCTAAGAAACATGCTCTCTAATCGTATAATAACTGTGACAAGAGGGGAAGCAACCAGCAGAGTTGTGGTAACCAGAGGATGTCCGCAGGGAGGTGTTTTATCACCTCTACTGTGGAGCCTCGTAGTTGACGACCTCATTCGCAGATTGAATAATCTAGGCCTGTATACGCAAGGCTATGCAGATGACAGTGCAACAATTATAAGAACCCGAGACGCTAACACGGCTGGGGGACTTATACAACTGTGCCTGGAAACAGTAGAAAAGTGGTGTGATGACACAGGACTTTCTGTCAATCCAGACAAGACGGTTCTAGTGATATTCACACGTAAGAGGAAGCTGGAAGGCTGGAGAAATCCAACCTTCTATGGTAAAGAACTGAAACCCTCGGACTCAGTGAAGTATTTGGGAGTGATCCTAGACACTAAACTGAGCTGGGAAAAGCAGGTAGAAGCGGTCAGCAGAAAATCTTGTGCCCTATTGTGGGCAACAAGAAGAGTATGTGGCAAAACATGGGGACTAAATCCCAAGATGATGCAATGGCTATTCACCGCAGTAGTGAAACCGATGATCATGCATGCGGCCCTGGTCTGGTGGAGGAGAACATCGCTGAAGGCGGTGATAAACAAACTCAATCACATACAGGGACTTGCATGCAGAGGGATCACGGGGGCCATGCGAACCACTCCAGTAGCAGCCTTGGGAGTGCTATTGGACCTCCCACCTCTGTACATTGAGATAGAGGGGGTAGCAATGGCAACCGCCTATAGGTTGCAACTGAAGGGGCAGTGGAGAGGAGAATTGCCCAATAACAGCCACACTGAGATAGGAGTGAGGCTGAGAAGAATTAGCCCTACGGCTGGAATGCGGCAGGATGACATACCAGTTGAATACTGCTTCAACCAGAAGTTTAGGGTAAACTATCCTAAAAGAGAAGAATGGGACACGAACCTAGGACCACTTTCCGGACAGGAGATAGTCTGGTTTACAGACGGATCCAAAATGGAAGAAGGAACTGGAGCCGGAGTTTGCCTACAAGGGTCAAAGAGGGAACTCTGTTTTCCTCTGGGAACCTATTGTACTGTGTTTCAGGCCGAGATGATTGCTATACTGGCCTGTGCGCAAGAAAATAGTAGCTCGGGGTACAGGAACAAAAACATTAGTATTTGTTCCGACAGCCAGGCCGCCTTAATGGCACTGGAGAAGTACCAATGTGACTCTAAGCTGGTGAAGGCCTGCAGGACTGCCCTTGATGAACTTGCTACCAACAACAGAGTAACATTACTTTGGGTACCTGGGCATGCAGGCATTGAGGGTAACGAACGGGCAGACGGTCTTGCAAGAATGGGGTCAACGACTCCACTTATAGGACCGGAACCGGCAGTAGCAGTGGCAACATGCCACACAAAATCCCATATCAGGGAGTGGATTAAAACACAACACCTGAGGGAATGGGAAAATGCACCTGGCATGAGACAATCTAAAATGCTCATAGACAAACCAGATCGTAAGAGAACTGGACAACTTATGGGCATGGATAGAAACACGCTGAGGATAGCAGTAGGACTCCTAACTGGTCACTGTTACCTTAGAAGGCATATGCAAATATTAGGAATTGAGAACTCTAGTATCTGCAGGAAATGTGAAGAGGACGAGGAAACGCCCACACATCTATTATGCTTCTGTCCCGCGTTGATGGACAGAAGACTAAAATATCTGGGAGAATTCTTCATCGAACCAGAAGAAATAGCCAAATTCCCGATGACAACACTCGTGAACTTTATCAAAGGGACGGGGTTGATATTAAGGGAGTAGGACAAGCAGCGGAGTTAGTACAATGGGCCTATGGCCTCAGTGCTTGTGGGTGCTAACCGCAACCACCTCCGACAATATAAAATAAATAAATAAAAATAAAATATTGTTTCTTAAAAATAAATTTTAAAATATTGTTTTATTTATGTCACTCAATTAAAAATTTTATTTGTTAAAACTATTTTTTATAATAGAAAATAACATATGTGGCCTATTAGAGCCCATCTATAGATTTATGTTGTGTATTTTGAATTATTCGTATGAGAAATTAGAGGGCTAGGGGGGCGCTTGAATAACGACTTTGAAAGCAAATATCTCGTGACTGAAGTGTTAAAATCAAAAGGTTCCAAAAATGTTTTGTTGCATTTTAGGAAACCTATCTAATAACATTCTGGTCAATGCAATGGGGTAACTAAAAAAATTTGAACACTTCGTCTATCAAAAAATTTTTTTAAATCCCATAATTTCTGTTTTTGGACCATCAATCTACGTCATTTATCCCAATTTTCATCTTAAAAGGTATATAAATGAGAGAATAACAAAAAAAAGTTTTAAGGGCGAGGGTGTATACCGAGTCACGATTCCTACCGTCAAATCCCCGGCAACCGCTGCAAACTTAAATAAAACAGACTATAGGTAGTAAGTAGGTATATCGTAAATAATCAACGAATATACCTCTTTGATATCTTTAAAATATTTTTAAAGGCTTTATAAATTTCTTTCCATGTTTTTATAAGTGATAAAATTAATTATTTTGTTTAAAAAAACTTTTCTTATGGAAAATCAGTTTATTAAAGTAAGTACTTGAAAAACGACATGGTGTATTTAAAAATATACTTGAAGTAAAATACTTGAAGTATTTTACTTGCAAAATCAAGTACTAAATTCAAGTATTTTTAAAAAATTACTTCAAGTATCAAGTACATTGCGCAATTTTCAAAAGTACTTGAAGTAAAGTACTTCAAGTACTTTTTGGTACTTGAAGTACTTTTTCAAGTATTTTACTTGAAGTATTGACAGCTCTGGTGATGTACGCTTTAAAAATTGGAATTTTGAAAGAATGCAAATGGAAATCGAAAGATGTGCAGCAAAGTGTGAAAACAAAAAAGTGAATTTACTGAGTAGTTTATAATTTTTTATGTATTGCTGATAAACTACCCAACGTTGTTTGAAAATATACATATAATAAGGTACTGTTATGCACTGGAAGCATTTGATGAAAAGATCCAGACAACGCTCACAAAACTTAGACTCCATCACCCTCGCAGCTACTTCGAAATACTATATTTCCCATTATGCGAGAGACATATGCCCGGCATTATAAAGAAATTGCATGCAAGCAATTTGTTTCCATGGAAATTTGCGATTTGCAAACGCTATCTACTAGGAGTCAAATTGATATTTTAAAGCTACAATCTGTGATTGGTTGCCATTTACATTTGACTCCTAGTAGATAGCGTTTGCAAATCGCAAATTTGCATGGAAACAAATTTGCTTGCATGCAATTTCTTTATAATACCGGGCATTAGATTTACTAAGCATGGAAGTGTGATATAGGCAATTAGAATAGCGGTTTTATGAGTTTCTCAGATTTAAAAATTATCCACTTCATACTGCAGTCTGTAAGCAAGATAATTACTCTCCGCTACGGTTGCCCTAAGAAGAGGTTGTGCTAAATTTCAAAACAGCAGATAATACGATACAAGACAGTTGCGTTAGATGAAGTCATAGCTAGAGTTGATATTTCTCTAACTGGTGAAACTGCCTTGTCCGGTGTACGGATCGAGTGAGAGCCTTTTCACATTTCACACATGCACGGCTGCCGTGTACACGGATGAAATACTACAACTAAGTAGACAACAAATTAGGCTAGTGACGGGAATGATAACCGGTCACTGTAACCTACGGAAACACATGCAAACAATGGGAATCTATGACGAAGAACCCATCTGCAGACTGTGTAATGAAGAGGACGAAACAGCCTCCCATATTATATTCGACTGTGAAGCTCTTGCTCAATGGAGACATGCACTCCTAGCAAGAGACAACTATAGAGAAGCTCTAACAAGAGAAAACTTGGTGGAAAAGCTGTTAAACCTGATAAGAACGGTAAACCTTTTTACTGAATGAGTGAATTGATGAAGAACACAATAAGCCAAAGGCTGCAGTGTTACAGGTATCTAACCCTTATCATCAATCACAACCTAATCAATCAATCAATCAACTATATGAGCGCTTTCACACGCGCCGGAGCCGTGTAGACGGCAGCCGGATGGTCGCCGTGTCTCCCACTACAGTACACGGCGGCCGGCTTGATAGTGGGACATAAGATTCAATGAGTGTTTTCACACGTGCCGTCTTAACTCATCCGGTTTTTCGTGTTTGTTATTTTTTTTTTGTTGATTAAAATGATGTCTGCTGCGATCGACATTGACCATCTAATAACATTAGTTGAGTCAAGGTCCGTATTATGGGACAAAACAGTACCGGTCTATAAAGATCGCAACGATACAAAAAATGCGTGGGTGGAGATATTTATAGAATTGAAGAAGGATTTTGAAGACATGGAGGATAGAGAAAAAACGCTTATGGTAAACTCGTTCAGTGCGCATGTATTTTCAGTTATAATTATCTAATTAATATAAGTAGTCAATATATTTAATAATCATAAATAAATAAATTGTTGTAACGGCCATTTCACGTATTTTTCAGAATATTCCACGTGTCGGTATTAAAATTGAATTTAAAATGTAACAATCAAATTATTTTTATTTATTTTTTAATATTTTTTATAAGCCCCTATTAAATAAAGGGTAATTTATAGTTTTAGCGTCACAAACTATTTTTTGATGAATCTATATTTCTTTACATTTCATTGCTGCAATGTATTTTAAATATGATAAATTTCGATTCGCCGCCCTTCTATAAGACGGCGAGCAGGATAAGTGTGAAATCGTTAACTCGGAAACCAAATCCGGGTAAACGGCGCCGTTTATACGGCAGCCGTGTATGTGTGAAATGGCTCTGACGCAGCGAGTGTTTTTTTTTTATAAAAAAGTACATAACAACAAAAACAATGGAAAAAGTAGATCACATAGATCATAGGTGTCCAACCTTTTGACCCTCGTGGGCCGCAGAGCGCAAAAAAATAGCGAAAAAATTTGTTAAGGGCCGCAAAAAAATTTGAAGACCTTTTTTTTACTTGATTAATTTATTTATATCTCTGTAATATGTACACTATCTATACTTCTTTATAACACAAAAAATCTGAAGACCTTTTTTGGGTTCCGTAGAAAACTAGGAACCCTTATAGTTTCTCCATGTCCGTCCGTCCGTCTGTCCGTCCGTCCGTCCGTCTTCAAAAATTTTGAGATAATAAGATGAAATTTGGTATACGGTCGTAGATTGATGACCCAAAAACAGAAATAATAAGATTTTTGAAAATAAAAATTTTTTAGACCCCCCTTTCATAAAATGAAAAGTGTTTTCAAAAAAATTTTTTCTCCTATACCATTGAGTGGGGTGTCGTTAGAAAGGTCTCCTAAAATGCAACAAAAAATGTATCAGAACTTTTTGATTTTAACCCTTTAATCACGATGTATTTGCTCTCCAAAGTCGTTAAAAAAGCGTCCCCCCCCTCTATTTTCTAAACTATCAATTTAAAAAATCTGAAAAAATTCCAGAATGTAGCTTTTTATTAGTACTTTCACTGAAAATTATAACGAACATTGTCAAAAATATTTTGGACCCCCCTTCTATAGACTGAAAAGTGAACTCTCATTTTTTCCCCACTTACCCCATTGAGTGGGGTGTCATTTAATAGGTCTCGTAAAATGAAATAATAAAAGCCAAATGACTTTTTGATTTTAACCCTTCGGTCACGAAAATTTTGTAAAAAAACTCTTTTTTTTATAAATCGTAGTGAGAATGACTACGGAACCCTATTATGTGCGTGCCCAACAAGCACTTGCCCGTTTTATGTTACTTGATATCGTTTATTATTTTCATATTTTACTTTTTTTTAATCTTTATTATATTTTTTATCTTTATATTTTATATTAAATCTTATGCGGGCCGCACGAAATGTGCTCGGGGGCCGCATGCGGCCCGCGGGCCGCGGGTTGGACAAGCCTGACATAGATCACATCGGAGTGTAGTAAAATTATCAAAAAAGTGTATAGTGAATCAACTGACAAAAGGTTAGTGAAGTGTCGATTGATTTGTAACTTTAGAGAAAACATTTAAAAAATACAGTCCGCTGCCTCTGCACTCTTAATTGCAGGTTTAGTGCTGCCCTCGGTTCCAAGAACATCAATCAAAAAGTTCCACCCAATAACTCCGTACTGGTCATTTGTTTGATGAGACCAAAGGCTTTATGTTATCTATAAAAGACCAAGTCCCAAGAACAAAGACTTGCAATAAACACATCCCAACATATCCGGTGGTTGACCTGTTCTAGCTCCTAAGAAATACATTGAGATATAAATAGATTTAAACAAACCAGATACTTCTAAATAGCAACATGAAGCTATTGTGGGACTGCCATCACTACGGACAAGTTTTAAAAGCGAACAAGCCAGATCTCGTTTTCTTCGATAAGAAAGCATAGTCAGCTACCATAATTAACATTCCTGTTCTACTCGATGATGCACATCTGTCTTTTTGGATGTTAATCACACGTCCAACAAACATGGTGTTAAAATTGGTATAAAACAAGTTATAAAATCTTTTATTGTAATAGAAAATACTACAGAAATAATGGGCTATTACGATTATTATAAAGTAGAAACCATTGCTTTGTTTCGTATTTATACACTGTTGTGTAATAAATCATAATGAATAATATAAATTATACTCACAATGAAAAAGGTTGACATGTTAGAAATTTACTTTTCTTAACATAAAAGTCCGTCTAACGCATCGATCGAAAATTGAAGATAATATCCTTAAAGACAAGTGCCGGGTCTTGGTTATTTCCATAATCTGGAAATAAAGTTAAAGGAATATGAGAAATTTAATGTTTTATTAATTATCAACAACTGTCGGAGTAATTGTAAGAGAGTCTGTAAACAGTTAGTTAAAACTGGCTCAGGCGAACAGTGCAAACATACAATCGCAACATTGTTAAATTGTAATAGGTATGTTTCTGACCTTAAAATATTCGTATACTTGTCATTAATGCTAAGTGTGCCAGTCATCAGTCATTCAATTATTATAGTAAAGTATCATCATGAGTATATCTTGTTATTGATATCAAATATTGCACACCCCAAGCAGGCTCTGCTTTTAAGTGTGTTCTACTCTCGTCCTAAAAAATTTTTTCGTATATAAATTGATAAAATGAGCATTATATCTTAAATTTCTTCAGTAACCCACTTAAATTTTTACATTTTCTGATAGAAAACATTACAGTCTTCATTTTTACTTAGTTTAATATCGATCGGTTTTAATTTTCTGTTATAAAAATATAAATAAAGTTCAATTTGTCGATTTAACCCGCTTTTTTGATAGAAACGCCGAACTACAGGCTACAATTCGAAATAAATTTGCACCAATCCTTTTGAATTCACTTCATCTATTATCAGAATAGAACCCTATTAAAACTCAACAAAATTGGATAAATAGAAGTAACGAAATTTGCAGTTTATTTAAACAAAAATTCATATTTTGACAAGAATTATTTTTACAAATAGAGTATTAGTCCGTAGAAGTTCCAAAAATTTCCGTAAGGCGCTATTTCTTCATACGTCATATACGTCACTGCAAATGACATCTATTACAACTATTATATTGTGTTAATTAATATATAAATACTTGTACATCGATACGTGCTGTATTTTAATTATTTTATTCAAAGCCAATCAATCTTTTTAATCAAGATAAAATCTGGTAAGTTTGCATTTTTAAAACAAATATATAATATACATATAACCTATAAACGTTACATTGTTGTTTCATTTTAAATGCTAGACATCAGGTGAACACAGCTGTTATCGCTGCAATATGTGGATGTATTTATCTTTTTAATTATTATTATTAATTTATTTATTTACTTTATACATTTTACAAAAAAAAAAATATTTTATATAAAAATTGAAAATTAAACTGATTGTTGTTTTATTACAATACATCCTAAATTTAAATAAAAAAGGTAATAATCGATTGATAACAAGATTCATTGTTGATTTTCTAAAAAATCTTAATGAGTGATAAACTTCATATTTTATATTTATATAATATTAATTACCTCCAATATTTTTTCAAACATCCTTTTAAGTTTCACCAATTATATTGTACCGCATTTATTTGATATTATAAATTAATACATTTTTGTATGTTGTAAGGGGTGTGCATTTTATGGCCTAGCCATAGTATTTTGTTCTTTACAGTTGTTAATAATATACAATAATTAATTCGGGTCGGCCTGTGGGAAGTTTTAATTATCTTATTTTTTTTCTATTAGAAACAATAGAAACCGTATTCATAACTACTAACTTACACAACTGTTTGAAACTATTAACGAATTTTTTAAATAAATGTCACGTTAGGGTGGTAAAAAATAATAATTCAGTAATGCTTATGTGGAAAGAAACATCAAGATACTTATAAATCAAGGTTTACAACCTTACCTTTATATAGCGACAGGGGTACTTCAGGAAAGGTGACAATGATATACAGGGTGACAACGAAGGACTACTAAGAGGCGAGTACGTATATTTATTATGACGCACCTAAACCACTTTGTGTTTCAGAAATCAACTTTTAGCTGGAATATGTGCAAGGATGTACTCAGTAAACCTCAAGGACGAAGAAAAGTCCATGTCACTGCATATAAGTCGCAACACTGTCGGTTCGACTAAAAATGCCGACGTTCTGGAAGAAACCATGTACAGCATCCTCTTTTGAGTGATCTTCGAAACTGAGTCATAGCCGTAGCTTGGACGGGAATTGCATTGTTGTTGCTGAGAGGTGTGTTATTTATTTCAAATTGAATATTAATAAATTATTAACATGTTTCACATGCGGATAAACAGTGGAATGCAATAACATCACTAGCAGAGACCAACATCGGCATTAAAACAGTCCAGACGCAACGAAATTAAAAGAAGAACTGCTTATCATTTGGAATAATAGCACTGGAAGTCATAAACAGACTTTTGAAGGGCCGAAGAAGCATAAATATATTCTACAAATGTTTGGGATGTTGTATATTTATAAATAATATTCGACCATTTTAAGGAATGGGATTTTAGACAATGGGTGCGTTTAGCGAACGTCAGCGGCTGAGATGCTGACCAAATCGGTTTCGCTAAACGGACTGTTGCGCAAACGCTTACTTCAGGCTATTGAGTAAACAGGTCAGCGCAAAAAAATAACGCTGCGTCGATCAACTTTTAGCTGGCTATCACGTGACCCTTTCCTTAACCTCAAAACTTGTTCATATTTAGACAAATGTAAATTGTTATAAAACATTCACATGTAAATGAAATATAATAGTTTTTGTTGAAGAAAACGAATAAACCATTTTGTTTAAATGATTTTGTTATTATAAACATGATCGTAAAAATGGTAATTTTTGTTTTTTGGCATTTGTCAATGAAAATAAAATCAATTATGAAAAAAAACAGTTTTGATCAATTATCATCGAAAAAAATTTATTTATATACATTTTTTTAGCAAAAAAATAATACTTTTTTGTCCGACGGCTGGAATGTTTCTGATTTCAAATAGTATGGTGTAACGAACATTTAAAAAAAAATTCATCAAAATCGGTGCTGTTTCTGAGGGTTCCGAAGTAAAAACCTTCATTGACTCTACTAACAAACAACAATCATGGTTTATAACTTTTAAAGCTGATTGGTCGACGGGTATGTACCATACGCTTGCGCTTTAATACAAACCGAGTTTCAAACCCATTTAAATGCCCCTGGCGTCCTCTTACCGCACTCACAGTAACTAACCATTATAATATGAATAAATCCCATACTTACCATCACGTGTAGCAAATTGAAGTTGGTGACTTGCTCACGGTTTAGAGAATTTGGAGCAGTTGACTGTCAGTATACTCAGCATAGTTGACTGCTGACTTGCAACCACTGAGTTCGCTAAACGCAGCCATGGAAACGTCCCGAAAACAAATAAGAACCTTCTCGACGTTTCCATATGAACCGAGGAACGATAAAACATTTTAAAAAATCCAGAAACGACTACACTCTTCCAACGCAAGGGAAGGAAAGAGAAAGAAGACTGGGAAACAAGGCATCAACACGCTCGCATCAAGCGAACAATCTCGACTAACATAATCCAAAAGATTAGAGATGAGACTGCTATTGCGATAGCTGCTACTGAGAACACTGTTATTTGTACTGAGCAGAGAGCAGACTGCTCTGCTATTTAACATACCTGCTATCCTGTTCTTGATTGTTTTTTTTTTAAATCTAAGAAATAAACAAAAAATTTTTGATTTCAACTTTCTTAAGCTTATTTATTTATCAAAAATATTGTTTTGGACAAAAAAGAGACATTACTTTTTTTATTTTCCCATTTTAAAACATTTTCCGTGCACCAAACAAAGATAGACATATCGATAATGCTACTGTGATCACTGCTATTCCGTAGAACAGTGTTCTTTTAAAGAACAGTGTTCTTTCAAATAGCAGCTATCGCAGTAGCAGTCCCACGTTATTTTTAAACTATAATAATTAGGTACTAGCTATTAATGTAAATCTTATTTTCTCTGTTTAAAAGTAAACGTTTAATTTTTATTTTAAAGAAACTAAAAAACTATTTAAAATTTTTTAAAGTTATTAAGGCTAATTTCATTATTAGGCATTAATTAATATTTATGTATTTCACCTTTACGTGCTATTTAGACTACCCCTTATGTCAGTGGAACATTTTTCGGGGGGGGGGATATTTTCGGGGGGGGGGGATATTTTCGGGGGGGGGGATATTTTCGGGGGGGGGGGGATTTTATAAATGCGTGTTAAATTTTGGAAGGGATTTTGAACTGATGTTTTCTCAAAACATACGTTTTTTAGAACACTGAACATTTCGGGGGGGGGTAGGGGGGGGGGCGTAACTACGCCACTGCCTTATGTAAATAAATTTGAGTACTCGAAACGCCTATAGATTTAAAAAAAAACTTTGATCTAAACAAACTGTGATTATATCACTGCTATTTGTCTTAACTGCTCTCTGTGATCACTGCTATCTAAAAATCACTATTAAGCCCATCTCTACAAAAGATCAGCAACGAGAATGTTCTAGAAGGAGACAGCAGCTGCATATAAAGCGAGCGCGTTGCGATCCCAGACAATTCAGAGCGTTCGTTGTGACACGCACGTGCCAGTTGTTCTATGGTCTCGCGCACACCAACGTAGTTCGGCCGTATTGTTATTATCACAGTTATTATTGTTATTGTTGTTACTGTTATTATAAATAAATAAATCTACGATAGGAGTGATAGTGTTTAAATCACATCCAGCCACTATCAATCAATATTTCCTACATCTACCAGTTGTAGTCAAGAAAACAAAACCGCAATGATAGAGAACTGCATCATATATTTGTTTCTTTGGCTACGGTTCATAAAACTGTTCTTAACATCGAATACGAGATCAGAGGATGATCTCGTATCGTTTTCCGACGACACGGGTATAAAGGCCGACACGTGATGAGAACACCAGTTTCAGAAACATTTCTATAGAAGACTCGGACATGTGAATAGAAACGTCATGAAACATAATACGACAACGTGGGCAACACGTTGTCGTATTATTAATTATTTTGTAAACATGGTTTTCTTATGCCATATTAAGTTATTCAAAAATTGTAAAGAAATAATAAGAATAAACATTGCAAATTAACAAATATAAATTGCTGACAAAGAAATTTATTGAAAAATGATTCAAATTTTGTATAATTATTAGGTGTAATATTCAGATATTTATTTCTGAAAAAGACATAAAATTTAAAGGCGTGTTGTTATATGTTTGATGTAAGCAACATAATAGATAGGATTCTTTTTTCGAATGATTTAAGATGTGAATTCTATTTTAAATCTGGCTGAAAATACAATCCTTAAATTGTTATTGTATCGGAAACCGTGTCTTCGTTCAATTAACCTAGAGTGTCGTCCGTCTTGTGTCTTAACCTCATGAGAATCAATATGTAACAAGAAATTTATAATGTAAATGAAACAGTAACGACAACATAAGAAAAACGACGGATGAAGAAAGCTAATATTAAACGCCAACAAAAGTCAACAGATAGTGAAGCTAAGTGTTCAAGAATTACATCTCGAAAAAAATGGCAGAAACTACTGTTGAACGTGAAGTTAGATTAAAAAAATATGCAAGAAGGCAGAAACTCTTGTTGAACCCGAAATTTGTTTAAAAAATATGTGACAAATCTAGTCGCAATCAAAAGAGGCAGAAACTCTTGTTGAACGTGAAATTTGTTTAAAAATATGTGACAAATCTAGTCGCAATCAAAACTCTTGTTGAACCCGAAATTTGTTTAAAAAATATGCAACAAATCGAGTCACAATCAAGAGGCAGAAACTACTGTTGACGTGAAGTTCGTTTGAAAAAATTTGCGACAAATCGAGTCGCAATGAAAAGAAGCAGAAACTCTTGTTGAACCCGAAATTTGTTTAGAAAATATGTGACAAATTGAGTCGCAATCAAAAGAGGCAGAAACTCTTTTTGAACGTAAAATTTGTTTAAAAAATATGTGACAAATTGAGTCGCAATCAAAAGAGGCAGAAACTCTTGTTGAACGTGAAATTTGTTTAGAAAATATGCAACAAATTGAGTCGCAATCAAGAGGTAGAAACTTCTAAGTAGTATGTTATTTACCTAGGAAGTTTGCGACAGTTAATACAAAAATAAATTTTTGTTACAAATATTTCAAAAAGATACTTGTATGTTTAATATAAATCCCACTATAAGATAAATATTTTTCAAATTTAATCTTCTCTACCTACCTTTGCTCCGAAAAATGGTTACTAACTAAGCAACTCTAGGTAAGTGTGTTTTTGAGTACTATATAAAGAAATATCTTGTGTTTAATTCTAGTCATCTTGGCTGGAATGGTTTCTGGAGAAAATGAAACAAAATTAAAATGTCGGATGTGTGGTAATGTGACCAAAAAAAGCTTTATGCAATAAAAAATTCGATATTGCACATAAAAAAGAAAATGTTTATACATAAATAAGTCTTTATCAAAAACCTGAAGACCTGTTTGATAGATAATTAAGGTACCATAAAGATTGTTACCTTCCATACCTAGAACATCTAACAATTATACAAATCGACCTTACAGCAAAATATCTCAAGAAATAATACAGAAAAGTTCAAATAAATTAATAGAAAAATAAAAACTTAAATTTTTCGAATGATTTAAGATGTGAATTCCATTTTAAATCTGGCTGAAAATACAATCCTAAAATTGTTATTGTATCGGAAACCGTGTCTTCGTTCAATTAACCTAGAGTGTCGTCCGTCTTGTGTCTTAACCTCATGAGAATCAATATGTAACAAGAAATTTATAATGTAAATGAAACAGTAACGACAACATAAGAAAAACGACGGATGAAGAAAGCTAATATTAAACGCCAACAAAAGTCAACAGATAGTGAAGCTAAGTGTTCAAGAATTACATCTCGAAAAAAACGTGAAGTTCGTTTAAAAAAATATGCAACAAATCAAGTCGCAATCAAAAGAGGCAGAAACTCTTGTTGAACGTGAAATTTGTTTTAAAAATATGTGACAAATCTAGTCGCAATCAAGTAATATGTTATTCACCTGGGAAGTTTACGACAGTTAATACAAAAATAAATTTTTGTTACAAATATTTCAAAAAGATACTTGTATGTTTAATATAAATCCCACTATAAGATAAATATTTTTCAAATTTAATCTTCTCTACCTACCTTTGTCTGCTCCGAAAATGGTTACTAACTACGTAATTCTAGGTAGGTGTGTTTTTAAGTTAAAGAAACAGCTTGTATTTAATTCAAGTAATCTTGGCTGGAGCTGGATTGGTTTTTGAAGAAAATGAAACAAAACTAAAAGGTCGGATGTGTGGTAATGTGACCAAAAAAAAGCTTTATGCAATAAAAAATTCGATATTGCACATAAAAAAGAAAATGTTTATACATAAATAAGTCTTTATCAAAAACCTGAAGACCTGTTTGATGGATAATTAAGGTACCATAAAGATTGTTACCTTCCATACCTAGAACATCTAACAATTATACAAATCGACCTTACAGCAAAATATCTCAAGAAATAATACAGAAAAGTTCAAATAAATTAATAGAAAAAATAAAACTTAAATTTTCAAAATGTTCATGTGAATTATCTTATTTGGCTTCTTTGCAATGAAATTCTAATTGAGAAACTAATGAATACAACTAGAACACTTTTATACAAGCATTGTTGAGTGCAAAGAACGAAAAATTAAGAGGAAATACTATTCGAAGAGCATTTGCAATATTTCATATATTTTTTTTTACAATAACGGAACAGCAGACACAGTGGACGCCAAACCCCAAAAAATCAGTAAAGAAAATTGACAGCGTAGTGTTTCCTTGGCCCCGCCAACTACGAAGAATTGATACCCCCCCCCGGTCTCCACACTACCGCCGAAAGATCCAGACTTGGGCATCAGATTGTCTGACGCTACAACGAATAACGCAAGAACGGAAGAAACAGCAACTACTGAAAAAACGACCTATCACCGCGCCCGTCTCCGGCAGAAATCTTAAACCTTACGACCGAACCTAGAAGATCACCAACCCACAAGAAAAGAACTATACCCTTGCCCAAATATCATTAAATATATCAAACTTGTAACATCATATTTATTTATTTTTAAATAAATCTATTTTTTTACGTTATTGTAACCTTGTGTAACCTTTATTAAACGCTCACACGAAGAGCATAACAAGATATTCGATTTGAGAATAGCTGTAAAAAATATGCATAGTGTTTTTCTTTATTTTAGGTTCGTTTTTTTGATAACATCACGATTATTGATTCATTATTCTGTTGTATATTGCAAGAAAAAAAATTGTTTATAATTTGATTTAATTGAAAAAATATTAAAATGGGAAATAGAGTAGAAAAATCCATCCATCAAAGGTAAATACGTAAATTAACAATGGAAATCAAATTCATATCCATTTTTTTATAAAAAAAAAACAACAACATTAAGTTAAAGGATTCTTAACGAAGATGCAACTTTGACAAGACAACGTTTTTCCTTGATATGATTTTTGAGATCGGAAAGTAAGCAAAATTGAAAGGGTTGTGTGTAGTTATATATAGACATGATACGATTCATATTTGTGTTTTGAACTTAATAGATTAACTACATGATTGCTTGTTTCTTTCAGGATATTTTCTATTATCATCGATAGTTGCTGTACCATTCATAAATTTAAGTTCTTCAAACTTAACTACCTTGTATTTAGCTCTGATAATTGCAAAAAATGAAAGAAGAAAACATCAACAAGCATGTATAGTAACTTTCGATGAGCCTTTATATAATAACGATGGAAAAAGTAAAATCTGCAGAAACAACTGCAGACATTTCTTCAATTATCTTGATATAAGCGAATTTCATTTACCAACGTCATTTTTATCAACAATTGGTTCAATATTAAAAAGTAATGGTATCGAAAATTTGTGGGAAACAGTAGGTATTTCTAAATAAATAATATTTATTGAAATATGAATATGCAAGTGTATTTTATACAATGAAACAATTGTATATTTAAAGATATCGTCAATTCAAATTATCGTAATTGTTGTTGAAATTATCTGAATTGTTGCTGAACAAAACAAACGGCTCAATACGTGTATTTTGTTTATTACAATATATCTATTAAAAAATATAGAATAAATAGCTAAACAAATTTTCAAGCTTGATCCATGATTCCGGAAAACACATTTTTTCTTTATTATTTGAATTTTTATTCATCATAGTGTTGCACAATATACAGGGTGGGGCATTTAAAGTGTTATTTTTATCTCAGAACCACAAACCAAAAAATGTATGGTTGTTTAGGGATAATCGAATAGTTATTGTTATTACTCTTACGTTGTGGGATGTTCGGATACGGGAGAATAACAATGAGGTTAGGTATAACAATATTTATTTTGCGAAAATATATATATGTACAGTTATTTTACAATCATATGGGGGGGGGGGTCTCTTCGGTGAGCGTCAGCGGTCCCCCAACAGTGAGACGTCCTTTGGTGGTCGTTTGCGGTCCTTAACAGTGAGACGGGCGGTTCTCGGCTTCCGTGGCTTCGGGCGGCACGACTGCGTCGGGTGACGGAGGTAGTCAGCGGTCCCTAACAGTGTGGCGTCCTTCGGTGGGCGTCAGCGGTCCTCAACAGTGAGGTGGGCGGTGCTCGGCTTCCGTGGCTTCGGGCGGCACGACTGCGTCGGGTGACGGCGGTAGTCAGCGGTCCCCAACAGTGTGGCGTCCTTCGGTGGGCGTCAGCGGTCCTCAACAGTGAGGTGGGCGGTGCTCGGTTTCCGTGGCTTCGGGCGGCACGACTGCGTCGGGTGACGGCGGTAGTCAGCGGTCCCCAACAGTGTGGCGTCCTTCGGTGGGCGTCAGCGGTCCTCAACAGTGAGGTGGGCGGCTTCCTGTGGTCGTCCGTGGTTCCGGGCGGCAGTGCTGCGGTATGCGTCAGCGGTCCTCAACCTGGCGACACGTGGGTGGATCCGTCCGTGGTCGGCAGTGGTCCCAGACAGCGAAGTTGCAGTCGAATCTGGCACTCCTGGCGCTTGGTGATACTTCGGCTTCCGTGGTAATCTTCGGCTGAACGGGTGTCAGTCGAAGTAGTACACAGTGACCTTAGTAGTACACTATCCAGTAGTTGGAGAGGTACTGGGCCTCTTCGATAAATCTTAATTTCCTGTCGACCTTATCAACTCACTAGCACGCTTCACTAGCGAGAGGCAATTTTTGTGTTTTGGTTTCTCTCTCGGCCGGTAAGAGATGGGGCGAGGTTTTGTTTTTGTGTGGGAAGGCGCTTCCCCTGTTTCCTTGATTGCCGGCGAACCGTTCGGGCTACAACGTGCCGGAAGGGCTTGAATTGTAGCCACGAAGGTCCTCTATCTTCTCACGTTCGAAATTTCATTGAAAAAAAGGGGGGGGGGGCGTATCAATTCCTCCCTGCCTGTTTTGAAATTTCGCACGGGTTTTTATTGGTGCATCGGTGGAGCCTTGCGTAACTGGTCTTCATGGACTTTGATTTGGTGGTTACCCTTGGAGATGAGGTAAATGTGAGGTCCTATTATGGCATCTACCTGATGTGGAGTTGACCATTTTGGAGCGAAAGGCGCATGGAAGTTATTGGCGGCGTCCGAGAGGTGGTGTTCTTTGTATAGAACCCAGCTACCTGGCGGATATCGTTCTTGTTCCTGCTGGCCCTCGGGTATGTATCTGCCCTGGTATTCTTTCTGGCGTGTGGCTAGTATCCTATTTCGCTCCGCGGCCTCGGGTAACTGACTAGCGTTGAAGGCGTCCGCGGTTTTCCAATTTCCTGGGCGCTCTAGGTTGTAGCCAAACAACGCTTCACTGGGAGTGTAGCCGGTTGCAGCATTTCGTCGTGTTCGAATGTTGTACAATGTGTCGGCGATATATCGATCCCATTTGGTGTGAGGTTCGTTGTGTAGGTGTAACCGTAGCCCTTTCTTCAGCTCTTGGTTACGCCGTTCCGTAGGATTGGCGCGAGGGTGATAGATAGCCGTGGTCCAATGTAAGGTTTCCCAGCGTTCGCAGGCTCTCTTCCATCCGTGACTGATGAACTGGCGTCCGTTATCCGAGATGACGGCCTTCGGATAGCCATAGCGTGGGTAGATTTCTGTTTCCAAGAGACGTATAAGTGTCGGTGCTTTGGACGTCCCGATTGGAAAGGCTTCGACCCATCGCGTGAATAAATCAGTGACCACGAAGATGAATCGCTTCCCTCTGGAGCTTTTCGGATACGGTCCCATGATATCCACGGCAATCGTTTCCCATGGCTTTGTTGGTTGGTGTGCTCTCTGAGGAGCAGTGTGAGGACGTGTGTTCGCCTTGTAGCAGCTACAGATTAGGCAGTTCCGGACGTGCCTTTCCACATCCTGTCGTAGATGAGGCCAAAAGTAGCGCTTACCAATGGCTCGTAGCGTTTCCTTGCATCCTGGATGTCCCGCGAGTGTGTGGTCGTGGTAATGGAATAGGACTGTGGGACGTACCTCGCTTGGTACGTACAGACGGAAGTCGGTTGGCCCGCCGTACCACAGTGTATTATTACGCACTTGATACCCCGCTGGGAGGTCCTCGTGATCTGCTTCGCTCTCTGGAAGCAACCACTGCTGAATGGAAGGGTCGTTGTGTTGGGCGTGTTGGATGTCCTCATCCAGACTGGGCATTGCGATTTGCATCAGCGTGGGCGTTGTCCCTGTCGTCATCCCTTTCCTCGTGGGTGGTGTGATGTTCGCGTGTTCTTCGAGAGTCTCGGGTAGGCCTTGAGCGTCAGGGTGTCGTGACAACACATCTGGCAGTTCGTTGTCCTTCCCTGGGCAGTGCTCAATTCGAAACGAAAACTCTTGCAGTAGTAAAGCCCATCGTGTGAGTTTGGCTCGATGATCTTTTGTTTGCTGCAACCAGGTAAGAGCGCGACTATCCGTACGAAGGGTGAACGGTCTATCATCCAAGTAGGGGCGATAACGCTTTATCGCCCATACCGCTGCAAGACATTCCTGCTCGTTGCAGTGGTACCTTCTCTCGGCGGGATTGAACCGTGAACTTGCGTAGGATATGATCCTTCGGCTGTTGTTTTCGCCTTCCTGGTACAGGACAGCGGCTACTCCTTCCTGACTGGCGTCGGTCTGTAGGACGAACGGAAGCGTCGGATCGGGTCGGTGAAGCTTTAGCGGCTTGGCTAGTGCTTCCTTGATTTTTGTAAACCCTTCTTGGGCTGATGCGGTCCACAAAAACTTATTTTTCTCGCTTAGGAGATTGCTGAGCGGTGCTGCGAGATCGGCAAAGTGGTCGATGTACTCCCGCAGCCAGTTGCACAAGCCCAAAAAGCTTCTTAACTCTTTTCTGGTTCTGGGAACGGAGAAGCTTTGGACTTGATGCAGGTGATACTCTTGCGGGTGGTTGTACTCCTCGCTGATGGTGTGACCCAAATATTCTAAGGACCTGCACCCAAATTTGCATTTTTCTGGTGCGCCAACCAACCCGTGTAGTCGCAGACGTTCGAACACTTTCTGTAAGTGTCCGATGTGCTCCTCGTATGTGTTCGAGTAGATAATAATGTCGTCGATATATACTAGGCAGAAGTCTCTGAGGTAGCCTGTCAGCACCTGCTGGCTCATCAGACGCTGAAAAGTTCCAGGCGCTCCTCTAAGCCCAAACCGCATGACTTGGAACTCATACGAGCCTCCGGCGGGAGTGCAAAACGCGGTCACGTGTTTGGAGTCGGGATGCATCGGAATCTGCCAGTATCCCGATTTTAGATCGATGGCTGAGAACACCTTTGCGACGCCGAGGTCTTTGAGTGTCTCATGTATCAGCGGCAGGGTCGTTACTTCATCTCGAGTGATGGCGTTGATCCTCCGGTAGTCAATGCAGAAGCGAGACTCTCCATTTTTCTTCGCGACGATCACTATCGGCGAACTGTATGGCGACGTACTCGGCTTGATGATGCCATCCGCTAACATCTCCTCCACTTGTTGGTGAATAAGCCGCCGCTTCCCTTCCGAGTATCGATACATTGGCGATCGTACTGGCGTGAGGTCGGTGAGCGGTATTCTGTGCGAAGTAGAGCTCGTTGGGATTCGTGGTGACCGGAAGATGTCCTTGAATTGCTCCATCAGCCGTTGGACAGTTGGTTGGATGTCGGGCGGGAATTCGTCAATCTGCGGCAGAGTGATACTTTCATTCGTGGGCGGCGGCAATGCCCAATGGACGGTGTGACGTTGCGTGGTGCCGTAGTAGACACACTTTCGAGCAAAGTCCATCGTGGCTTCTTGGGTCATAAACCATGGTAAGCCCAGAATGAAGTCTTCCCGCAAGTCTTGAACAGCCAAAACGTCCAACTGCGTGCGTACCTCGTCTATCGTAATGGTTGTTGTGTGCGGTCCTGAAGCGGTGGCGCATTCCCCGTTCTTCGCCAGTTGTACTTCTTGATGTGACGACGTGTGGGAGATTGTTACGTATTTGTCGTTAACAAAATTGTGTGAGGCGGCCGAGTCCAGGAGAGCGTAGTAGGTCCGGTTCTTAAAACTAATTTTTATTCTAGGTAGAGTGGTTACGTCGGTGGTGATCTGGTTGGACCGACTCCTGACGTCGTTGGCCTTGTCGTGGCAGGAGGGTTGTCGGTGTTCCTCCCAGGCCGATTGTAGTTTTCCCGGGCTGGATATCTCGCGTTCAGTACTGGACAGTCCCGGTTGAAATGTCGTTGTGGACAGTGATGACATCGTGGAAGCGAGGGTACCGTTTGTGGTGGTTGTTTGGTCGCTTGGTTTGGGTTTGACGTCATCTCTTGCCAATCCCGTTCAACATCGCGGGCGCGATCCACGAGCTCTTCCAAGGTCAATGGCATCGGCACTCTCAGAAATGGGCGTATGTTGGGTTTCACCAGTTCAGTGAGGAAACGGATGATTTCTTCGGCTTCCTTCTCTGGATGAAGGCGTTCGAACAAACTTATTTTGTTCAGCAGAAAAAGTTCGCAAGACTCATGATTCTTCTGCTTTTGCCCGTACAGTTGCGACATCAACTGGGCGATTACTTCGGGTCCAGCGAATTTCTTCTGAAGCCTTTCCCTAAAGTCTGTCCAGGATGTTTGCAGTCGGCTGTACGTTCTCCACCAACTTGCAGCATTGTCCTTTAGATGTGGGGTTACTGTGTCTACCCACTGACTCCGTGGAATTCCGAGGTCCCGTAGGTGATCTTCACACCTTCTTAGATATACCCCCGGGTCTTCAGAAGCATCTCCTCGGAATACGGGCGGTTTCGGGCTTGATTGTATCAACAGCTTTGATAGTAGCTGGTTGAGCATTGCAATCCCCATGGGAACGGTTTCGGGGTCTGCTGGTCGCCCTCGGGTATTTTCTCCCGGTGGTGACGGCGGAGGGTCGTCCCTTGCCTCCCTAGGTACTGCTTGTGGTTGTGTTGGGCGCCACCGGGTCGTTACTCCCGGAGGTAACGGCGTTGTGTCGTTATCTATCCGCGGCTCGGAAGATGAGCGTCTTCTCTCCATGTTCAGGGCGTTGAGTCGAAAATTTTCGCTTAAATTTTCTGGCCCCACGTTGGGCCGCCAAATTGTTATTACTCTTACGTTGTGGGATGTTCGGATACGGGAGAATAACAATGAGGTTAGGTATAACAATATTTATTTTGCGAAAATATATATATGTACAGTTATTTTACAATCATATGGGGGGGGGGTCTCTTCGGTGAGCGTCAGCGGTCCCCCAACAGTGAGACGTCCTTTGGTGGTCGTTTGCGGTCCTTAACAGTGAGACGGGCGGTTCTCGGCTTCCGTGGCTTCGGGCGGCACGACTGCGTCGGGTGACGGAGGTAGTCAGCGGTCCCTAACAGTGTGGCGTCCTTCGGTGGGCGTCAGCGGTCCTCAACAGTGAGGTGGGCGGTGCTCGGCTTCCGTGGCTTCGGGCGGCACGACTGCGTCGGGTGACGGCGGTAGTCAGCGGTCCCCAACAGTGTGGCGTCCTTCGGTGGGCGTCAGCGGTCCTCAACAGTGAGGTGGGCGGTGCTCGGTTTCCGTGGCTTCGGGCGGCACGACTGCGTCGGGTGACGGCGGTAGTCAGCGGTCCCCAACAGTGTGGCGTCCTTCGGTGGGCGTCAGCGGTCCTCAACAGTGAGGTGGGCGGCTTCCTGTGGTCGTCCGTGGTTCCGGGCGGCAGTGCTGCGGTATGCGTCAGCGGTCCTCAACCTGGCGACACGTGGGTGGATCCGTCCGTGGTCGGCAGTGGTCCCAGACAGCGAAGTTGCAGTCGAATCTGGCACTCCTGGCGCTTGGTGATACTTCGGCTTCCGTGGTAATCTTCGGCTGAACGGGTGTCAGTCGAAGTAGTACACAGTGACCTTAGTAGTACACTATCCAGTAGTTGGAGAGGTACTGGGCCTCTTCGATAAATCTTAATTTCCTGTCGACCTTATCAACTCACTAGCACGCTTCACTAGCGAGAGGCAATTTTTGTGTTTTGGTTTCTCTCTCGGCCGGTAAGAGATGGGGCGAGGTTTTGTTTTTGTGTGGGAAGGCGCTTCCCCTGTTTCCTTGATTGCCGGCGAACCGTTCGGGCTACAACGTGCCGGAAGGGCTTGAATTGTAGCCACGAAGGTCCTCTATCTTCTCACGTTCGAAATTTCATTGAAAAAAAGGGGGGGGGGGCGTATCATTATATTTATTTGTTATTTTAGTGTGACCTTCAAGGATATTTGAAGGTTAGCATCATTTTTTTTAAATAGGAACCTATAGTTTTTATTTAATAATCTTATTCTAAGTGAACAAACACGAATATTCCATTCAAAAATTTTTATACAGCAGAAGCAATAGCAATCCGAGAAGCAATAATTATGGCCAGTATAAGAACTACATCACGAATAATAGTAATTTCCGATTCAAGAAGCATACTAGAGGAGTTAAAAATTCTGCACAAATACACTACAAATAATATCATATTAGACATACTAAAGATTATAAATGAATATGCACAGACAACCAATTATCTTTGTTTGGACTAAAGGACATGTAAACAACAAAGAGAACGATCATGTTGACCAACTTACCAAAGTCGCAGCTACAGAGGGTACCTATTTATATTAGTTCAAAAATACGGTAGAGTTTCTATTACAAGAAGAAATAGAAGGAAATGGCAAGAAGCTTACTGTCTGTCAAGCAAGACCAATGGATCTCAATACAATTATAAACAACCCGAACTCCAAATGAAATCCTGGTTCAAATTAGGCCAACTGAAAAAAAAATCGATTTCGACTTTAAGTCGAACACTCAACATTTGCGATTGAGACTTGAATCACATTATTTTTAATTGCCCGAAATATGAAAAATCGAGAACAGAGATGATCAATGAATTCGTCAAAAATAACACCCAGCTTCCGGCTAATACAAATACCATATTCCAAAAAATGGAAAAACGTTTTCACACTGGCTAACTTCTTGAAAGAAAACAAGTTAACATTATAAATAGCTCCTCGGTGACAGAGAGATTAGACATCCTAATGTGTGCAACCCAAAATTTGAAACCCATGTTCCCGGTCTTCATGTACGTGTAAGTACACCCAAATGCTTTGATTGGCCCAAAGCTATTCCTATTCCATCAGTGTGTCCATGTCTCTTTTGAGTAATATATAAAGAAACAGCTTGTATTTAATTCAAGTCATCTTGGCTGGAGCTGGAATGGTTTCTGAAGAAAATGAAACAAAATTAAAATGTCGATTGTGTGGTAATGTGACCAAAAAGCTTTATGCAATAAAAAAATTCGATATTGCACATAAAAAAGAAAATGTTTATACATAAATAAGTCTTTATCAAAAACCTGAAGACCTGTTTGCTAGAGAATTAAGGTACCATTTAGATTGTTACCGTACATACTTAAAACATCTCACAATTATACAAATCGACCTTACAGTAAAATATCTCAAGAAATAATACAGAAAAATTCAAATTAACTAATAGAAGAAATAAAACAAATTCTCACAATGTTCATGTGTAGGGATGAAACGATACGAGTAAATACGAGTACTTACTCGATACTTTTCTTCCGATACCAAGTACTTTTTGTATCGATACTTTGAAACTAAGTATCGAGTAGGTATCGGTCAAAAATACTCGTATCGGTAATCGGTATACTGATGAAAATGTTTTTTTTTTGTAAATTGAATATTGAAATTTTTGAACGCACCGTCATGTACAAAAACAAACAACTGTCAAATATATTAATTAAAATCTACGCTATATAAGCCTCTCTCCCATTTTTTACATGTCGTCAAGTATACGTTGTACTCATTTTAAGGCCGCGGCAATACGCTACGAGTTCGGCATGCGAGACAGTAAAAAAAAGTATGCTGTGTGCTAGTAAATCGTCTACACGTTATTTCAGACTCGTACGACAATGGCATGCTTTTACACAATTTTAAAGCAGATAAACTGATACATCCTTAAATATTTACAGATATAAACAATTTGGTAAATGTGTTGTTCGTAGTAAACCAGATATCAGAGTAGCTTCACTTCATTCAACCACTGCAACTTCTTATCAAAACTTCCTGCGTGTCTATCAAATTATAATAAAAATATTATATATAAAAAAATATTATTTTCTTAAAATTACATCAACTATATTAGGTAACTTTCCGTTGGAGATGGTACGTTAAGGAACGACTGAGGTTTACCGATATACACACAGTTCCCTTGCTATATCAAATGCATTGTAAAAGACATGATAGCAATTATCAAAGAAGATTCAATAGGGAAGATGACATTCTTTCAATCTATACCAACACTAGGAAATGAGAAGAGATACTTCAGCGTCGATTCCATACTATCAGATGATGAAGAAAAACTAATTTTCTGTAAAATACCTGAATTCCATAACACCAACAGGAATGCCACCTCACGAACTATCTCTAAAAGTGGGTGTGTCATCATGCTTATTTACTTTACGCAATATAAACCCAACGGAAAGACTTTGCAATAGTGCCTTGTAAACAATAATATTGAGTAAGGATCATAGTAACAAACATAAATTACATATAAAAATTCGATTTGAGAATAGCTGTAAAAAGTATGCAGTGTTTTTCTTTATTTTAGGTTCGTTTTTTTGATAACATCACGATTATTGATTCATAATTCTGTTATTAATTGCAAGAAACAAAATTGTTTATAATTTGATTTAATTTACAATTTTAAATTATTGAAAAAACATTAAAATGGGAAAAAGAGTAGAAAAATCAAAATAATAAACAACAAAAAATAATAAAAAATCAAACAATGAAACATGACTCACGCATTTCATGCAAAGAACTAGTTTTGAGTGGTAATAAAAAACAAATCATGATTTAAAACAAAAATGAATTTAATTATTTATATTTGTAGGTTTGACTGAATGGAAAAATGCATGTCGAAGGAAAATAAAAAGGCATACCAAAATTAAATTGTAAATGACAAAGAACAACAGACGACGTTTATACAAAAATAAAAAATTCCACTCTGATGAAAAATAATGTAATTTTTTAAGTGTACTTGAAAATTAATTCGTAAAAATTATTTAAAATATTTGCTTTTTACTTTTTTATACATACATGAAATGTATGTATGTATGAAATGTAATGTATAAATAAAGTATAGTGATCACGAAAAAAATCGAACTCGAGATTTTAACGGAATTACACGTTTTGAGGGTCCCTGAATCATATACAACCATTAACTCAATGACGTCTGTGTGTGTGTCTGTCTGTGTGTGTGTGTGTGTGTCTGTGAATGCTCTACAGCCAAAACTGTAATACTTACGAACGTGGAATTTTAAACTTAAGGTTCTTGTATACTCTAGATGTGCACCTCCTATTTTTAAAAACCATCACTAAACCGGAAACGGATGTTTACTGATGTCAATTTTTGAACTTTTCGAATTATTTTTGAAACGGTGCGCAGTAGAAAAAAATATTTTAGATTAAAGTGGTAGAAGGGACTTTTATCTATAATTCATGTTCTATTCATTTTCCCCCCAAAAATTTGTTTTTAGGAAATAATCGATTTTCTAAAAAAAAATATTGTTTCGATTTATTTTTTAAACGGCAGGTATTAGAAAAAAATGTTTGAGATACAAGTTGTAGAGAATATTATTTTCTATAATTTATGTTCTATTCTTTTTTTTGTATCTTATGAATTAACCAAAAAAAAATAATAATTTTAGTTTTAATGGTTTTAATTTAAAAATGATTTGAATAATACAAAAAAATCTAGTTATCTATGAAAATTTTAGCATTTATTATTAGAAGTGTCAAAATTGAAATCTAGCAAAATAAATACTTGTTAATACAATAATCACTAATCTTTATTGATTTCGTTTAATATTTAATGTCAATATTAAATAGAATGTATCAATTTTATTCACTGAAAATCATTTTGTAAGTAAAAAATTTTAAAATCAAATATTAAATTATAAAAGTAATCACATATTAATACTTCGGTGTCATGATGTATAAAAAAGTCTCGTGCCTGCCAAGGCAGTTTATTTTCTATAGAATTAATGCTTCAGAAATATTCAAATGGTAATTTTTAAAATGAACACACGATATAATGATGGGCCCCGCATGGAACTAATGTAAATAAGGGTTCAGTCAAATTGGTTAGAATTGAAGTATAGTTCGTAACTTACTGACCAAAGGTTCTCATAGGCACAATGTTTTAAAACTACCAGAGGTCTTTTATATATTATATTAATTTATAATGATTTTGATTTAAAATTATTACATAATATTGATATGTAGTAAATGTCGTTGCTTATTTACTTGATTATCGAATATATGTACAATGTACATATATTTGATTTTAAGAAACAAAATGATATACAATTTAATAGTTATATTTATAATCGAATAGTTATATTTATTTGTTATTTTAGTGTGGCCTTCAAGGATATTTGAAGGTTAGCATCATTTTTTTAAAATAAGAACCTATAGTTTTTATTTAATAATCTTATTCTACGTGAACAAACTCGAATATACCATTCAAAAATTTTTATTCCGCAGAAGCAATAGCAATCCGAGAAGCAATAATTATGGCCAGTATAAGAACTACATCACGAATAATAGTAATTTCCGATTCAAGAAGTTAAAAAGGAGTTAAAAATTCTGCACAAATACACTACAAATAATATCATATTAGACATACTAAAGATTATAAATGAATGTGCACAGACAACCAATTATCTTTGTTTGGACTAAAGGACATGTAAACAACAAAGAGAACGATCATGTTGACCAACTTACCAAAGTCGCAGCTACAGAGGGTACCTATTTATATTAGTTCAAAAATACGGTAGAGTTTCTATTACAAGAAGAAATAGAAGGAAATGGCAAGAAGCTTACTGTCTGTCAAGCAAGACCAAAGGATCTCAATAGTATTATAAACAACCCGAACTCCAAATGAAATCCTGGTTCAAATTAGGCTAACTGAAAAAAAAAATCGATTTTGACATTAAGTCGAACACTCAACATTTGTGATTGAGGTAACGCAAATGTTGGAGACTTGAATCACATTATTTTTAATTGCCCGAAATATGAAAAATCGAGAACAGAGATGATCAATGAATTCGTCAAAAATAACACCCAGCTTCCGGCTAATACAAATACCATATTCCAAAAAATGGAAAAACGTTTTCACACTGGCTAACTTCTTGAAAGAAAACAAGTTAACATTATAAATAGCTCCTCGGTGACAGAGAGATTAGACATCCTAATGTGTGCAACCCAAAATTTAAAACCCATGTTCCCGGTCTTCATGTACGTGTAGGTACACCCAAATGCTTTGATTGGCCCAAAGCTATTCCTATTCCATCAGTGTGTCCCTGTCTCTATCTTTTGAGTAATATACAGGGTGAGTCATATCAGGTGGAACAAACTTAAACCGTTGATTGAGAAAAATATTTCAAGCAAAAAAGTTCATATAAATATGTGTCCGGAAACTCTTCGTAAGGGAGCTACAGACTCCCAAAGATTTTGACTAAAATTGGTTTTTATTTAATATCTGGAGAACCCATTGTGATACAGCAATGAAAATTTATACCTGGATTAATAATAATACGTGATATCGATTTCCAGTATCAAACAATTGTTATTTAGACCAGGGATATATGGGGCCTGTGGGCCCTCTGATTTTTATCTAGTATTTTTTTGTTATTTACTTTTTTCTTATGTTTGGTATTTTTATAAGGTCATATGATACAAAATACACATAAATATACATTGTTAATTTGCCATAAGATCAACCGTTTACGAGAAGTACGATGGGGAAGACAGTTTTGCAGAATTTAAATTAATACGGATGCTAAAAATTACACAAAATAAATTTATATTCTTGTTCTAGTACTAAAAATAAGAAAACTAGTTGGTGTAAATATTCCTCTTAATGTGACTCCTCATAGAATTATAGCCAGTTTTATAACTTTAATTCGTGCTTTATTAATTGACTAAAAATGAAACTAAAAATTGTTATCTGTTGTTAAGGATGCATTTTTTAGGTATATTTACATACACATTTATTCTTGTATTTAATTAAAGTACAAGAATATAAATTTATTTTGTGTAATTTTTAGCATCCGTATTAAGTTAAATTCTGCAAAACTATCTTTCACATCGTATTTTATCGTAAACGGTTGATCTTATGACAACTTAACAAAGTATATTTATGTGTATTTTGTATCATATGACCTTATACAAATACCAAACATAAGAAAAAAGTGAAGAACAAAAAAATACTAGATAAAAATCAGAGGGCCCCATACATCCCTGGTCTAAATAACCATTGTTTGATATTGGAAATCGATAACACGTATTATTACTAATCCAGGTATTAATTTTCATTGCTGTATCACAATTGGTTCTCCAGATATTAAATAAAAACCAATTTTAGTCAAAATCTTTGGGAGTCTGTAGCTCCCTTACGAAGAGTTTCCGGACACATGTTTATATGAACTTTTTTGCTTGAAATATTTTTCTCAATCAACGGTTTAAGTTTGTTCCACCTGATATGACTCACCCTGTATAAAGAAACAGCTTGTATTTAATTCAAGTCATCTTGGCTGGAGCTGGAATGGTTTCTGAAGAAAATGAAACAAAATTAAAATGTCGGTTGTGTGGTAATGTGACCAAAAAGCTTTATGCAATAAAAAAATTCGATATTGCACATAAAAAAGAAAATTTTTATACATAAATAAGTCTTTATCAAAAACCTGAAGACCTGTTTTCTAGAGAATAAAGGTACTATTTAGATTGTTACCGTACATACCTAAAACATCTCACATTTATACAAATCGACCTTACAGTAAAATATCTCAAGAAATAATACAGAAAAATTCAAATTAACTAATAGAAGAAATAAAACAAATTCTCACAATGTTCATGTGTAGGGATGAAACGATACGAGTAAATACGAGTACTTACTCGATACTTTTCTTCCGATACCAAGTACTTTTTGTATCGATACTTTGAAACTAAGTATCGAGTAGGTATCGGTCAAAAATACTCGTATCGGTAATCGGTATACTGATGAAAATGTTTTTTTTTTGTAAATTGAATATTGAAATTTTTGAACGCACCGTCATGTACAAAAACAAACAACTGTCAAATATATTAATTAAAATCTACGCTATATAAGCCTCTCTCCCATTTTTTACATGTCGTCAAGTATACGTTGTACTCATTTTAAGGCCGCGGCAATACGCTACGAGTTCGGCATGCGAGACAGTAAAAAAAAGTATGCTGTGTGCTAGTAAATCGTCTACACGTTATTTCAGACTCGTACGACAATGGCATGCTTTTACACAATTTTAAAGCAGATAAAATGGCGTCTTCGCGTCAACAACTGTCATTTTAAACCAGACAATTTTAAATTAATGTTGTTAAAAAAGTTGTCAGTGAAATTAATGGTATTCATAATTAAGATAATTGTCAATTGAAGATAAATCTTCATACAACAATCATCTGCGTATAAATGAAGACAGTTTTAGGTTCCTGTTGCAAAATGTGAGCTCTTTATACACAAAAAAGATACCATTATCGTTCTTCACAAACCGTACACGGATAATTACGTATCCTATATGTGTTAATATATGCCTATTCTCTTTCTATCAAAGCCCTTATTACATATAGGACATTTATGAATTATTTAATTCGAATGCATTATCTTATAACTTATAATAGTTTTAAAATTTTAAAATTCCAATTGTAGGCTATGAAGTTGGTTAAAAATAACATGAGAATAACATGTGAGGGTATCGTTCAAACGCTACTTTTTCCAAGCAATCTCTATGACTCGTGCTGTAATTTCAAGCTCATGCCGACTTAGGCAGCATGCCATCTGTTGCAGCATGCTGCCTAATACTGTCCTGCTTTTTAATGTCTACACGTGATTATATTATGCGAGTTCGCTGCTGCTGTGAACTCGGCCTAGTCGACTGGAAGCGTATTGACGCGGCCTAATGGACTTTATATTCAACTGAGCTGAGTGCGCTATTGCTACATTTAACACGTTTCAAGTTCAAATATAAAATTAATTCTTTTACCCTTATATTTTTTATTAGAAGTATTGGATGAACTGCATACATATATAATAAGAGTGAAAATAATTTTTTTAAATAAATTATTAGCCACTAACAACTTATTTTAAAGCTTACAAAATTATTTTTATGCGATTGGCAAATTTTACAAAAAAAATCGATCGATACGAGTATGTATCGATACTTTTCAATCGATACCGAGTAAGTATCGATTCTTTACGACCGATACTGTATCGAGTAAAGGTATCGATACCTCAGCGGTATCGTTTCATCCCTATTCATGTGAATTATCTTATTTGGCTTCTTTGCAATGAAATTCTAATTGAGAAACCAATGAATAAAACTATAACACTTTTATGCAAGCATGGTTAAGTGCAAAGAACGAAAAATTAAGAGGAAATACTATTCGAAGAGCATTTGCAATATTTCATAATATTTTTTTTACAATAACAGACCAGAAGACACCTGAACATAACTTTAGTTCCATCTATTCATCATCTCAATAGATCTAAACATTGAATTACTATATTAAATAAGTTAGGACATTGCATAAGCTACAAAGCATTGAAAATTATAGATGATGAAATATAATAAACATGTACCTCCATCTGATAAAAACACAATCTTCGGGAAAATTCCCTGAGAAGAGAAGAGATACTTCAGTGTCGATTCCATACTATCAGATGATGATGAAGAAAAAACAATTTTCTGTAGAATATCTGAATTCCATAACACCAACAGGAATGCCACCTCACGAACTATCTCTAAAAATGGATGTCGTCATCATGCTTATTTACTTTACGCAATATAAACCCAACGGAAGGACTTTGCAACAGTGCTTTGTAAATATAATATTAGGTAAGTAAGGATTATAGTAACAAATATAAATTACATATAAAAATTTTATTTGAGAATAGAGCAGAGCTGTAAATATAATAAATTAAAAATATCCCAAAAACAAAAATTTTTAATAACAATTATCAGTAGGTACTTTTAACAAAAAAGTCTCGTTGCCTATTGACATTACCCAAGCAGGAGAACGGTTCTTGTTTAGTTGTAGGGGGCAAAAGAAAATACATCCTTAAATATTCACAGATATAAACAATTTGGTAAATGTGTTGTTCGTAGTAAACCAGATATCTGAGTAGCTTCACTTCCTTCAACCACTGCAACTTCTTATCAAAACTTCCTGCGTGTCTACTACCTACTACCAAATTATAATAAAAATATTATATATAAAAATATATTATTTTCTTAAAATTACATCAACTATCGATCAATTATTTTCAAGCCCATGCACTCCGCTGCTGACGTTCTATGGTTTCAAGCATACCAAAAGAACCGCAGCGCACTCAATACTCAACTATGCATTAACTCTTGGACTCCTGATCGACACAGGCGATATCGATGTTAACTACTATCCCAATCCCTAACATCAGACTTAGTCTAACTAAAAATAATTCCATGTTCTTACAGGGTTCAATCCCCATCTCCCGAGTCAACAGATACATTCCTTCCACCGACGAAGCGAACCGTTTCCGACTCTGCGAGCGAACCATACATTTCGACGAAGAACAGCCGATTGGCATCTCCTTAAGAGATAGTTCATTTATATTACTACTTTGATTTGCAACAGAAAACATTAGATCATCAATCAATCAGATCTACGGTACAATATTACTGCAATATAATATACAATATACAATATAACTGCAACGATAATGAAACAAGTTTCACTTTCGCAGCTTGATCCAGTCAAGACACGCCTCCTCTCCCAGAAGACAGCCGATAGGTCTCTCTAATCGTCCCACCAAACAGATATATCTTTACTATACTCTAAGACAATTCTACGGTGAAAATGTAACTCTTTCCCGAACCAGGAATCCTGTCCTCCTCCTTCCTGCTTAAACATCATCATACCACTATTCAAAATTAGCTTATCTTTAGCTTTTGTTTTTATGTAATATGAAATTTTTCTTTAGGATTCTTAACCTTTCTTTAACTTTAATATGACAATGTATTTAATTGCTATACTGGCCTGCGCGCAAGAAAATAGTAGCTCGGGGTACAGGAACAAAAACATTTGTTCCGACAGCCAGGCCGCCTTAATGGCACTGGAGAAGTACCAATGTGACTCTAAGCTGGTGAAGGCCTGCAGGACTGCCCTTGATGAACTTGCTACCAACAACAGAGTAACATTACTTTGGGTACCTGGGCATGCAGGCATTGAGGGTAACGAACGGGCAGACGGTCTTGCAAGAATGGGGTCAACTACTCCACTTATAGGACCGGAACCGGCAGTAGCAGTGGCAACATGCCACACAAAATCCCATATCAGGGAGTGGATTAAAACACAACACCTGAGGGAATGGGAAAATGCACCTGGCATGAGACAATCTAAAATGCTCATAGACAAACCAGATCGTAAGAGAACTGGACAACTTATGGGCATGGATAGAAACACGCTGAGGATAGCAGTAGGACTCCTAACTGGTCACTGTTACCTTAGAAGGCATATACAAATATTAGGAATTGAGAACTCTAGTATCTGCAGGAAATGTGAAGAGGACGAGGAAACGCCCACACTAGGGATTGCAATCCCGACCAAAATTTTCAATCCCGGGATTTCGAGATTGGACCATTTTCAAATCCCGGGATCCCGGGATCCCGGGATTACAATTTATTTTGTAAAAAAAAATTTAACCATTTAATAACTTGTAAACTAAATTTGAAATGTGTACTTACGGTTTTACGTATGATTATGAAAAATATACATACAGTGAACTTTCGTGGAAAAATAACAAATTGATTTTATAAATAGAATTTAAATGCGTACAAGTCCATTTGTTGAATCTTAATTCTTTGTTTGCATCTTTTGCATTTTGCAGATTTTCCATTAACTTCACGCAAAAAAGTATTTTCACTGCACAGAAAATTCTTGTTCACTATTTAATTTCACATATTTTTTATTAACACATTTATCTATGTTTGACCATAATAATTAACTACTAATAATTCACCGTTCAAAATCTATACTGTGTAGATACTTTACAAGTCAGTGTTTATTACGATATTACGGCCATAAATATTTGATATTCAGATCTATGAAAAAAGAAATGTAATCAGATACTAGAAGTCACTGTGGTGTTGTTACTCGTAGTTCTATGTCGATAGCTTTATACACCCTTGACGTAAATGGTAAATATATTGTATACCGATCCTTAAAATTTGTTAAAATGCATTTTTTTACACATTCTTGGAAAAGACAATGCAGCCAGTAGACCCTTGCAAGTGTACAGTTTCTAAAAGGGTCGTCTTTATTGCAACCAGATGTGTTGGCGCCAAACTTAAAAATTTCACTTTCTATATACATAGGTTAGCGTTACAATATCTTCATAAAAATAACAGAATGCACATGCAAATTCATTTATAAAAAATCCCGAAATCCCGGTATTTATGTGTCTAATCCCGGGATTTCGAGATCAAATTATTAGGCGGGATCCCGGGATTCGGGATCCCGGGATTGCAATCCCTAGCCCACACATCTATTATGCTTCTGCCCCGCGTTGATGGACAGAAGACTAAAATATCTGGGAGAATTTTTCATCGAACCAGAAAAAATAGCCAAATTCCCGATGACAACACTCGTGAACTTTATCAAAGGGACGGGGTTGATATTAAGGGAGTAGGACAAGCAGCGGAGTTAGTACAATGGGCCTATGGCCTCAGTGCTTGTGGGTGCTAACCGCAACCACCTCCGACAATATAAAATAAATAAAATAAATAAATAACAATATGTACTGTATTATAAGAATTTTTTTAACAAAAAAAAATTAAATAAAAAAAAAAACAGAACTAGAGGAACCAGTTCGTATGCGATCCGTTCTTTTAGTTCAATAGTTCCCGATACACTTCAAATATACTGTTTTGCAAATGAGGTTATTCGATTTTTATGTGTAATAATTACTAAAAGTATGTTATAATTCGCTTAGACATCGTTCTCGCTTTCTCCCTTTTAATAGCCTGAAGATGATTTTGTAAATCGAAAGCTCGCTACATATGTTTGCTTAATAAATTTTTGACGTTTAGATAATTTAGTTGTTTTTATTTATTAAATGTTTATCTATACAATGACAAATACTTAAAAATTTTATTTAATCAATACATTGTAAAAGACTTGATAGCAAATAACATATGGAACATGTAGCACCGGCGGTCGTGGACCAAATAATGCCGGATATATAAGTTTTAATAATATTATTTATTTATATAGTTCATAATTAATGATACAATGTTTGCCTATTTTAAAATTATTTTTCAGAAACGAAAAAAAAAATCGAAATCGAAAAAATAACCGAACCAAATAATGTTAAGTATGTATTTTTTTGTAAAAAGTATAGTTAGTAATATTTATATTTCCTTGTTTCAGAGAATCTACGAATAATGAAAAAAAAAATACTGGCAGAATAGTTGTAAATATAATAAATTAAAAAATATCCCAAAAACCAAAATTTTTAAAAACAATTATCAGTACTTTTAACAAAAAAATCTCGTTGGCTATTGACATAGCGCAAACAGGAGAACGGTTCTTGTTTAGTTATAGAGGGCTGATACATCCTTAAATATTCACATATATGTATAAACTATTTGGTAAATGTTTTGTTCGTAGTAAACCAGATATCAGAGTAGCTTCACTTCATTCAACCACTGCAACTTCTTATCAAAACTTCCTGCGTGTCTATCAAATTATAATAAAAATATTATATATAAAAAAATATTATTTTCTTAAAATTACATCAACTATATTAGGTAACTTTCCGTTGGAGATGGTACGTTAAGGAACGACTGAGGTTTACCGATATACACACAGTTCCCTTGCTATATCAAATGCATTGTAAAAGACATGATAGCAATTATCAAAGAAGATTCAATAGGGAAGATGACATTCTTTCAATCTATACCAACACTAGGAAATGAGAAGAGATACTTCAGCGTCGATTCCATACTATCAGATGATGAAGAAAAACCAATTTTCTGTAAAATACCTGAATTCCATAACACCAACAGGAATGCCACCTCACGAACTATCTCTAAAAGTGGGTGTGTCATCATGCTTATTTACTTTACGCAATATAAACCCAACGGAAAGACTTTGCAATAGTGCCTTGTAAACAATAATATTGAGTAAGTATCATAGTAACAAACATAAATTACATATAAAAATTCGATTTGAGAATAGCTGTAAAAAGTATGCAGTGTTTTTCTTTATTTTAGGTTTGTTTTTTTGATAACATCACGATTATTGATTCATAATTCTGTTATTAATTGCAAGAAACAAAATTGTTTATAATTTGATTTAATTTACAATTTTAAATTATTGAAAAAACATTAAAATGGGAAAAAGAGTAGAAAAATCAAAATAATAAACAACAAAAAATAATAAAAAATCAAACAATGAAACATGACTCACGCATTTCATGCAAAGAACTAGTTTTGAGTGGTAATAAAAAACAAATCATGATTTAAAACAAAAATGAATTTAATTATTTATATTTGTAGGTTTGACTGAATGGAAAAATGCATGTCGAAGGAAAATAAAAAGGCATACCAAAATTAAATTGTAAATGACAAAGAACAACAGACGACGTTTATACAAAAATAAAAAATTCCACTCTGATGAAAAATAATGTAATTTTTTAAGTGTACTTGAAAATTAATTCGTAAAAATTATTTAAAATATTTGCTTTTTACTTTTTTATACATACATGAAATGTATGTATGAAATGTAATGTATAAATAAAGTATAGTGATCACGAAAAAAATCGAACTCGAGATTTTAACGGAATTACACGTTTTGAGGGTCCCTGAATCATATACAATCATTAACTCAATGACATCTGTGTGTGTGTCTGTCTGTCTGTGTGTGTGTGTGTGTCTGTGAACGCTCTACAGCCAAAACTGTAATACTTACGAACGTGGAATTTTAAACTTAAGGTTCTTGTATACTCTAGATGTGCACCTCCTATTTTTAAAAACCATCACTAAACCGGAAACGGATGTTTACTGATGTCAATTTTTGAACTTTTCGAATTATTTTTGAAACGGTGCGCAGTAGAAAAAAATATTTTAGATTAAAGTTGTAGAAGGGACTTTTATCTATAATTCATGTTCTATTCATTTTCCCCCCAAAAATTTGTTTTTAGGAAATAATCGATTTTCTAAAAAAAAAATATTGTTTCGATTTATTTTTTAAACGGCAGGTATTAGAAAAAAATGTTTGAGATACAAGTTGTAGAGAATATTATTTTCTATAATTTATGTTCTATTCTTTTTTTTGTATCTTATGAATTAACCAAAAAAAAATAATAATTTTAGTTTTAATGGTTTTAATTTAAAAATGATTTGAATAATACAAAAAAATCTAGTTATCTATGAAAATTTTAGCATTTATTATTAGAAGTGTCAAAATTGAAATCTAGCAAAATAAATACTTGTTAATACAATAATCACTAATCTTTATTGATTTCGTTTAATATTTAATGTCAATATTAAATAGAATGTATCAATTTTATTCACTGAAAATCATTTTGTAAGTAAAAAATTTTAAAATCAAATATTAAATTATAAAAGTAATCACATATTAATACTTCGGTGTCATGATGTATAAAAAAGTCTCGTGCCTGCCAAGGCAGTTTATTTTCTATAGAATTAATGCTTCAGAAATATTCAAATGGTAATTTTTAAAATGAACACACGATATAATGATGGGCCCTGCATGGAACTAATGTAAATAAGGGTTCAGTCAAATTGGTTAGAATTGAAGTATACTATAGTTCGTAACTTGCTGATTAAAAGTTATCATATAGGCACAATGTTTTAATACGACCAGAGGTCGTTTTACATATTATATTAATTTATAATTGTTTTGATTTAAAGTTATTACATAATATTGATATGTAGTTCAATTGTTCAATTTGAAATACGAATTATTTAAATGTCGTAGCTTATTTACTTGATTATCGAATATATGTACAATGTACATATATTTGATTTAAAGAAACAAAATGATATACAATTTAATGTTAAGTATAGATTTTTTTGAATTTATATGTATGTATATATTTTTTAAGTATGACTTTTTAAAATCTTTCCTTTTTTCAAGTATTATGAAAAATTATACGTGGCCCTGTTTACATGTCATCCGATTATTAGGTTAATTATAATCTACTAGCCATCTGTCGTTCAGTGGATTCACTACTACTCCAGAAGTCAGCAGACTTTTCGAAAGACTGCTTAACCCTTCATTAGTTGCTAACAATCTGAGAGATACAAGGGCCGGTTATCGTGCATGCCGAAAGTAAAGACGATAAAAATATAAGGCAACTGCTCCAATTGCACTAAAAAAATTAATCCCTACTAATTTTCCCGAACTTAAAAAAATATATAACACACTAGTTCTGCAGGTGTTAATCGCACAAAAATCCATCTTAAAACCGTCGAAGCCGCTAATCAACTAACCAAATCGAAACTTAATAACATAGAATTTACAGCGATTTTTAACGGTTAGACAAGGAGTCATAAAAGCAATCGACAAAAAATATCAGACGAAGAACTACTTTCAGAAATTATTTCCGAGATCAAAGTAAATCATGTTAGAATAAAAACTGAGAGCTGTTGACGGAAACAATCCAATCTTCAATGGGGTCTGCTTATTACAGCAAAAAAGAGAGAATCTTCAATTATTATTATAAATAATGAATGCTTTTGTCCAAAACATTTTGTGCCAAACCAAGATACACTAGAAAACAATCAAGACGTTAAAGAAGTTAAAGAGAAATCCGGAGTTTTGCAACATTTTAAGCATTGTTTCATAGACAATAATGCCAGTGAGTATAATAGTACGTCTGGTACGTAGAAAATAAATCCAAAACGCTGCATTTTTTATTGGTGTATGCGACTTTCTGTGGTCATATATAAATATCTGTTTACTACAGTTTATTGTATACTACAGATAACCTTTAAAACATATTTAACACGAAATTAGTACCTATTAATTGTGAATTTTTAGAACATGCCGAAGTATAATGTTCATCCATCAAAGGTAAATACGTAAACGAACAAATCAAGATTTGTATTTGACAATGCAGATAAAAATGTAAGCACTTTAGATGGCTTAGATTGTATTAAAATCAAAAGCATCGTTAACCGTACCAAAAATTTTAAACAGGCAACCAAAATTACAAATTAACAATGGAAATCAAATTCATATCCATTTTTTTATAAAAAAAAACAACAACATTAAGTTAAAGGATTCTTAACGAAGATGCAACTTTGACAAGACAACGTTTTCCCTTGATATGATTTTTGAGATCGGAAAGTAAGCAAAATTGAAAGGGTTGTGTGTAGTTATACATATATAGAGGACATGACACGATTCATATTTGTGTTTTGAACTTAATAAATTAACTACATGATTGGTTGTTTCTTTCAGGATATTTTCTATTATCATCGATAGTTGCTGTACCATTCATAAATTTAAGTTCTTCACACTTAACTACCTTTTATTTAGCTCTGATAATTGCAAAAAATGAAAGAAGAAAACATCAACAAGCATGTATAGTAACTTTCGATGAGCCTTTATACAGGATGACCCATTTTAAGTGCACACCTCTAATAACTTTTTATGGTGAAATGTTATCAAAAAACTTTTCAGATAAAAGTTACACGGTTTGGAGGGGGACATAGACGTACTGGGATGAAATTTTTTTAGGTGGTGTTTTAATGGTGATATGAAGGTCAACATAATTTTTTTAAATAGGAACCTATAGTTTTTATCAAGTTATTTTATTTTACGTGAAAAAACACGAATTTTTCATTGAAAACTTTTTTTGAAAAACTTAAACCTTTCCAAGATATCTAACAAAATAATTCGAGATTTTGAACTTTAAATATTTTTTTACTCACAAACCATCAGGTTTAGGGAAAAAGTTTAAAATGCAAAAAATGTTTATTTTGGTCTAATAAAAGTTAAAGAATTATTCTAATTTTTTTTAACATTTTTTTTTTGCTTAAATAAAATAAATTGAAAAAGGTTTAAAATTTTAAAAATAATTCTTCAAGTCTTATTAGATCAAAATAAACATTTTTTGTATTTTGTACTTTTTCTTTAAAGTTGGTGGTTTCTGAGTAAAAAAATATTGAAAGTTCAAAAGTTGGAATTATTTTGTTAGATATCTTGGAAAGGTTTAATTTATTAAAAAAAAGTTTTCAATGAAAGATACGTGTTTTTTCACGTAAAATAAAATTACTTGATAAAAACTATAGGTTCCTATTTAAAAAAATGATGTTGACCTTCATATCACCATGAAAACACCACCGAAAAAAATTTCATCCTCATACGTCTATGTCCCCCTCCTGAAAAGTTTTTTGATAACAATTCACCATAAAAAGTTATTAGAGGTGTGCACTTAAAATGGGTCACCCTGTACATATAATATCGATGGAAAAAGTAAAATCTGCAGAAACAACTGCAGACATTTCTTCAATTATCTCGAGATAAGCGTATTTCATTTACCAATGTCATTTTTATCAACAATTGGTTCAATATTAAAAAGTAACGGTATCGAAAATTTGTGGGAAACAGTAGGTATGTCTAAATAAATAATATTTATTGAAATATAAATATGCAAGTGTATTTTACACAATGAAACAATTGTATATTTAAAGATATTGTCAATTCAAAATATCGTAATTGTTGTTGAAATTATCTTAATTGTTGCTGAACAATATAAACATGTGCTGTTTGTGATGTATAAAACCAATACTAACAAACGACTAAATACGTGTATTTTGTTTATTAAAATATATCTATTCAAAAATATAGAATAAATATCTAAACAAATTTTCAAGCTTGATCCATGATTCCGGGAAAAAAACAATTTTTCTTTATTATTTGAATTTTCATTTATCAAAGTGTTTCACAATTAATATATGTATTATATTTGTTAGTCGAATATTTCAGTGATTTCTCGTAGGGTAATAATCAAGTTCTTGCGTTATTGTATGACAATGGAAGTAGAGGAAATTAACAGATAAATACGTGTATTTTGTTTATTACAGTATATCTTTTCAAAATTATTCAATGGAAGTATTACCAGAAATTGTTGACAATATTTTATGAATAAAATTAATAAACTGAAAATATTAATTTGGACGACATATTTTCGGAGTTTTTATGTAAAGAAGACGTTGTATATAGAGAAATTTAGTTTAATAAAAAAATATTTAAATAAATGCAAATTTTTCTTAATAAAAAAAAACGCAACAATGGAAATCCATGAAAATTGTTAGTCTGAAATTCATAACAAAACTGTAGTAATCAGACGAAAAATCAATTTTAATCGTCAGTTTAGTCAATTGGTGATAAACCTGTAAATCCAACAGAAAATTTGCACCTTTAAATGAATTAACACATGCCTTGGAAATATAAGAGAATATGACTTACTAAAAAAAGTGGATCTAGTTTGTTGGGAATGGTATTTCGGTACGTAAAATCATTAAGTGTTTTGAGGTCCTTGTCATCCTTTAAACCAAGTATTGTTTCCTTCGATTCAGTGGACCAGTCTAATGTAGACAATAAAAATTCTCCAAAAACATTATTTTTGGTATTTTTTTATAATACTCAAACAAGAACACTTATTTGTAAACATTTACAATATGTTATATACACTTTTTAATTATTGTTAAAAGTTAATTGCAATAATACAAAAGGAATGTTACACTTGAAAGCTATATTTTATACACACTGAAAAACTCAATTGTTTTCCTGACAAAAATACACATACTTCTGTTTCCAACGCCGCCGCTCTTATAACACTAGCGCTGGAAATGCAATCATAACCAAAATTATAAACTATAATATGACATCTTTGAAATTGCACATACTATCGCTGACAATATGTTTTCATACTGTATTGGTATATACAAGGTGTCACATTTTAATCTACCCCCCCTTGTTTCAAATAAAAGTTGTTTTGTTTTAAGGGGGAACTAAAATGGCGTTAATAATTTTTGATTTGGTGGATGTTTTCAGGGTCAACATTTTTTATTTACTTTTGAATTACATCAACTTTATTAGGTTACTTTCCACTGATAATGGTACGTTGAGAAACGACTGAGGTTTACCTATAAACACACAGTTCCCTTGTTTCTCCATTCTTGTTATAGAGAATTACAATAAATGTATTTCAAACAATATATTTGTTTATTTGCGTGCTTTTTATAATTTATGAAATCAACTTTAAATTATTTAATTAATTCTATCTTACTATTAACTCTTTCGCTGCTGAGTTAACGGGTTATACGCAATTAGAATTTTCAAAAAATCATTTTTTTGCATTTTCGGAATGTACATACAGGTTGTCCAAGATAAGCGTGAAATGCATGGGGATATTCTAAACGGTAAGAGATACAGATGTGGTTAAATGAGATGAATTATTTGTAAGAAAGGGGTGAGTACTACGACATTAAAAAATATTAATCATTTTATGTGGTTTAGGCGGTATACCCAAAAAACTGAAAATTCAGAATTTCTTTAAATGACTATAACTTTTTTGGCAAAGTAGATAGGTACTTTTTGTTTGCGGTTTCTTAAAGCACTTTTTTGTTAAGAATTGTTTGGTGTATTCAGAATTAGTTTTTCTTATGGGCCGCTAAGTTGGCTATAGCATATTTGAACGTGTTTTTTACTCTACTTTACAGTGATATGTCACATGTCATACTTATTATTACCACATCTGTATCTCTTACCGTTTAAGATATCCCCATGAATTTCGTAAGAGGGGTGGAGCCGAGGCTCCGGCACTTAGGCCACTAAGGCCCATTGTGCTCCCCTGAGTTTCTAAGACTCGTTGAAAAGGTCCGTTGCTTCAGCGAAGCATAGGATCCTTTTCCTCGACATGTCCTGAATGTCTTTTGACTCGAGAAAAGGGGAGCCAAGGTATTGGCTCCTTAGTGCTGCAAGTGCTATGCAGTCACATAGGATGTGTTCTGAGGTTTCTTCCTCTGTGTGGCATTTCCTGCACTGTGGGTTAGGCGCTATGCCTATAGTGTGGAGATGACTGTTCATGTACCCGTGGCCTGTTAGGAGGCCCGTTACGATTCTGAGTTGTCTTCTGCTTAAGTTCAGAAGATATTCTGTTGTCTTAAGCGAGTAGTCCTTAATGAAGGATCTTGCTTGTCTAGGCTTTTGTCTAGAGGTCCAAGATTGCTGGAACCGCTCAATGGCGCAGTTCCAGATCTCGTGCCTCACGTTTTTTGGGGATATTCCGAAGGCTGGTTCTGGACCTGTTAAAGGTTCGCACGCTCCAGCTACCGCTAGAGCGTCAGCTTCTTCATTTCCCTTGATTCCACTATGGCCTGGAACCCATAGGATCTTCACATAGTTCTCAGCTGAGAGTTTAGTGAGTTTTTGTCGACATTCCTCGACCAATCGTGACCCTATCTTGTGAGAGAGTAGGGCCATTATGGCAGCTTGGCTGTCGGAACAAATGTAGATATGTCTACTTTTGTATCCTCGTTTGAGGTTTTCTTCTACGCAGGCCATTATCGCATAGATTTCTGCCTGGAAGACTGTGGGAAATTTACCCAGGGCAAATTTGAGTTTGACCCTGGGTTTTTCTCCGTACACTCCAGCTCCAGTACCTTCCCTGTTCCGCGACCCATCTGTATACCAGACGAGGCCATGGGGTTTTAGGAAGGAACGGTCGTTGGAGCGCCATTCTTCCCTTTCTGGGATATACACTTTGTAGGGTTTGCTAAAGGAAAAATAGGAGATCATACCGTCACTTCCCATTTGGGAAATGGGAATGGTCGACCTCAGTCTCGAGGCAACTTTGGTATGTCCCGTATTTTCCTGAGTGGGTTTCCAGTGCCCCGTACGCATTAGCCTGTATGCCGCCGCCTGGGCCTCTATCACCAAGTGTAGAGGCACAAGGCCAAGCAGCAGCTCCATAGCCGACGTCGGGGTAGTTCGCATAGCGCCTGTGATGCTAAGGCACGCCAGTCTCTGCACTCGGGCGAGTGTGGTCCTTGTGGTGGCCAGTTCAGTTCTTGGCCACCATACAAGAGCTGCATATGTTAATAGGGGGCGAACGACAGCCATGTAGAACCAGTGCACGATTCTTGGCTTCAGCCCCCATGTTTTGCCTAAAGTGCGTCTGCACGTCCAAAAGGTTGCACAGGCCCTTTGTTCTTGTCTTTTCACATGGCTGTTCCAGGTAAGTTTGGCATCTAGGATAACTCCCAGATATTTGACTTCTCCGGACAGTTCCAGTGTTTTGTTGAAGATGGATAGTTTTCTCAAACCCTCCATCTTCCGCTTTCGTGTGAACAGGACCTGCTCGGTCTTGGATGGATTTACCGATAGCTGGGCCCCGTTACACCAGTCTTGCACGATATTCAGAGCGTGCTGAGTTGCTTCGCATATCGTGCCGAGAAATTTTCCGGCTATGATGATTGCTATATCATCAGCATAGCCTTGTGCGTAAAAACCCGCTTCATTGAGCCTCCGCAGAAGTCCGTCAACCACGAGGCACCACAGGAGTGGTGATAGTACATCTCCCTGCGGGCACCCACGGCTGGCAGATACTTTCACGGAGTCCCCCTTTAGCGTGGCTTTAATATTTCTGTTTTTGAGCATGTACTCGACCCACTTGACAATAGTGGGTTCCATTCCATGCTCTAAAGCAGCATTGTGTATAGATTCGAAGGTTGTGCGGTCAAAAGCACCTTCGATATCTAGGAACGTACCAAGAGCATATTCTCCATAGTTCATATTTCAACGTGTTTTTTACTCTACTTTACAGTGATATGTCACATGTCATACTTATTATTACCACATCTGTATCTCTTACTGTTTAGGATATCCCCATGCATTTCACGCTTATCTTGGACACTCTGTATATCTGACTATATTTCCTGAAAATTTCAAATCGATCCGGTGAGCATTTTTTTAGACATACGCATATTCGTAGGGACGTTGCGGACTATTAGAAAATAGGTGGAGTCAAATTTAATTTCACATGAACTAAACCGGAGAAATCGTGGCCACCACCGAACACCTTTTTTTGGAGGACCTTCAGGAGATCGTCTGCAGGAGCACACCAGATCAATATTTTTACAAATCATTAGTGTCATTATAAACTTAAATGTTACCACTAAATGTACCGATATTTTTTGTTTTTGTAAACTAAAATACCTTTTCGTAAAACATTCATTAAAAAACGCCTTTTTTCGGCCTTGCAACTGCGTATAATCCCTTAAGGGCGCTGAACACAACCGCGTGTGATAGGTTAATTAAGAAATATAAAGGTATATAAATATATACGCACATTCGAACAAGTTATCGTACGTAATAAACAGAAGAAGTAAGATTTATAAACACTAAAATTATAAATGTACGGGAGTTACATATAAAAATATGTTTTGAAAAACGAATATTTACGGGAGTAGCAGCGAAAGGATTAAACGTTCGTTTCATTGCACAAAGCTGGTAAATATTTATTAAAATATAAACTTTCTAATTTTGGAACTAGGACAGTATACGATCCATGTGGAGACCACACAAAAATATCACACGTTGTCAAGCCTGTCACATACATTTGCAATTGACATTGTATGTAATATAAATGATTTTTTTTAATTGGAAATTCCATTGGAAGAATTTTCAATAAAACTAACATTGAATTTTTTAGCTTCTTTATCCCATATTGGCTTAGAACGACATGATATGGGACATTTTATTTCGATAAGTTTGGTTATCATGCCATCACTTAATACTATACCATCTACCGAGACTCCTAACCAAGGCTGCCTGGGTGATAAAAATAGCCCAATTTTAAAAACATGAACATCGCATTCTATTTTATATTGCTCCCGACCTTTCTGTTCGTTTTGAATGCCATAATTCAAACTTTCAGTACATAAAATTTTGGGATTCAAAAATTGGTCTAATAGTGATTCTGGAGAAGTACGAATCAAGCTCTTTCTGCTTGCCTCGAACCACTTTGCCGTTTCGCTCTGTTGAGTGGTCCGTAAACATAAATTAAAAATATCATTTTTATTCATTTGGATAAAGCTATTGTAATACTGTGTCATCTCCGAGGGCACAATGGTTTCAGGTTTTCCTAACATAGCAGTAATTAGTAAATGTCTAATTATTTCTTTCGTATGCTGGAACAAAATTTCATTTTCTCTTTCCAAAAGCAAATTGTTCATAACAACCACACACACTTGTTCTTCTTCACTAATATGGTCAACCTTCATTCTTCTTTTTATTGCGCTTTCATTTTGAGCAGATTGTTCAATTATAAATTCAAATGGAGGTGGAGCCTTTTTCAGTTCTTTTTGAGGGAAGAGCTCGTGCACTGCAGTACCACCTTTCGAATATTTTTCTTTGGCCAAATGGTTGATCGAAGGAAAACCTCACTCTTGGTCAACACTCGTTTTAGACATGCTTCTATCGTTGTTGATACGATGAATCAACGCTGAAATGTGTTTGCACTCTCCTGTCTCTTTGGCGATGCAAGTACATTGCACCCGCATAATTTGTCTTTCTTTATTAATCTACTAGGGGCTGTGCCCCTGGGCGCTTCGCGCCCCAACCCCCTTTGACGCCATATTTTTTACACAAATTTACTCGGGTCTGCGACCCTCGTATGTGTATATATCATACTCGTTCCACTATTTTTTGATAGTTAATTTTTTCATTTGGCGGAGATAATCAATATTACAATTTTCAGTAATTTTACATGCACAAATTACCTAATCACAAATTTACTCGGGTCTCAGCCTTCGGCTGCGACCCTCGTATGTGTATAATATAATAATTTTCCAATCTTTTTGCTGATACTCATTTTATTTCTTAAATTGGCGGTAATAATCACATATCAATATTACAATTTTCAATAATATTACATGTATAAATTACCCAACCTAAAATGTACTGTTATTTATTAAATGGTTAACTTTTTATTTTTATATATTCCTGAAGTTTTTAATTTTTGTTCAATTTTAATCAAAATTAATTTGTCTACGTCACTTTTAAAAAATAGCAATTTTAATTATTTTCATGCGCGCCCCTGACTTAATTATAATTAAAAAAAAAAAAAAAGATTAATATATCAATCTCAACTTTCAAAAAAATAATAATTCATAAATAATTTTTTTTGGGGCGCTACTGATCTATATTATAATTTTCATATTTTTTTGAAATTTCTAATTTTTGAACAATTAAAATTTTTTTTGAGACGCTACTGACTTATTTATTTTCAAATGTGAACTTTTGGATAAATTGCATCAATCACCTACAACAAAACTATTAAAAATTATATTTATATACAATTTCATTAAAAAAACACAAATTTAAAACTATTTGAAACGCCGTCCCTGATTTAAATGAAACATGTATAAATTACCCAACCTAAAATGTACTGTTATTTATTAAATAATTTTAAAAAAATTGCACTTTTTAAAAATAGCAAATTTAACTATTTTCATGCAACGCCCCTGACTAAGTTATAATTAAAAAAAATTAATATATCAATCTCAAAACTTTCAAAAAAATAATAATTCATAAACAATTTTTTTAGGCGCTACTGATCTATATTATAATTTTCATATTTTTATGAAATTTATATTTTTGAACTATAAAAAATGTTTTTTTAAGTTTTTACAAACGTTACGAAATGTGACAGTTCCCAAAAATTTCATATATTTAAAACGACACCAGCCCCTGACTTAATTATTATTTTTAAATGTGAAATTTTGAATAAATTACATCAACAAAACTATTAAAAATTATATTTTTATACAATTTCATTAAAAAAACACAAATTTAAAAATATTTGAAACACCGTCCCTGATTTAAATGAATAATTTCAACAATTAAAAAAAATTCAACAATTTCACTCAAAAACCACGTAATTGTGGAACAATCAAATCTAATGTCATCAAAAATTTTCTCACTCCTAAAAGAAATGGATAGAAAACCTTCTAGAACATTCTCTATCATCTGTCATCTGTCAAATTTAAACTAATTAGAAAAAAAGATTTTAAATATTTTTTAATTCGCCGCTCCTGACATTATAGTTAACAAAAACTTTTTAATATTATCTATAGATAATTATACTAATTACATCAAATTCCCAATCAATTTTGGTTAAAATTTAATTTATAAGCAATTTAATCAAAATGTACAAAATAACATTTCTTTACACGCTCCTGACGTATATAAGATAAAAAAACAGCCGTTCATGTTTTCATCGTTTAACAATTTCAATCAAAATCTATTTTACGTAGAAATTATAATTGATTCACAAATCCAACATTTTAAAATTAATCAAGTAATTTATCAGTGTGTTTTTTATGAAAATGTCAATAAAAATCCATGTGTTTTCTTCTTTATATATGTCATTTTTGACAGATATAAACAAAATACAACAGTGATATCTTGTAATTTAGTAAATTATCGTAAAAATAGCATTTTTCAAACGACAATCACACTGTCTGAAAAACAAAAGCCGACACTCGAACCAGCTAATTCATCGTTTTTTCAGTAAAATTTCGATGTACTTTTTCGGAAAAAAATCACAGCTCAGAGACCTTTCATAACTAAGAAATGAAATCTAGCCTATTGACTGGAAAAAGAGTCAAGCTACATGACGGAAAAAAAATTATCAAAATCGGCCGGGTAATTCCAGAGTCTATAAAGCTATAGTTTCGAGGAGACATACAAATATATATATATATAAACATACACGTTTATATTATAGTGTGATACAAAAAAAGTTGTTTTTAATTTAACCCTTTATCTGTAAACGTTTTTCGGCACCTCTCGTCTGTAATCCTGGATCTTTCACGTCCGGTAATTTTTTTCAAAATATTTATTGATTTTTTTATGAAATTTTGCATAATTGTTCGAATTACTTTAATTTAGCAGTACACAAATTAAGAGCACGTCACTAACATTATTTATCATTTCCCAACTACTTTTTCCTACGAAATTTAGTATCCGGTCGTGTCGCGTATAGACAATAAACGTTTGCCTTTTTGTAAATAAACAAACGATTTTTTCCAAAAAAAATGTAATTATTTGAGATTTATTTACCTAATGTTTTTGAAAGTTTTAGCCCTTTTGGTTTATTATTTTCAATTCTATAGCAGTATATTCCTCAGATTTTACGCGCCTCAGCGGCACGTTCGTCGACAAGATCCTTTTACTCTGTTAAAAATATTTACTGAATTTTGATGAAATCTTACATAATTGTTTGAAATACTTTAATTTAGCAGTAAAAAAATTAAGAGCACGTCACTAGAATTATTTTTCATTTTACAACTAGTTAGGCTACGAAAATTACTATCCGCTTATGCCGCATATAAGATAATAAACGTTTCCCGTTTTGCTAATAAACAAACAATTTTGACAAAAAAAAGTATGCTTATTAAAAATAAATTTACCTAATGTTTCTAAAAATTTTAACCCTCTAGGTTCATTTTTAAAAAAGGGTACAATGTTATTTATTACAAATTCAAAATTTTTGATGAAAAATTGGGAAATTTCTTGAAAATTCCTGAAAGTTTTTGTATAATTCAACCTTATTTGTGAAAAGAAACACCGCGAATACACATTTCTATCAAAATTTTCAATAAATTTAGACAAAAATTAATAAAACTTTTGGAAAATTTCGGAAAAATTCCCGGAAAATCCTTATTTTGACAAAGTATTCTTATTCAGCGACCCTCAAAACCCCTACAGGTCGAAAATCGGACTTAATATATGAAACCAGTAAATTGTACACATTTTCAAAATTAGGAGGGGATAAATCCGACGACAGGAATGTTTCTGATTTCAAATAGTATGGTATAACGAACATTTAAAAAAAAATCTATCAAAATCGGTGCTGTTTCTGAGGGTTCCGAAGTTTTGGCCATTTTTGAGCTTCATTAACTCGACTATAACCGTACCAAAAATTTTAAACAGGCAACCAAAATTACAAATTAACAATGGAAATCAAATTCATATCCATTTTTTTATAAAAAAAAAACAACATTAAGTTAAAGGATTCTTAACGAAGATGCAACTTTGACAAGACAACGTTTTTCCTTGATATGATTTTTGAGATCGGAAAGTAAGCAAAATTGAAAGGGTTGTGTGTAGTTATATATAGACATGACACGATTCATATTTGTGTTTTGAACTTAATAGATTAACTACATGATTGGTTGTTTCTTTCAGGATATTTTCTATTATCATCGATAGTTGCTGTACCATTCATAAATTTAAGTTCTTCACACTTAACTACCTTTTATTTAGCTCTGATAATTGCAAAATATGAAAGAAGAAAACATCAACAAGCATGTATAGTAACTTTCGATGAGCCTTTATATAATAACGATGGAAAAAGTAAAATCTGCAGAAACAACTGCAGACATTTCTTCAATTATCTTGATATAAGCGAATTTCATTTACCAACGTCATTTTTATCAACAATTGGTTCAATATTAAAAAGTAATGGTATCGAAAATTTGTGGGAAACAGTAGGTATTTCTAAATAAATAATATTTATTGAAATATGAATATGCAAGTGTATTTTATACAATGAAACAATTGTATATTTAAAGATATCGTCAATTCAAATTATCGTAATTGTTGTTGAAATTATCTTAATTGTTGCTGAACAATATAAACACCAGTACTAACAAACGGCTAAATACGTGTATTTTGTTTATTACAATATATCTATTAAAAAATATAGAATAAATAGCTAAACAAATTTTCAAGCTTGATCCATGATTCTGGAAAACACATTTTTTCTTTATTATTTGAATTTTTATTCATCATAGTGTTACACAATACACAGGGTGGGGCATTTAAAGTGTTACAGATTTTTATCTCAGAACCACAAACCAAAAAATGTATGTTTTTTTAGGGATAATCGAATAGTTATATTTATTTGTTATTTTAGTGTGGCCTTCAAAGATATTTGAAGGTTAGCAACATTTTTTTTAAATAGGAACCTATAGTTTTTATTTAATAATCTTATTCTACGTGAACAAACACGAATATTCCATTCAAAAATTTTTATACCGCAGAAGCAATAGCAATCCGAGAAGCAATAATTATGGCCAGTATAAGAACTACATCACGAATAATAGTAATTTCCGATTCAAGAAGCATACTAGAGGAGTTAAAAATTCTGCACAAATACACTACAAATAATATCATATTAGACATACTAAAGATTATAAATGAATGTGCACAGACAACCAATTATCTTTGTTTGGACTAAAGGACATGTAAACAACAAAGAGAACGATCATGTTGACCAACTTACCAAAGTCGCAGCTACAGAGGGTACCTATTTATATTAGTTCAAAAATACGGTAGAGTTTCTATTACAAGAAGAAATAGAAGGAAATGGCAAGAAGCTTACTGTCTGTCAAGCAAGACCAAAGGATCTCAATACTATTATAAACAACCCGAACTCCAAATGAAATCCTGGTTCAAATTAGGCTAACTGAAAAAAAAATCGATTTCGACATTAAGTCGAACACTCAACATTTGTGATTGAGGTAACGCAAATGTTGGAGACTTGAATCACATTATTTTTAATTGCCCGAAATATGAAAAATCGAGAACAGAGATGATCAATGAATTCGTCAAAAATAACACCCAGCTTCCGGCTAATACAAATACCATATTCCAAAAAATGGAAAAACGTTTTCACACTGGCTAACTTCTTGAAAGAAAACAAGTTAACATTATAAATAGCTCCTCGGTGACAGAGAGATTAGACATCCTAATGTGTGCAACCCAAAATTTAAAACCCATGTTCCCGGTCTTCATGTACGTGTAGGTACACCCAAATGCTTTGATTGGCCCAAAGCTATTCCTATTCCATCAGTGTGTCCCTGTCTCTATCTTTTGAGTAATATACAGGGTGAGTCATATCAGGTGGAACAAACTTAAACCGTTGATTGAGAAAAATATTTCAAGCAAAAAAGTTCATATAAATATGTGTCCGGAAACTCTTCGTAAGGGAGCTACAGACTCCCAAAGATTTTGACTAAAATTGGTTTTTATTTAATATCTGGAGAACCCATTGTGATACAGCAATGAAAATTTATACCTGGATTAATAATAATACGTGATATCGATTTCCAGTATCAAACAATTGTTATTTAGACCAGGGATATATGGGGCCTGTGGGCCCTCTGATTTTTATCTAGTATTTTTTTGTTATTTACTTTTTTCTTATGTTTGGTATTTTTATAAGGTCATATGATACAAAATACACATAAATATACATTGTTAATTTGCCATAAGATCAACCGTTTACGAGAAGTACGATGGGGAAGACAGTTTTGCAGAATTTAAATTAATACGGATGCTAAAAATTACACAAAATAAATTTATATTCTTGTTCTAGTACTAAAAATAAGAAAACTAGTTGGTGTAAATATTCCTCTTAATGTGACTCCTCATAGAATTATAGCCAGTTTTATAACTTTAATTCGTGCTTTATTAATTGACTAAAAAATGAAACTAAAAATTGTTATCTGTTGTTAAGGATGCATTTTTTAGGTATATTTACATACACATTTATTCTTGTATTTAATTAAAGTACAAGAATATAAATTTATTTTGTGTAATTTTTAGCATCCGTATTAAGTTAAATTCTGCAAAACTATCTTTCACATCGTATTTTATCGTAAACGGTTGATCTTACGACAACTTAACAAAGTATATTTATGTGTATTTTGTATCATATGACCTTATACAAATACCAAACATAAGAAAAAAGTGAAGAACAAAAAAATACTAGATAAAAATCAGAGGGCCTACAAGCCCCATACATCCCTGGTCTAAATAACCATTGTTTGATATTGGAAATCGATAACACGTATTATTACTAATCCAGGTATTAATTTTCATTGCTGTATCACAATTGGTTCTCCAGATATTAAATAAAAACCAATTTTAGTCAAAATCTTTGGGAGTCTGTAGCTCCCTTACGAAGAGTTTCCGGACACATGTTTATATGAACTTTTTTGCTTGAAATATTTTTCTCAATCAACGGTTTAAGTTTGTTCCACCTGATATGACTCACCCTGTATAAAGAAACAGCTTGTATTTAATTCAAGTCATCTTGGCTGGAGCTGGAATGGTTTCTGAAGAAAATGAAACAAAATTAAAATGTCGGTTGTGTGGTAATGTGACCAAAAAGCTTTATGCAATAAAAAAATTCGATATTGCACATAAAAAAGAAAATTTTTATACATAAATAAGTCTTTATCAAAAACCTGAAGACCTGTTTTCTAGAGAATAAAGGTACCATTTAGATTGTTACCGTACATACCTAAAACATCTCACAATTATACAAATCGACCTTACAGTAAAATATCTCAAGAAATAATACAGAAAAATTCAAATTAACTAATAGAAGAAATAAAACAAATTCTCACAATGTTCATGTGTAGGGATGAAACGATACGAGTAAATACGAGTACTTACTCGATACTTTTCTTCCGATACCAAGTACTTTTTGTATCGATACTTTGAAACTAAGTATCGAGTAGGTATCGGTCAAAAATACTCGTATCGGTAATCGGTATACTGATGAAAATGTTTTTTTTTTGTAAATTGAATATTGAAATTTTTGAACGCACCGTCATGTACAAAAACAAACAACTGTCAAATATATGAATTAAAATCTACGCTATATAAGCCTCTCTCCCATTTTTTACATGTCGTCAAGTATACGTTGTACTCATTTTAAGGCCGCGGCAATACGCTACGAGTTCGGCATGCGAGACAGTAAAAAAAAGTATGCTGTGTGCTAGTAAATCGTCTACACGTTATTTCAGACTCGTACGACAATGGCATGCTTTTACACAATTTTAAAGCAGATAAAATGGCGTCTTCGCGTCAACAACTGTCATTTTAAACCAGACAATTTTAAATTAATGTTGTTAAAAAAGTTGTCAGTGAAATTAATGGTATTCATAATTAAGATAATTGTCAATTGAAGATAAATCTTCATACAACAATCATCTGCGTATAAATGAAGACAGTTTTAGGTTCCTGTTGCAAAATGTGAGCTCTTTATACACAAAAAAGATACCATTATCGTTCTTCACAAACCGTACACGGATAATTACGTATCCTATATGTGTTAATATATGCCTATTCTCTTTCTATCAAAGCCCTTATTACATATAGGACATTTATGAATTATTTAATTCGAATGCATTATCTTATAACTTATAATAGTTTTAAAATTTTAAAATTCCAATTGTAGGCTATGAAGTTGGTTAAAAATAACATGAGAATAACATGTGAGGGTATCGTTCAAACGCTACTTTTTCCAAGCAATCTCTATGACTCGTGCTGTAATTTCAAGCTCATGCCGACTTAGGCAGCATGCCATCTGTTGCAGCATGCTGCCTAATACTGTCCTGCTTTTTAATGTCTACACGTGATTATATTATGCGAGTTCGCTGCTGCTGTGAACTCGGCCTAGTCGACTGGAAGCGTATTGACGCGGCCTAATGGACTTTATATTCAACTGAGCTGAGTGCGCTATTGCTACATTTAACACGTTTCAAGTTCAAATATAAAATTAATTCTTTTACCCTTATATTTTTTATTAGAAGTATTGGATGAACTGCATACATATATAATAAGAGTGAAAATAATTTTTTTAAATAAATTATTAGCCACTAACAACTTATTTTAAAGCTTACAAAATTATTTTTATGCGATTGGCAAATTTTACAAAAAAAATCGATCGATACGAGTATGTATCGATACTTTTCAATCGATACCGAGTAAGTATCGATTCTTTACGACCGATACTGTATCGAGTAAAGGTATCGATACCTCAGCGGTATCGTTTCATCCCTATTCATGTGAATTATCTTATTTGGCTTCTTTGCAATGAAATTCTAATTGAGAAACCAATGAATAAAACTATAACACTTTTATGCAAGCATGGTTAAGTGCAAAGAACGAAAAATTAAGAGGAAATACTATTCGAAGAGCATTTGCAATATTTCATAATATTTTTTTTACAATAACAGACCAGAAGACACCTGAACATAACTTTAGTTCCATCTATTCATCATCTCAATAGATCTAAACATTGAATTACTATATTAAATAAGTTAGGACATTGCATAAGCTACAAAGCATTGAAAATTATAGATGATGAAATATAATAAACATGTACCTCCATCTGATAAAAACACAATCTTCGGGAAAATTCCCTGAGAAGAGAAGAGATACTTCAGTGTCGATTCCATACTATCAGATGATGATGAAGAAAAAACAATTTTCTGTAGAATATCTGAATTCCATAACACCAACAGGAATGCCACCTCACGAACTATCTCTAAAAATGGATGTCGTCATCATGCTTATTTACTTTACGCAATATAAACCCAACGGAAGGACTTTGCAACAGTGCTTTGTAAATATAATATTAGGTAAGTAAGGATTATAGTAACAAATATAAATTACATATAAAAATTTTATTTGAGAATAGAGCAGAGCTGTAAATATAATAAATTAAAAATATCCCAAAAACAAAAATTTTTAATAACAATTATCAGTAGGTACTTTTAACAAAAAAGTCTCGTTGCCTATTGACATTACCCAAGCAGGAGAACGGTTCTTGTTTAGTTGTAGGGGGCAAAAGAAAATACATCCTTAAATATTCACAGATATAAACAATTTGGTAAATGTGTTGTTCGTAGTAAACCAGATATCTGAGTAGCTTCACTTCCTTCAACCACTGCAACTTCTTATCAAAACTTCCTGCGTGTCTACTACCTACTACCAAATTATAATAAAAATATTATATATAAAAATATATTATTTTCTTAAAATTACATCAACTATCGATCAATTATTTTCAAGTCCATGCACTCCGCTGCTGACGTTCTATGGTTTCAAGCATACCAAAAGAACCGCAGCGCACTCAATACTCAACTATGCATTAACTCTTGGACTCCTGATCGACACAGGCGATATCGATGTTAACTACTATCCCAATCCCTAACATCAGACTTAGTCTAACTAAAAATAATTCCATGTTCTTACAGGGTTCAATCCCCATCTCCCGAGTCAACAGATACATTCCTTCCACCGACGAAGCGAACCGTTTCCGACTCTGCGAGCGAACCATACATTTCGACGAAGAACAGCCGATTGGCATCTCCTTAAGAGATAGTTCATTTATATTACTACTTTGATTTGCGACAGAAAACATTAGATCATCAATCAATCAGATCTACGGTACAATATTATTGCAATATAATATACAATATACAATATAACTGCAACGATAATGAAACAAGTTTCAATTTCGCAGCTTGATCCAGTCAAGACACGCCTCCTCTCCCAGAAGACAGCCGATAGGTCTCTCTAATCGTCCCACCAAACAGATATATCTTTACTATACTCTAAGACAATTCTACGGTGAAAATGTAACTCTTTCCCGAACCAGGAATCCTGTCCTCCTCCTTCCTGCTTAAACATCATCATACCACTATTCAAAATTAGCTTATCTTTAGCTTTTGTTTTTATGTAATATGAAATTTTTCGTTAGGATTCTTAACCTTTCTTTAACTTTAATATGACAATGTATTTAATTGCTATACTGGCCTGCGCGCAAGAAAATAGTAGCTCGGGGTACATGAACAAAAACATTAGTATTTGTTCCGACAGCCAGGCCGCCTTAATGGCACTGGAGAAGTACCAATGTGACTCTAAGCTGGTGAAGGCCTGCAGGACTGCCCTTGATGAACTTGCTACCAACAACAGAGTAACATTACTTTGGGTACCTGGGCATGCAGGCATTGAGGGTAACGAACGGGCAGACGGTCTTGCAAGAATGGGGTCAACGACTCCACTTATAGGACCGGAACCGGCAGTAGCAGTGGCAACATGCCACACAAAATCCCATATCAGGGAGTGGATTAAAACACAACACCTGAGGGAATGGGAAAATGCACCTGGCATGAGACAATCTAAAATGCTCATAGACAAACCAGATCGTAAGAGAACTGGACAACTTATGGGCATGGATAGAAACACGCTGAGGATAGCAGTAGGACTCCTAACTGGTCACTGTTACCTTAGAAGGCATATGCAAATATTAGGAATTGAGAACTCTAGTATCTGCAGGAAATGTGAAGAGGACGAGGAAACGCCCACACATCTATTATGCTTCTGCCCCGCGTTGATGGACAGAAGACTAAAATATCTGGGAGAATTTTTCATCGAACCAGAAAAAATAGCCAAATTCCCGATGACAACACTCGTGAACTTTATCAAAGGGACGGGGTTGATATTAAGGGAGTAGGACAAGCAGCGGAGTTAGTACAATGGGCCTATGGCCTCAGTGCTTGTGGGTGCTAACCGCAACCACCTCCGACAATATAAAATAAATAAAATAAATAAATAACAATATGTACTGTATTATAAGAATTTTTTTAACAAAAAAAAATTAAATAAAAAAAAAACAGACCTAGAGGAACCAGTTCGTATGCGATCCGTTCTTTTAGTTCAATAGTTCCCGATACACTTCAAATATACTGTTTTGCAAATGAGGTTATTCGATTTTTATGTGTAATAATTACTAAAAGTATGTTATAATTCGCTTAGACATCGTTCTCGCTTTCTCCCTTTTAATAGCCTGAAGATGATTTTGTAAATCGAAAGCTCGCTACATATGTTTGCTTAATAAATTTTTGACGTTTAGATAATTTAGTTGTTTTTATTTATTAAATGTTTATCTATACAATGACAAATACTTAAAAATTTTATTTAATCAATACATTGTAAAAGACTTGATAGCAAATAACATATGGAACATGTAGCACCGGCGGTCGTGGACCAAATAATGCCGGATATATAAGTTTTAATAATTTTATTTATTTATATAGTTCATAATTAATGATACAATGTTTGCCTATTTTAAAATTATTTTTCAGAAACGAAAAAAAAATCGAAGTCGAAAAAATAACCGAACCAAATAATGTTAAGTATGTATTTTTTTGTAAAAAGTATAGTTAGTAATATTTATATTTCCTTGTTTCAGAGAATCTACGAATAATGAAAAAAAAAATACTGGCAGAATAGTTGTAAATATAATAAATTAAAAAATATCCCAAAAACCAAAATTTTTAAAAACAATTATCAGTACTTTTAACAAAAAAATCTCGTTGGCTATTGACATAGCGCAAACAGGAGAACGGTTCTTGTTTAGTTATAGAGGGCTGATACATCCTTAAATATTCACATATATGTATAAACTACTTGGTAAATGTTTTGTTCGTAGTAAACCAGATATCAGAGTAGCTTCACTTCATTCAACCACTGCAACTTCTTATCAAAACTTCCTGCGTGTCTATCAAATTATAATAAAAATATTATATATAAAAAAATATTATTTTCTTAAAATTACATCAACTATATTAGGTAACTTTCCGTTGGAGATGGTACGTTAAGGAACGACTGAGGTTTACCGATATACACAAAGTTCCCTTGCTATATCAAATGCATTGTAAAAGACATGATAGCAATTATCAAAGAAGATTCAATAGGGAAGATGACATTCTTTCAATCTATACCAACACTAGGAAATGAGAAGAGATACTTCAGCGTCGATTCCATACTATCAGATGATGAAGAAAAACTAATTTTCTGTAAAATACCTGAATTCCATAACATCACGATTATTGATTCATAATTCTGTTGTTTATTGCAAGAAACAAAATTGTTTATAATTTGATTTAATTAAAATGGGAAAAAGAGTAGAAAAATCAAAAGAATAAACAACAAAAAATAATAAAATATCAAACAATGAAACATGACTCACGCATTTCATGCAAAGAACTACTTTTGAGTGGTAATAAAAAACAAATCATGATTTAAAACAAAAATGAATTTAATTATTTATATTTGTAGGTTTGACTGAATGGAAAAATGCATGTCGAAGGAAAATAAAAAGGCATACCAAAATTAAATTGTAAATGACAAAGAACAACAGACGACGTTTATACAAAAATAAAAAATTCCACTCTGATGAAAAATAATGTAATTTTTTAAGTGTACTTGAAAATTAATTCGTAAAAATTATTTAAAATATTTGCTTTTTACTTTTTTATACATACATGAAATGTATGTATGAAATGTAATGTATAAATAAAGTATAGTGATCACGAAAAAAATCGAACTCGAGATTTTAACGGAATTACACGTTTTGAGGGTCCCTGAATCATATACAACCATTAACTCAATGACGTCTGTGTGTGTGTGTGTCTGTGAACGCTCTACAGCCAAAACTGTAATACTTACGAACGTGGAATTTTAAACTTAAGGTTCTTGTATACTCTAGATATGCACCTCCTATTTTTAAAAACCATCACTAAACCGGAAACGGATGTTTACTGATGTCAATTTTTGAACTTTTCGAATTATTTTTGAAACGGTGCGCAGTAGAAAAAAATATTTTAGATTAAAGTTGTAGAAGGGACTTTTATCTATAATTCATGTTCTATTCATTTTCCCCCCAAAAATTTGTTTTTAGGAAATAATCGATTTTCTAAAAAAAAATATTGTTTCGATTTATTTTTTAAACGGCAGGTATTAGAAAAAAATGTTTGAGATACAAGTTGTAGAGAATATTATTTTCTATAATTTATGTTCTATTCTTTTTTTTGTATCTTATGAATTAACCAAAAAAAAATAATAATTTTAGTTTTAATGGTTTTAATTTAAAAATGATTTGAATAATACAAAAAAATCTAGTTATCTATGAAAATTTTAGCATTTATTATTAGAAGTGTCAAAATTGAAATCTAGCAAAATAAATACTTGTTAATACAATAATCACTAATCTTTATTGATTTCGTTTAATATTTAATGTCAATATTAAATAGAATGTATCAATTTTATTCACTGAAAATCATTTTGTAAGTAAAAAATTTTAAAATCAAATATTAAATTATAAAAGTAATCACATATTAATACTTCGGTGTCATGATGTATAAAAAAGTCTCGTGCCTGCCAAGGCAGTTTATTTTCTATAGAATTAATGCTTCAGAAATATTCAAATGGTAATTTTTAAAATGAACACACGATATAATGATGGGCCCCGCATGGAACTAATGTAAATAAGGGTTCAGTCAAATTGGTTAGAATTGAAGTATACTATAGTTCGTAACTTGCTGATTAAAAGTTATCATATAGGCACAATGTTTTAATACGACCAGAGGTCGTTTTACATATTATATTAATTTATAATTGTTTTGATTTAAAATTATTACATAATATTGATATGTAGTTCAATTGTTCAATTTGAAATACGAATTATTTAAATGTCGTAGCTTATTTACTTGATTATCGAATATATGTACAATGTACATATATTTGATTTAAAGAAACAAAATGATATACAATTTAATGTTAAGTATAGATTTTTTTGAATTTATATGTATGTATATATTTTTTAAGTATGACTTTTTAAAATCTTTCCTTTTTTCAAGTATTATGAAAAATTATACGTGGCCCTGTTTACATGTCATCCGATTATTAGGTTAATTATAATCTACTAGTCATCTGTCGTTCAGTGGATTCACTACTACTCCAGAAGTCAGCAGACTTTTCGAAAGACTGCTTAACCCTTCATTAGTTGCTAACAATCTGAGAGATACAAGGGCCGGTTATCGTGCATGCCGAAAGTAAAGACGATAAAAATATAAGGCAACTGCTCCAATTGCACTAAAAAAATTAATCCCTACTAATTTTCCCGAACTTAAAAAAATATATAACACACTAGTTCTGCAGGTGTTAATCGCACAAAAATCCATCTTAAAACCGTCGAAGCCGCTAATCAACTAACCAAATCGAAACTTAATAATATAGAATTTACAGCGATTTTTAACGGTTAGACAAGGAGTCATAAAAGCAATCGACAAAAAATATCAGACGAAGAACTACTTTCAGAAATTATTTCCGAGATCAAAGTAAATCATGTTAGAATAAAAACTGAGAGCTGTTGACGGAAACAATCCAATCTTCAATGGGGTCTGCTTATTACAGCAAAAAAGAGAGAATCTTCAATTATTATTATAAATAATGAATGCTTTTGTCCAAAACATTTTGTGCCAAACCAAGATACACTAGAAAACAATCAAGACGTTAAAGAAGTTAAAGAGAAATCCGGAGTTTTGCAACATTTTAAGCATTGTTTCATAGACAATAATGCCAGTGAGTATAATAGTACGTCTGGTACGTAGAAAATAAATCCAAAACGCTGCATTTTTTATTGGTGTATGCGACTTTCTGTGGTCATATATAAATATCTGTTTACTACAGTTTATTGTATACTACAGATAACCTTTAAAACATATTTAACACGAAATTAGTACCTATTAATTGTGAATTTTTAGAACATGCCGAAGTATAATGTTCATCCATCAAAGGTAAATACGTAAACGAACAAATCAATTTTGTATTTGACAATGCAGATATAAATATAAGCACTTTAGATGGCTTAAATACCTTTCATACATTAGATTGTATTAAAATCAAAAGCATCGTTAACCGTACCAAAAATTTTAAACAGGCAACCAAAATTACAAATTAACAATGGAAATCAAATTCATATCCATTTTTTTATAAAAAAAAAAAAAACATTAAATTAAAGGATTCTTAACGAAGATGCAACTTTGATATGATTTTTGAGATCGGAAAGTAAGCAAAATTGAAAGGTTGTGTGTAGTTATATATGGAGACATGATACGATTCATATTTGTGTGTTGAACTTAATAGATTAACTACATGATTGGTTGTTTCCTTCAGGATATTTTCTATTATCATCGATAGTTGCTGTACCATTCATAAATTTAAGTTCTTCACACTTAACTACCTTGTATTTAGCTCTGATAATTGCAAAAAATGAAAGAAGAAAACATCAACAAGCATGTATAGTAACTTTCGATGAGCCTTTATACATATAATAACGATGGAAAAAGTAAAATCTGCAGAAACAACTGCAGACATTTCTTCAATTATCTTGATATAAACGAATTTCATTTACCAATGTCATTTTTATCAACAATTGGTTCAATATTAAAAATTAACGGTATCGAAAATTTGTGGGAAACAGTAGGTATGTCTAAATAAATAATATTTATTGAAATATAAATATGCAAGTGTATTTTACACAATGAAACAATTGTATATTTAAAGATATTGTCAATTCAAATTATCGTAATTGTTGTTGAAATTATCTTAATTGTTGCTGAACAATATAAACATGTGCTGTTTGTGATGTATAAAACCAATACTAACAAACGACTAAATACGTGTATTTTGTTTATTAAAATATATCTATTCAAAAATATAGAATAAATATCTAAACAAATTTTCAAGCTTGATCCATGATTCCGGGAAAAAAAACAATTTTTCTTTATTATTTGAATTTTCATTTATCAAAGTGTTTCACAATTAATATATGTATTATATTTGTTAGTCGAATATTTCAGTGATTTCTCGTAGGGTAATAATCAAGTTCTTGCGTTATTGTATGACAATGGAAGTAGAGGAAATTAACAGATAAATACGTGTATTTTGTTTATTACAGTATATCTTTTCAAAATTATTCAATGGAAGTATTACCAGAAATTGTTGACAATATTTTATGAATAAAATTAATAAACTGAAAATATTAATTTGGACGACATAGTTTCGGAGTTTTTATGTAAAGAAGACGTTGTATATAGAGAAATTTAGTTTAATAAAAAAATATTTAAATAAATGCAAATTTTTCTTAATAAAAAAAAACGCAACAATGGAAATCCATGAAAATTGTTAGTCTGAAATTCATAACAAAACTGTAGTAATCAGACGAAAAATCAATTTTAATCGTCAGTTTAGTCAATTGGTGATAAACCTGTAAATCCAACAGAAAATTTGCACCTTTAAATGAATTAACACATGCCTTGGAAATATAAGAGAATATGACTTACTAAAAAAAAGTGGATCTAGTTTGTTGGGAATGGTATTTCGGTACGTAAAATCATTAAGTATTTTGAGGTCCTTGTCATCCTTTAAACCAAGTATTGTTTCCTTCGATTCAGTGGACCAGTCTAATGTAGACAATAAAAATTCTCCAAAAACATTATTTTTGGTATTTTTTTATAATACTCAAACAAGAACACTTATTTGTAAACATTTACAATATGTTATATACACTTTTTAATTATTGTTAAAAGTTAATTGCAATAATACAAAAGGAATGTTACACTTGAAAGCTATATTTTATACACACTGAAAAACTCAATTGTTTTCCTGACAAAAATACACATACTTCTGTTTCCAACGCCGCCGCTCTTATAACACTAGCGCTGGAAATGCAATCATAACCAAAATTATAAACTATAATATGACATCTTTGAAATTGCACATACTATCGCTGACAATATGTTTTCATACTGTATTGGTATATACAAGGTGTCACATTTTAATCTACCCCCCCTTGTTTCAAATAAAAGTTGGTTTGTTTTAAGGGGGAACTAAAATGGCGTTAATAATTTTTGATTTGGTGGATGTTTTCAGGGTCAACATTTTTTATTTATTTTTGAATTACATCAACTTTATTAGGTTACTTTCCGTTGATAATGGTACGTTGAGAAACGACTGAGGTTTACCTATAAACACACAGTTCCCTTGTTTCTCCATTCTTGTTATAGAGAATTACAATAAATGTATTTCAAGCAATATATTTGTTTATTTGCGTGCTTTTTATAATTTATGAAATCAACTTTAAATTATTTAATTAATTCTATCTTACTATTAACTCTTTCGCTGCTGAGTTAACGGGTTATACGCAATTAGAATTTTCAAAAAATATTTTTTTTTTGCATTTTCGGAATGTACATACAGGTTGTCTATTCTAAACGGTAAGAGATACAGATGTGGTTAAATGAGATGAATTATTTGTAAGAAAGGGGTGAGTACTACGACATTAAAAAATATTAATAATTTTATGTGGTTTAGGCGGTATACCCAAAAAACTGAAAATTCAGAATTTCTTTAAATGACTATAACTTTTTTGGCAAAGTAGAGGTACTTTTTGTTTGCGGTTTCTTAAAGCACTTTTTTGTTAAGAATTGTTTGGTGTATTCAGAATTTTTATATCACTCTTAGTTTCCGAGTTACATGCCCTAACTTTAGTTTTTCTTATGGGCCGCTAAGTTGGCTATAGCATATTTGAACGTGTTTTTTTACTCTACTTTACAGTGATATGTCACATGTCATACTTATTATTACCACATCTGTATCTCTTACCGTTTAGGATATCCCCATGCATTTCACGCTTATCTTGGACACTGTATATCTGACTATATTTCCTGAAAATTTCAAATCGATCCGGTGAGCATTTTTTTAGACATACGCATATTCGTAGGGACGTTGCGGACTGTTAGAAAATAGGTGGAGTCAAATTTAATTTCATTTAATTTAATTTAATTTCACATAAACCGGAGAAATCGTGGCCACCGCCGAACACCTTTTTTTGGAGGACCTTCAGGAGATCGTCTGCAGGAGCACACCAGATCAATATTTTTACAAATCATTATAAACATAAATGTTACCACTAAATGTACCGATATTTTTTGTTTTTGTAAACTAAAATACCTTTTCGTAAAACATTCATTAAAAAAACGCCCTTTTTCAGCCTTGCAACTGCGTATAATCCCTTAAGGGCGCTGAACACAACCGCGTGTGATAGGTTAATTAAGAAATATAAAGGTATATAAATATATACGCACATTCGAACAAGTTATCGTACGTAATAAACAGAAGAAGTAAGATTTATAAACACTAAAATTATAAATGTACGGGAGTTACATATAAAAATATGTTTTGAAAAACGAATATTTACGGGAGTAGCAGCGAAAGGATTAAACGTTCGTTTCATTGCACAAAGCAGGTAAATATTTATTAAAATATAAACTTTCTAATTTTGGAACTAGGATTTTTAAAAAGTCAATATACACCTCGACAGTATACGATCCATGTGGAGACCACACAAAAATATCACACGTTGTCAAGCCTGTCACATACATTTGCAATTGACATTGTATGTAATATAAATGATTTTTTTTAATTGGAAATTCCATTGGAAGAATTTTCAATAAAACTAACATTGAATTTTTTAGCTTCTTTATCCCATATTGGCTTAGAACGACATGATATGGGACATTTTATTTCGATAAGTTTGGTTATCATGCCATCACTTAATACTATACCATCTACCGAGACTCCTAACCAAGGCTGCCTGGGTGATAAAAATAGCCCAATTTTAAAAACATGAACATCGCATTCTATTTTATATTGCTCCCGACCTTTCTGTTCGTTTTGAATGCCATAATTCAAACTTTCAGTACATAAAATTTTGGGATTCAAAAATTGGTCTAATAGTGATTCTGGAGAAGTACGAATCAAGCTATGATTCTCTTTCTGCTTGCCTCGAACCACTCTGCCGTTTCGCTCTGTTGAGTGGTCCGTAAACATAAATTAAAAATATCATTTTTATTCATTTGGAAAAAGCTATTGTAATACTGTGTCATCTCCGAGGGCACAATGGTTTCAGGTTTTCCTAACATAGCAGTAATTAGTAAATGTCTAATTATTTCTTTCGTATGCTGGAACAAAATTTCATTTTCTCTTTCCAAAAGCAAATTGTTCATAACAACCACACACACTTGTTCTTCTTCACTAATATGGTCAACCTTCATTCTTCTTTTTATTGCGCTTTCATTTTGAGCAGATTGTTCAATTATAAATTCAAATGGAGGTGGAGCCTTTTTCAGTACTTTTTGAGGGAAGAGCTCGTGCACTGTAGTACCACCTTTCGAATATTTTTCTTTGGCCAAATGGTTGATCGAAGGAAAACCCCACTCTTGGTCAACACTCGTTTTAGACATGCTTCTATCGTTGTTGATACGATGAATCAACGCTGAAATGTGTTTGCACTCTCCTGTCTCTTTGGCGATGCAAGTACATTGCACCCGCATAATTTGTCTTTCTTTATTAATCTACTAGGTGGGCCCACGCGGCTTCGCTCGCGGTAATGTTGTTTAGGATTTAAAAAATATATAGTTGAATTAAGTATAAACACGATTAGTTATTTTTCTAATAAAAACCAAACAACACATAAATTACCTACCTAACAAAAGCGAATCAGAACAAAAAGTAAAAATAATTTTTGTTCTATTTAAATTTAAAACTTAATTATTGAAAACAAATTAAACAATTGACAATCGAAAGAATACCGGCCTGCCCCCTGCCCTGCGCAACATAAACAACTGCTTGTATCTCCTCTCACCCCGCCTCCCCGCGCGTCGCTTTAGATAGTTCGCGCGAATTCTCGCGAATAATATGTAATTATATGTATATAACACGTTATTTCCTAAACCAAAAGACCAAATTGGATTCTGTAAAATGTAAATTATATCTATATTAAGTACTTATGACGATGAAATCATTTATATCGTTAAGGATTGAAGTTTTGCAGGTCAAAACTGCATGTAAACCGAACCCAAATATTTTATGTTTTTTTGTAACATAAAAGCAGTCATTGTGGCTTAAATATAAAAGATAGACATATGGTGTCGCGGACTTTATTATAGCACTTTTGATTCTACACAATTCTTTAATACATTATTTTGTTCTATATTCAACGGTTTAGGCAGCGTATTGCAAAACAGCGCGCCGTCGGCAAATTTTTTTCCGACTTGATTTACTATTATCGTCACTGCTTAGTTGTTTTGTTACCTAACGTAACAAAATATAGCCTATAACCTGGCCAGAGAATGTACCTATTAATTAAAAAAAAAAAATCACGTAAATCGGATAAGTGGTTCTCGAGTGATAAGAGCACTAACGGACAGACAGACAGACATTAAAATTTAAGTACACAAATTAAGAGCACGTCACTAACATTATATATCATTTCACAATTACTTTTTCCTACGAAATTTAGTATCCAGTCGTGTCGCGTATAGACAATAAACGTTTGCCTTTTTGTAAATAAACAAACGATTTTTTCCAAAAAAAATTGTAATTATTTGAGATTTATTTACTTAATGTTTTTGAAAGCTTTAGCCCTTTTGGTTAATTATTTTCAATTCTATAGCAGTATATTCCACAGATTTTACGCGCCTCAGCGGCACGTTTGTCGACAAGATCCTTTTACTCTGTTAAAAATATTTACTAAATTTTTATGAAATCTTACATAATTGTTTGAAATACTTTAATTTAGCAGTAAAAAAATTAAGAGCACGTCACTAGCATTATTTTTCGTTTTACAACTAGTTAGGCTACGAAAATTACTATCCGCTTGTGCCGCATATAAGATAATAAACGTTTCCCGTTTTGCTAATAAACAAACAATTTTGACAAAAAAAAGTATGCTTATTAAAAATAAATTTACCTAATGTTTCTAAAAATTTTAACCCTCTAGGTTCATTTTTAAAAAAGGGTACAATGTTATTTATTACAAATTCAAAATTTTTGATGAAAAATTGGGAAATTTCTGGAAAATTCCTGAAAGTTTTTGTATAATTCAACCTTATTTGTGAAAAGAAACACCGCGAATACGCATTTCTATCAAAATTTTCAATAAATTTAGACAAAAATTAATAAAACTTTTGGAAAATTTCGGAAAAATTCCCGGAAAATCCTTATTTTGACAAAGTATTCTTATTCAGCGACCCTCAAAACCCCTACAGGTAAAAAAATTTCGTCGAAAATCGGACATAATATATGAAACCAGTTGTACACATTTTCAAAATTAGGAGGGGATAAATCCGACGACAAGAATGTTTCTGATTTCAAATAGTATGGTATAACGAACATTTAAAAAAAAATCTATCAAAATCGGTGCTGTTTCTGAAAAATTTTAAACAGGCAACCAAAATTACAAATTAACAATGAAAATCAAATTCATATCCATTTTTTTTTTATAAAAAAAACAACATTAAGTTAAATGATTCTTAACAAAGATGCAACTTTGACAAGACAACGTTATATTTCCTTGATATGATTTTTGAGATCGGAAAGTAAGCAAAATTGAAGGGTTGTGTGTAGTTATATAAAGAGACATGATACGATTCATATTTGTGTTTTGAACTTAATAGATTAACTACATGATTGATTGTTTATTTCAGGATATTTTCAATTATCATCGATAGTTGCTGTACCAATTTAAGTTCTTCAAACTTTACTACCTTGTATTTAGCTCTGATAATTGCAAAATATGAAAGAAGAAAACATCAACAAGCATATATAGTACCTAACTTAACTAATCTGCAGAAACAACTGCAGACATTTCTTCAATTATCTTGATATAAGCGAATTTCATTTACCAATGTCATTTTTATCAACAATTGGTTCAATATTAAAAAGTAATGGTATCGAAAATTTGTGGGAAACAGTAGGTATTTCTAAATAAATAAATATTTATTGAAATATATTTATGCAAGTGTATTTTACACAATGAAACAATTGTATATTGAGAAATATCGTCAATTCAAATTATCGTAATTGTTGTTAAAATTATCTTAATTGTTGTTGAAATTATCTTAATTGTTGTTGAAATTATCTTAATTGTTGCTGAACAATATAAACATGTGCTATTTGTGATGTATAAAACCAGTACTAACAAACGGCTAAATACGTGTATTTTGTTTATTACAATATCTATTCAAAAATATAGAATAAATAGCTTAACAAATTTTCAAGCTTGATCAATTAGTGATTCCGAAAAAAAACACAATTTTGCTTCATTATTTGAATTTTTATTCATCAAAGTTAGTGTCCGACCGAAGGTCAGTTTTTGACCGAAGCCGAACTTCGGCTTTTCTTGTAACCTTTTTTTTCGTCTTTAATTATATTTGTTTTTCACAAATTGTTTTTAAATGAATAATGAATGATCTTTTTTTACTTTTCAGTTCTTAAAAATATAAATATTTATATAGGAATACGAGTATACGTCGAGTCTCTTTTTAAGCGTATCTTTTTATGCGGTACGATATTTTACCCAAATTCAGGTGGGGTATCAAATAAAAGCTGTCAGTTAAAGGAAATCGATAACACATATTATTACTAAACCAAATATTAAATTTCATAATTCTATCACAAAGGGCTCTCTAGATATTAAATTAAAATTCATTTTTAGTAAAATCTTTGGAAGCCTGTAGTTCCCTAAGGAATAATTTCCGGACACATGTTTATTGGGAGTTTTTTGCTTAAAATATTTTTTTCAATCTAGTCTTCAAGTTTGGCACGACAGTGCTGAATCACCCTGTATTTGTTAGTCAAATATTTCAGTGATTTCTCGTCGGGTAATAAACAAGTTCTTGCGTTATTGTATGACAATGGAAGTGGAGGAAATTAACAAGTATTACTAGAAATTGTTGACAATAAAATTAATAAACTGAAAATATTAATTTGGACGAAACAGTTTCGGAGTTTTTATGGAAAGAAGACGTTGTATATAGACATTTAGTTTAATAAAATAAATTATTTAAATAAATGTTAATTTTTCTTAATAAAAACAATGCAACAATGGAAATTCATGAAAATTGTCAGTCTGAAATGCATAACAAAACTGTAGTAATCAGACGAAAAATCAGTTATAAATATAATCGTCAGTTTAGTCAATTTGCGATAAACCTGTAAATCCAACAGAAAAGTTGCACCTTTAAATGAATTAACCCATTCTTTGGAAATATAAGAGAATATTACTTACTAAAAAAAGTGGACCTAGTACTTTGTTGTGAATTGTATTTCGGTACGTAAAATCATTAAGGGCTTTGACGTCCTTGTCATCCTTTAAACCAAGTATTGTTTCCATCGATTCTGTGGACCAGTCTAATGTAGACAATAAAAATTCTCTTATTTTTAGTATTTTTTAGAACACTTATTTGTAAACATTTACAATATGTTATATACACTTTTTAATTATTGTTAAAAGTTAATTGCAATAATACAAAAGGAATGTTACACTTGAAAGCTATATGTTATACATACTAAAAAACTCAATTGTTTTCCTAACAAAAATACACATACTTCTGTTTTCAACGCCGCCGCCCTTATAACACATAAACTAGCGCTGAAAATGCGATCATAACCAAAATTATAAATTGCACATACTTTCGCTGACATGTTTTCATACTGTATTGTAAAGATGGGAAAAATGAGTCTTTTTAGTGACTCGAGTCATTTGAAACAATTCAGTAAAAAGATTCGTTCCAACTGATTCGTTCAATGAGTCGTTCACTTACGAAAATGAATTGGCGAGTGACGAGTCATTTGAATCGTTCAGTACAGTGAATCGTTCGTATGGGACTTGTATAAAGCAAGTCGGTACGACAAAATCCGAACGTATCCGATCACTGACAGAATGGATAAATAAATACATTGTTACTTTTTGGCCGCCGTTCGTTGCTTGATGTATCAGTGGCGTACAAATTATGTTTACTTTTGTTCATTATTATAATAATTGTGTAAATTTATCATATTACTTAAAATAACTGTTGCTGATAATTTTATTTTGACTTTGATATTTAATATAACTTTTATTCTCAGACGTTTTATCATACTAATCTTTATAGATAAATGATTTATAATGTCAGGTATTATAAAGAATTCGCTCGAAAACAATTGCTAAAATTAAAATGCATTAATATTCTCGGGATTTTAGAGCAGTGGTCATAAATGTGTAATAATACACATTTTAAGAACTACGGCTATATAATCTAAATCTAAATTGTTTTTTAAACAATTTTACAATTCAAAATAATACATATGTATCTTAAATACACGAATGATACGCCGCTGCCATTCAGAGCTAAACTGTAACAGTTTCTTTCCTTGCAACAATTCGAATTTAAAAAGTTGTCTCTGGTTTAGTTGTTGAAAAATACACTTCTACAATTACATTTATCAAGAAATATTTTTTAATTGATTATTTATATTTTATATACAGGGTCCTCCAATAGTGTGTCCGGCATTGTTTTTCGCCCAAACTATTGAAGATAGAGTTTTAAGATAAAAAATTTATTATATATATTGACCCTAAAGAATTTCAGGAAAATATTTTCAACCCCCTAAAACCGCTCCTTGGGGGGTAGTTTGAGGGGAACATACCCGTTTCTCAGTTAAATCAAATGGAATGGTATATCAAAAAGTACATATTTGTAAAGATCATAAAAAAATAAGAAACTTTCGTAAAACAAAAATTTTCATACTTTCAATTGTTTAAAAAATATGGCGACTTGTTCTCAAATTTTAGGGTTTCACTAAAAGTGCTCTAATTTCGTTAAAAATTAATGGGATTTTATTATTTTTTCAAATTTAGAAAGTAGGAATAATGAACTTTGTAAAGATGTATGACTATTTGTGATTTTGATAGTTTAAAGTGTCATACGCGATATATCAAAAATTCAAAAGTTCAACTAGGGATAATTCGAAATTTTCAAATACAACGGTATATCAATTAGTACTTTTGTTAAGAAAATTTTAAATTTTAAATTATAATTTTTAAATTGAAAACTGAAAATTAAAATTATTAATTTTAATTTTTTTTTATCAAAAACTGTTTATTTACATATCTTCTTTAAGAAAAAGTACTAATTGATATACCATTGTATTTAAAAATTTTGAATTATCCCTAATTGAACTTTTCAATTTTTGGTATGTCGAGTATGACACTTTAAACTATTAAAATCTCAAATAATCATACATCTTTACAAAGTTCATTATTTCTACTTTCTTAATTTAAAATAATAATAAAATTCCATTAATTTTTAACGAAATTAGAGCACTTTTAGTGAAACCCTAAAATTTGATAACAAGTCGCCATATTTTTTAAACAGTTGAAAGTATGAAAATTTTTGTTTTACGAAAGTTTCTTATTTTTTCATTATCTTTACAAATACATATGTACTTTTTGATATACCATTCCATTTGATTTTACTGAGAAACGGGCATGTACCCCTCAAACTACCCTCCAAGGAGCGGTTTTAGAGGGTTGAAAATATTTTCCTGAAATTCTTTAGGGTCGATATATATAGTAAAATTTTTATCCTAACTCTCTATCTTCAATAGTTTGGGCGTAAAACAATGCCGGACGCACTATTGGAGGACCCTGTATAATATCAATAATACCAAGTGTTTTCTTTCTAAATATTTTAACTAACACAAAAAATAGTGTACGAATCTATTTTCTTTTATATTTTACAATATAATAAAAAAAAAGAACGAATCTTTTTTAAAATACTGACTCGAGTCGTTTCGTTCACCGAAAAGAATCGTTCAAAAAGAACGAATCGTTCATGAATAGGGTATTTGACTAAATTGCACACCCAAGCAGGCCCTGCTTGGAAGTGTGTTCTACTCTCGTCCTAAAAATTTTTTTCGTATATAAATTGATAAAATGAGTATTATATCTTAAATTTCTTCAGTATCTCACTTACATTTTTACATTTTCTGATAGAAAACATTACAGTCTCCATTTTTGCTTAGTTTAATATCGATCGGTTTTAATTTTCTGTTATAAAAATATAAATAAAGTTCAATTTGTCGATTTAACCCGCTTTTTTGATAGAAACGCCGAACTACAGGTCACAATTCGAAATAAATTTGCACCAATCCTTTTGAATTCACTTCATCTATTATCAGAATAGAACCCTATTAAAACTCAACAAAATTGGATAACTAGAAGTAACGAAATTTGCAGTTTATTTAAACAAAAATTCATATTTTGACAAGAAATTTTTTTACAAATAGAGTAGTTACTATTTATAATTTATTAATAGTAGTAGGCGCTATTTCTTCATATGTCACTTGTGTGTCACTTCAAATTCCATAATTATTATATTGTGTTAATTAATATATAAATACATGTACAAATGTACATCGATACGTGCTGTATTTTAATTATTTTATTCAAAGCCAATCAATCTTTTTAATCAAGATAAAATCTGGTAAGTTTGCATTTTTAAAACAAATATATTATATACGTCATATAACCTATAAACGTTACATTGTTGTTTCATTTTAAATGCTAGACATCAGGTGAACACAGCTGTTATCGCTGCAATATGTGGATGTATTTATCTTTTTAATTATTATTAGATATTAATTAATTTATTTACTTTATACATTTTACAAAAAAAATATGTTATATAAAAATTGTAAATTAAAATGATTGTTGTTTTATTACAATACATCCTAAATTTAAATAAAAAAAGGTAATAATCGATTGATATCAAGATTCATTGTTGATTTTCTAAAAAATCTTAATGAGTGATAAACTTCATATTATATATTTATATAATATTAATTAACTCCAATCTTTTTTTCAAACATCCTTTTAAGTTTCACCAATTATATTGTACCTGTACCGTATTTATTTGATATTATAAGTTAATACATTTTTTTATGTTTAAGGGGTGTGCATTTTATGGCCTAGCCATAGTATTTTAAATTGTACTCTAAATTGTTCGTATGTATATAATATAGACTTGTGTGTGTTTTTTTTTTCAAAATAATGCCGAAAAGACGCTGAAAATAATATTTTTTTATTCAAATGAAAATTTTCCCGCCAAAACACTCATCCAAAACTCGTAGTATGCGTGACGTCATTGTATGATAATCAAACAGTGTAATACATAATATGTAATCATTATTTATTTAATTTTCTCGAATAAATTCCATAAAATGAACACTTATAACTGCTGTGTAGTATCTGGATGTTCAGTTCGTTCAAATACTTCGATAAGTACTCCTGAACAATTATTTATACATGTGCCACATAAAGAAGAATATCCGAAAAAAATGGTTTTATTTTGCAAAGTTGAGATCTAAAGAAGTTATCAGCCAAATCAGTGCTTTACTTTTATGAAGATCATTTTAATGTAAGTAATACTTTACATAAATACATTGAAGTCACAAACGTGAAATTTATAATGCTTATATTATAATGTAAATAAAAACTGACAGTTGAGGTTAGGATATCGTAAAACTACTTTATTTTGTGATCTGTTTAAAAAAATATATTTAATGATTTCAGTTACCAAAGGATATGGCGAATTACATGCACTACTCAATAATTAGTTCCATCAAAAGAATCCAAATGATAAAGGGATGTTTACCTTCAAAAATTTAAAATAAATTAAGTTACCGAAGCCTTCAAGTGTTGCGACTGGTTCAAAATTATCAAAAATAAGAAGCTTGACAAACTAAAGAAATTACCAGTTTGACAATTCACGTAGAAAGGACAATACGAAAGTTTTCAATGTTAAAACCACATACTGTGAATAATTTTAATTATATTTGTATTCTGATTACTCTTTACGAAACTATCACGATAGGTTGTGTCTTTTAAATTTACAGAATTCAATTATTAAATAAATTTTATATGTTCAAACAATATGTATTTATTGTACAGTACAAAGTAAATAAAAATAAATATAAAATTTTGTAATTTTATTGAATAAATTCAATAAATGGCATGTTTGCTGCCTTTTCTTGCAGCAATCGTGGCACTGAACGCTTCATCGTAACCGAATTGGATATTGAATATACGTTATGTGTCCGTCCATGTATCGTCTCAGCTGCTTATATACGATAGGATCATCACCATTAGATTGTCTTGAAGATCTATTAATAGAAAAATAAAAACATTATGTAGATGTAAAAAATATTACAATATATTCTATAAAAATCAATTTGTAGTTTTCTGATAAGTCATGCAACCTATTTTATAACAACTTGTAACCTATTATATTATATTTTATTTATACTTACACAGATATACTTTAACGTTCCTGAACTCTGCAGAATAAAAATCAGAGTTTGACTTGAAGCATTCTACCATTATATGTCTATTCTAGGTAAATTAGCACTGCCAGTTTTTATAAAACCGTCTTCCATTATTACACAAGTGTTTTTATTTTATTTTGTATTTATTTAAAACCATTTTCACGTGTACAATCACTGTACAATACAATAATCATCAATAATCCAATACAATAATAGAATTCTCAAATGTGAAATGTCACATACAATGACGTCACACCAATGAGAGACGCGTTTGCAATCACGTGACTTACAGGTTAAAATTTCCAATTTTTAATAAGGTTTATTATTAAAATACTGACTTAACTTACATAAAAAAATACTTGATTGTGTATTTTTACAACATATACTATACTTTTAACAACATTTTGTATTTAATTATTAATACTGTCAAATACCCTATTACACATCTCTACTGTATTGGTATATACAGAATGTCCAATTTTAATCTAAATTATAAATTGCACATACTTTCGCTGACATGTTTTCATACTGTATTGGTATATACAGAATGTCCAATTTTAATCTACCACTCATCCCCCTTTGTTTCAAATAAAATTTGTTTGGTTTTGAGGGGGGGCTAAAATGGCGTTAATAATTTTTTATTTTATTTTTTAAATCGAAACCTATATTTTTTATTACGGTATCTTATTTTATGTAAAAAAGCACCTGTTGTCTTAAGGAGGTTGTTTTATGAACTAATTCCAAGATTTTGTTTTTTAAATCGTTTAAATAAATGATAGATTAATGTTTTTGAAATATTTTTTTCATTTTGACCGCACCGTTATGAATTTAAAATTTTTAAAATTGTAATTTTACTATGGTCAGTAGGTATAGGAAAACGAAGCACGTTGAGGCATTATATAAAAAAAAATTCTAGCCATGTTTATTTTTGAAAAATAGTTCAAATAACTCGGAATACAATTGCCGACATCAACAATATTATAAACACTTTAATCGCATCGTTTTTTCGTAATAATTAATTGTATGTAACAATCATTTATGATTATATTAACCCTTAGTGTGCACACCTTCACAGCGAATCATTTCGTGCACATGGGGTCAAATTGACCCCAGGTCATTTTTGACCTCGAATATCTCGGTAACTATGCATTTTTCGGAAAAAAAGATTAAGTCAATTTTTGCAGTGAATCGACCGAACTTTAAGGCCGTGAAGTTAGATTTTCAAAAAAAACATTTATAGTAATTCAAAAACGTGCTCAAAGTTGACCCTTACCTGTGAATGATGTTCAGGTAAGAAAAAAGATGTGGGGTCAGCCTGACCCCGTATGCACACTAAGGGTTAAAATCAAATAAGAAAAATAAATTTGGCAACTGCAGAGGCAGACTGTAATATAGTTTTTTACGATAGCAATAAATCAACCGGCAATAACACTACACTAACCTTCACTAACGTCACTAATACGGTGATAGACTATGTTTCTCAACTCCACTATGTCGACACTTCCACAAGTTCAAATTCACTATTTCAAAATTTCAACGATAACTGCCAATCGTTCGACTCTCATATAATATATGTTCTTTATTACGTCTCGCGTACTATTGTTTTATTTACAGAACATATAAAGGTAGAACCGATAAATAACGTTAAAAACCATAGACAAAAATTCCTCTACATTTGCCTGTTGAGAACTAAAATGGAGGGCGTGAAAACTCTATGTTTATTGTTTTTATAATTTTTTTACTACAAGTTTTATAAACAAATATATTTATTTTCATGCATATAAATAACTATAGCGTTTTCTAAATGCATACAAATAAATACATTGATAATATATATCACAAATATTAATGCAATCACTTTATAATTTTAATAATACAGACAAACATACATTATTAACATAAACAAGGTTTTGTATTTATTTCACAATCATGTTATAATTATATAATATTGAGTATTTCATTGTCGTAATTTGAAACTAAACAATTAAAAATATTTAAAATTGATTGTTGTGTAAAAAATGAAATTTTATAATAACAGTACATTCAATTTATTACATACATTTCATACATATAATAATATTATGGTATATTAACTTCCCAATAGGAAGTTATTGTAATTGGTCCGAAAACCGTAATCAAAAATGTGAACATATTTTCATGTTTCAAGGTTAATTAGAGTATTTACACTATTTTTTTAGAAAAATGTCATTTTTTTCTGGGACGAAATCTCGCGAATAAAAAATGCTATTGATTTCGTTGGTGTGCTAATTGAAACGTCTTGACGTGAATATGATCTGGAAGAAAGGATTTTTCGAAATTCAACCCCTACGGGGGTAAAAGGAGTGTTTTTGGGTTATTATTTTTTTTATCGAAATTACTTGAAACTTAGAATAAATATTATACAATAACAAATAATGAAACGTGTATTTCAATATTTATTTTTTATATGGGTCTAAACAGCCATTGAAGTGGTAAAAAGAAAAAAACCACCATCAAAATTTTAATTTCAAATATTAATAAATACGTCTACTAATTCATGTTGCCTTGGAAACAAACAGAATTCAAATTGTCAGATTAGTTATTCTAAAAATGTGTTAAATTGACATTAGAATATTAGAAAACTAATATTCATAGTACGAATGTGTTTAATTTCTGACAAATTCCATTACAATTTTTCATATACATACAGGGTGTCCCAGGACTGTGTCAAAGCTCAATATTTCATTTAATACAATGAATTGGAAGAAAACTTTAAATGCAAAAGTTGTCAGACGAGAGGAGTGGCATAATTTAAAAATAGTTACATTTATACAGAGTGTCCCATAACTGCGTTACAAACCAATGTTATGTTTTTTTAAATACAAACTATATATTTTTATTTGATTATCTAAAAGCATTCAATTTTCTGAGTATTTTAATGTATCAAGTATGGGATTATACAGAGGGGTTTAGAAATAATGACCAATTTTGTAAGAAAATAGGAACATTTTCAACGCCTTGTAATTTTCTAATTACAAAAAAAAAAAATTGTTTTCTGTTTGAAGTAGTTTTGGCATCTTCTCTATTATTGCGATATTATGTCAAACATTTACAAAATCGTATTATTTGTACAGGGTGTATCAAAACACTGAACTTAGTTTTTTTCAAAATTTTCAAATGGAACACCCTATATATTTTTTTATTTTCGAATTGCCTGTTCAATTCTCAACACATTTTACAAACCATGTTCTATACCTAAATCCAGCCGTTAATAAGTCATTAATTTTATATTAAAATCTTAAGATTTTTTTAAAAACCATACAACTTTATTATATTCCATAAAATAATTAAATTTTTATGTTGTTAAAGTTTGTACGTTCTATTAGTTTCTTAAATTGTTTTTAAGCGAACTGTTTTATTGATTATAATAAAGTTGTATTGTTTTTATGGAACATCTTAAGATTTTAAAATAAAATTAGTAACTTATTAACGGCTGGATTTAGGTATAGAACATGGTTTGTAAAATGTGTTGAGAATTGAACAGGCAATTCGAAAATGTAAAAATATATAGGGTGTTCCATTTGAAAATTTTGAAAAAAACTAGGTTCAGTGTTTTGACACACCCTGTACAAATAATATAATGTTGTAAGTGTTTAACGTAATATCGCAATAATAGAGAATATACCAAAAGTACTTTCAGCAGAGAATACATTTTTTTTTCTTGTAATTAGAAAATTACAAGGCGTTGAAAATGTTCCTATTTTCTTACAAAATTGGTCATTATTTCTAAACCCCTCTGTATAATCCCATACTTGATACATCAAAATACTCAGAAAATTGAATGCTTTTAGATTATCAAATAAAAATATATAGTTTGTATTTAAAAAAACATAACATTGGTTTGTAACGCAGTTATGGGACACTCTGTATAAATGTAACTATTTTTAAATTATGCCGCTCCTCTCGTCTGACAACTTTTGCATTTAAAGTTTTCTTCCAATTCATTGTATTAAATGAAATATTGAGCTTTGACACAGTCCTGGGACACCCTGTATACATATTAAAAAATTATTAACAAAACCATGATATAGTAATATTAATTATGTACATTATATAAATAATCAGTATTAAGGTATATTTATAGTCGTACCATGTTGGGAAGTTGGTTGTGTGGATCTAAAGATTCTAAAGGGTCGCATATCATTATATCCCCGGGTAGTAATGGGTCCAATGGCTAGTTTTATATTCATTACCTTTCGTTTATTATGAATAACGAAGTTTTCATTAGAATAAATGATAATTATTATTTAAGAAAATGTCATTTACGTTTACAGGCGCGCTTTTTGGCTCATTTAAAATAAGATTTTGAAAAAAGCTCGAACATGTCGATTTTGCTTTCAAGGGAGACATATTTTGCTATAAAATTTTTGCAAGAATCTTTTCAGCCCTTAGCGCTATAAGCACAACCCTTAAAATTTTTAAATACATAGCATGACAGGGCAAGTGAACGTCATTTGAAAAGTTTTTTCATTCTAAATACGGTCAAGTTATTTATATTTTGAATTCCATAAATGCAATGATTTTCTGATCAAAAAACAAATATTTACAACATTTAAATTCAAAACAAAGATAGCTTATTTTCTTATCGCACATCAATTTAAATAAGGTTACCAGAATTATAAAAATAAAAAAGAGGTACTCTCCCTACAATTCAGAAAACTCTTCGGAAAAAGGTCACTTTGTTTTTGGACCTCGAAAATTTTACAAAAATTTATTCTTATTATATGTGTTTCTTGCAAATATGAACTCGTAAGTATGTATTATTAAACAAAAACATAGTTATAAATAATTTTTATACATTAAAATGAAATTATAAATTTTAATTCAGTTTTATTTTTTCAATTTCAGTCAGTTAAATATATTAATATATGATTAGTTACAATTATTATTATTTTTGAGTAAAATAAAATATTAATTGTAATTTTAAATGGATAATATCTTTTATTATTTATCGTTTTAGTGCTCCAAATTATTTCATAATATTTTTCAACTACTTAGAGCAGCGATTCTTAAACTAGGGTCCGCGGACCCCCGGGGGGCCGCCAAACTTTTACGGGGGTCCGTGAAACATTTTTGGCAAAAAATTAATTTACATAAAGTACTTTATTTTTCTGTTTATCAGTGATTAATTAGTATCTAACGACGTTTTTTTGTTTTTCTATCAGGGATGGGGGTCCCTGAAAAATAATTGTTCAAAAAAGGGGTCCCTAGACCACATAAGTTTAAGAACTGCTGACTTAGAGAGTTCTTATCTATGGATTCAATTCAAACAGATGTTTAATGCTGTTATTATAAGTCGGTCGAAAAGTCTTTTCACTTAAATTGATTGTTTTTTTTACAGATTTTATGTAACATATTATATTAATATTGTTTATACTTTTATTTATTTAATGTGGTTCCCCCTTTTATTATATAAAGCAATTTTGGTAGCTGCATTATTTATATGTTATATATTTTTCATTGTTTTCTTTATAATTATATTACCTAACTCACCTAACCGGGTAAATAACCTACCCTAAATAAACAACACGATTTCGCCCCAAAATTCTCTGGAAACTCAATTTTTGGTTGTGATTTAACAAATTTATGCGTGTTTATTGTAAACGAATGCGAATGACTGAGTATTCAAGTTGTACTACTATGACTATTTTTGACATCGAAATTTCGCGACTTTATTTGTTTATAAAAAAAAATTTGCCTTTTTCCCGAATGATTTTGGTAATTTTTAGCAAAAGTCGCTAAACTGAACATTTAATAAACATTTTTTCGTAAATAAACTTTATGATCACTTTTATTACAATATATCTTGACATTGAAATATTGAATCCATAGACTGTAGGTAGAGGAGTTAAAAAAAAAAACATAGATTTATAATGAAATAATTTGGAGCACTAAAACCTTAGATAAGGAAAGACTATGGATACATAACAACCAATGCTAGTCCATATATAAAAGTGTTACCAAAATTTCATGGCGGCCATCTTATTTTAATTGTCAGTTTTATTATTTCCATAGAAATATCCCAGAGGCGTCAGTTGAAAATTTATAACATACAAATATACTTTAAATTACAATTGAATTTGGTATGTTATGAGAGATGATAGTTACAAATAGACGTTTCTTTGTTAATCAATTATCACTGAAATAACTTTAAAGGCAATATAAAACATTTGTTATTAATTTAATTTATAATTCAGAACAATTGATATTTATTTTAAAATCTGAATGTTGACGCCAATGATTCGCGGAGCGAATTTTTGTGGAGCGAAATGGTAACAACGCTAGGTATTGTGTTATTAGTCCATTATCTTTCCTTGTCTAAGACTAAAACGATAAATAACCATATCTTTATTTTACTAAATAACCAAAAATAGGACAAGTTTTCTATAGAGGGCAGTTGGCCAAAATAGAGGATTGTCCTCTTCAAAAGAGGACGAATGGTCACCTTAATTTAAATAGACCACCCGGAATTTGCTTTATTATTCATTTTTATGTATATATTTTTCAGTCACGTGCACGTCACGTGTATTAAAATATTTTTTTACGATTATTTGAATTTGGAATATTACAAACACGCTAGATATAAACGGACGCAATCGTGAAAAATATTATAAAATAATTTGAGATGCTAAAACGATAAATAACTATTCAATTAACATTAAACTATCATTGTATTAAAAAAACCATGCTTAATATTAAAAAAGAACAAACCTGAATACTTGTACACGAACACGAGTGAGATAAATAACACTATTCCATCCAGCCCGAACTTCCAGAGAGAGAGAGAATGACTCTAAACAAACAGTCTTGAGAGAGATGGAGAATCCAGTACTATTTCATGTCTTCTTCCACCAATAGTAATGCGTGCAAGAATTCCATTGTTTGAGAGCACTATACACTTATCTAAGCATCAGAGAGAGATAGTGTTTGATGATATTATAAATGTTTATTGTCACTGAATTTACAACAGAAACAATCTTTGCACAATGAATTAACAATTGTTTTTTGAATTTTTTAATTGTTTATTTTAAGGTGTTGTACCAGAACGACACGTGCTTTATTTACATTTATTAATTTATAATTATTATTATGCGGCGAGATAAAACTAATTGGTGGGGCTTCTTGTCAAATTGTTGTCTTCAACCACGTCTTTTTAGTAGTTCAGTACTAGGGTATCAAATAAGTGGATTTGCTTAACTATTTATTCTTATTTGTTTTTTATTATGAATTATTCACTGATATTTTAGTCTATTAATTATCACTGATGTTTAAATTGTATTCTAACACTTAATTATATTAATTGCGTAGATTGAATACTTGTTTAATAGGGCTACACTCTAGATCGAGATTGTTTATACACGAATTCACTTATATTAGTGATATTATTTAACGAGTTTATTTAAGAATATACTTTTAGTGCCACAAGGTACTAAAAGTAGATACGTAGTTAATTTGCTATTAAACAAAACCTTTATTATAGAGATGTATGTTTTGACAGTGTGCAGTATCTACTGACTACTGATTGTTGGTTACGATCGGTGGAGTGGGAGACGCGGGTGATAGCGTCAGCGTCTGGAGAGAGTGGACTGTTAGGAAGGGGTAACTCACACTTATTAGGGCTGTCTACGGTTAAGGTACTTGACCACCTTGTAAATTTCAAAAAATCGATTTTTATTTTTTTGCATTTTCTCAATATACTTTTAAAAATCACCACCCAATTTTTTTTTAATTCGAATTCTAACATAGTGAAATTAGTGAAAGTGTTCGCACACTTCCATTACTCCATACTTGCTAACTCTGACTTCAGGCAGCTGTTTCTCAAAACGATTTTTTTTTCAAATGGCGGACAGTTGATCTCCGAAACTAGGGGAGACTAGGGATGAAAGTAACAATTTTCAGTTTTGTGTTTATGCATATATTTAATTTGTGTACAGTTATGAAACTCATAATTATTTCTTAATATGCTTACACTTTCTTCTTCCTTTTTGCATATATACAATTCTTATACACTGATTGTCACAATTAGTGGGACACTTTTTCAATGTAACACAGTTTTGTTAAAAATTGTCATATTAATACGAAAATTCAGAGAAATCATTAATGTGGTGTGGTTTCAAAGCCCAATAAGTTACAGCTTTGTCTCTTCATCAACAGTGGGTGTGCAACTCTTACAGTGGTGAAAATTGGAAAATAGCATTTTCAAGTATTGAAAAAAAAGTTTAAAAAGTGATTATTCCAAAATAAAACTAAAATTCAGAATAATTATTATCTGTATAACTTCTTTGCACCCTTAAGGTACTATCTTACTAATTTTAATAACATTGTATTCTATTTACTTTTTGGTATCACCCCCTAAGTTTAGGTTAACAAAAATATAGGAAGATATGAAGCAAATTTAAAAAATGTTTCATAATTTGTTTAAAAAAATCACAGTTAATATAAATTTACAATTTCAATAAAATCCAATTATTTTTAATATTTTTTCTACCCTTAATTATTGCAACCCCATTACATTATAATTAATGCAAACGACATAGGTAAAGATACAGTTGTGAAATTAACAAAATGGTTAGTAAACTTTGTATAGAATGGTATCGTGTATTAAAAAACACAAATAAGTTATTAGGGTAGGCACTAACCCTTAACTACTAAACCACCCCCAATAATAAGGTAAAAGATTGAATTCAAGTATTATTTTATAAAAAATCAATGAAAACGGTTATTCAACGATCTTTGTGAAAATTTTGTGCACCAAAACTCACCCCTACAGATTTAGCTACCCTTAATTGAAAAAATATATACTTTTTTTAAATCATCATATCTAAAAATTCACCGTAATTTTTTTTCTATCCTTTTGTGAAATGAAAAACCCATATTTGGTCTTTCATCACCGGTAAATTTAAAATAAAACAATATCTGGAACAACTCTAAAAAAACATTTCTCTTAAAATTAAAATAGTTGTTATGCCAATTTATATTGAAAATACAGGTAACTATGGATATTTATGGACATTTTACTAGTTATTTTCAAGTTTGGATAAAATTAATTTAATTGTTCGGAGACGTTCCTGAAAGAAGATTGTTTTAATTTTACCGGTGATGAAAGATGAAGTTAGATGTTTTGTATGCCAATTTACCACATTTTGCCAAAAAAAAAAAATCATAACATTTTTTTAGCAGAGAATAGTGAAAAACAGGGGTGTTTTTTCAACTTTTTTTCAAATGTTAGTTAGTTTTCATTTGATCCGGCATTAAAAATACCACGTAAGTGGGGGTTTTAGGGTGAAAACTAACCACTATCTCGCATAGGAGTCGAGATATTTGCGATTTTGTATAATGAATAAGAAGTAAAACAATCGACAAATTTAATATTTCACCCCCTGTTACGTAGGAGGGTTGTAATTATTTTCGAAATAATTTAGTATAAAACAAAGTCCCTCGCTGTGTCTGACTGTCTGTGCACGATTTTCTCACGGACTTAATACATATATAAAATCAATTTATTATACAAATTTCCAAAACTAGACGTAGGGGAGATTGAGTTTGTAGGCTGGAATGTTCCTGATTTGAAATAGTATGGTATAACGAACAAAAAATCATCAAAATCGGTGCTGCTTCTGTGGGTTTCGAAGTTTTGGTGATTTTCGAGCTTCATTGACTCGATTATTACTTTTTTTTGTTATTAAGTTTATGATAGTTTTTTTGCAACTTTTATTTTTTGCTTGAGTTTGAGGACCCCAACATTTTTACCTTTTGTGCCTTCTACTTGACTTGAGTCGCCGTTACAATAGGCATGATGCCAGTAACAAAGTATCATTGAAATTATGATTTTAAATAATGAAACAGGTTAAAAAGATTCTAAAAAATGTATTTATTTTTTTATTAAAATTGCAAAATACAGCAATCCGTTATGTTTAATGGAACACTAATCACAGCAAATGACGTCATGCATCAGTAAACGTCAAGAGTGATTGACTTTTATTTTAGACAAATATCAATTCATATTACAAGAAGGTACAGACCTTATTGAAGAACTTATATACATAGGAATTCATTTTTAATACACAAAATAAATAAATTATTGTCTAACTCTGAATGTTTGTTTATTGTTGACAAGGAGTCTTACGTCACAACTCTGAAATATCATCTATGAGCGATTTGGCGTCAAATTCAATATTAGTTTTAAAAGAGTCAATTTTTGCGATTAAACCTTTATTTTCTGCACTAATAAGTATTTTTTTGGTAATAGGTGACACATAAGATCATCATAGAATAGTTTTTGTTTAATGAGTCATTATACGTGGCCTTAGCACATGTAACATCCAAATACCGGGTGTCCCAGATAACTTTTCCAGCATGGGGATCTCAGTATCTATAAGAGATACAGGTTTGGTTAATTGAGATGAATTATTTGTAAGAAAGGGGTGAGTATTACTACACAAAAAAAATATTCATAATTCTATGTGGTTTAGGCGGTATACCCAAAAAACTGAAAATTCGGAATTTCTTTAAATAGCTATAACTTTTTTGTCAAAGTAGATAGGTATTTTTTGTAAACGGTTTCTCAAAGCACTTTTTTGTGTAGAATCAATTGGTGTATTTAGATTTGTTATATCACTTTTAGTTTCCAAGTTACGGGCCCTAACTTTAGTTTTTCTTATGGGCCACTAAGTTGGCTATGGCATATTTGGACGTGTTTTTTACTTTACGATATGTCACTTGCCATACTTATTGTCGAAAATAAGTCGATGTACTAAATTCCAGTGATATTTCTTAAGTATTTTATTACAAACATTTAAGAGAGCCATGAAAAACAAAAATTCTAAACAAAAATCACTATAACAACAATCAAAATAACAAATGAATATTTGAAAACAATGAACTATTAAAAAAAAAAACGTTGAATTTTTTTTCGATAATAAGTATGGCAAGTGACACATCGTTGTAAAGTAGAGTAAAAAAACACGTTCAAATATGCCATAGCCAACTTAGCGGCCCATAAGAAAAACTAAAGTTAGGGCTTGTAACTCGGAAACTAAAAGTGATATAAAAAATCTAAATACACCTATCGATTTTGCACAAAAAAGTGCTTTGAGAAACCGTCTACAAAAAATATTTATCTACTTTGACAAAAAAGTTATAGCCATTTAAAGAAATTCCGAATTTTCAGTTTTTTGGGTATACCGCCTAAACCACATAGAATTATGAATATTTTTTTGTGTAGTAATACTCACCCCTTTCTTACAAATAATTCATCTAATTTAACCAAACCTGTATCTCTTATAGATACTGAGATCCCCATGCTGGAAAAGTTATCTGGGACACCCGGTATAGTAGAAACCGGTTATAACGACATCGGTTAATACAACGTATCGGTTTTAACGACTCAAAATAAAAGTCCAACTGAATCCCATATAATTGCATTTTTACCGGTTATTACGACTATCCGCTTTTTACGACCAATATGACCGGTCCCTTCGATGTCGTTATAACTGGTTTCAACTGTATTATTTCCTCATGTTAAAAAAATTTCAACGCCATTGCTTTTGTGATGGGGTTCCTATACTCGGCCGTTTGTTAGCCGTTTGACTCGTTTGCTGACATGGGTTTTCAAGTTTTCAAACAAAAAACGATTATTTTACTGTCCACGACAACTCCTGAAAGTTTGTCAGTATGTTTACGGTACATCCTGTATGTACAATAACCCTCCCAACTTATGTCTCCGTGAATTATGATTCAATTTCCTCTTTAGTGCTCTGGTAGGGCAATATCGACCTGTCTGAAAACGCCCTGTTTTGGGGTTTGATGGAATGTTTTGAATTATGTAAATTAATATCGTTTTATTATTGTCTATATTTTTTTGTTCAACTCTGCAGGTTGTAATATTACAATAATTAATATTATTCTTATTACACGCTATATGACAAACTAGCGGCATCCCGCGGCTTCGCTCGCGTAAATTTCGAGGGGATGACATTAAATTTTGTATATTGTTTTTTATTCATTACCTATAAAAAATCATAAACATCTCGGATCTTAGTTAAAAATAGCAAAAACCCAACCCCTGTCTACTCCCGACCATTAGAGGTTGAATATCGAATGTTTTATTGCAAATTATTTTTCCTGACTCCACTATGATAACTTAAGCAGCTATGCAGATAAACATATCAAAAACACACACCCTGGCTACCCCCGCCATTATGAGTGGAATGTCGAAATTATTATTTTAATATATGACTATTTTGCCTAATTTACCTTTATAAGTTATGCAGGTATACAGATAAACATATCTAAAACCATCCCCGTCCCCATCCACAGATATTAGGGGTTGAATGTCGAACTTTCGTTTTTAATTGAATATTTGTCCGAATTTACCTTAAAATCATAAACAGTTATGAATATATAAATATACCAAAATTTTACCCCCCCTTCCCATTCCCATAGGGGTTGAATTTTCGTAAATTCTATCTGTCTTGTAGAGTACCCACATTCTACATACTTATGCCGTGTTTTATTCGGTGAATACAAAAAAAATATCTTACAAATTTTTCCACCCCCCTAACACCTTTTAAATTTTTGGAAGTGCTGAAATAACTATTTCATAATTTATATTGTAGAGTATTTATGATAAGTTTCAATTAAATACGAACAAAAAAAATATTTTTTTATACAAACTTTGACACCCCGTTTTAACCCCGTAGGGGTTGAATTTCGAAAAATCCTTTCTTAGTGGGTACTTACATCATAAAAGGAAGGCACCTACGAAATTTCACGTTTCTAGGTCCAGGGGTTTGGGCTGTACGTTGATATATGAGTGAGTGAGTGAGTGAGTGAGTGAGTGGTTAAGGACAAACTCTTTTATAGATATAGATAAATAAATAATAATTTAAGGTACTTGACCACCTTATTAATTTAAAAAAATCGATGCGGGAGAAAGATGCTTTCAATGGTATTCTTTTATACGGTCCAGGGATAGCAGATTAACAAATTGTAAATGTAAAAACTTTAAACGCGTTTTTCTCGAAACTACTCGATCGATTTCAATGATTGGTTGATTCGTTGAGATGAACAATGATTTTGTTTTGTTCGTTGAGATGTTTTGTATGCCAATATACATTTTGCCAAAAAAAATGATAACATTTTTTTTAGCAAAGAGACATTTTTTCAAACATCCGCTGATTTTTATTTATTTTTTATTTTTGGCAAATTGTCACGTAAGGGACCTTTCTTTTGAAGATACCATTTTTTTATATAAGATTCACCAATCTTGAGATTAACTGTCCGCCGTGGGACATTTTTTTGAGGCCTCGACTTTGGCGCCTCCTGGATAGTTTTTAAAAATATCGGTATGGAGAACCATACATGACTTCCATGTTCTATAATATCTTTTATCCACGACTTATACATAATACATACATTACATACGTAGTTTTTACTATATAATGCGATATATTAATCCCAGAGGAAACTATGACGAAAGAGAAATTTTCTGATTGGTGCATTAGAGGGCAATAATGGTCATTATTGCCCTCTAATTCATTATTGCCCTCTAATGCACCAATCAGAAAATTCCTCAAATTAAATAATACTATGGAAACAAAATACACAAACTTTAAGTCTAAAAAATTTATTTACGACTGTCAAATAAAACACCTAGTGTTTGTGTATTTGTATTGAGATGGATAAAAATTCTAGTAAAGTTGTTGATAGTACAAAACTTGTTCAGTTTATTAAATTTGCCTTATTTAATTAACTCTAATATTACTAATTTTAATATTTTTGGACACTACAGAGTTTGTGTATTTTGTTTCCATGGTATAGTTTAATTTATATTAATTTGAAATTATAACAAAAATGCTTGTGTTTGCATTTCTTTTATTCAGTTGTGTTAAAAGTTTATTAAAGTAATTGAAATAGTCGTAGATAAAGTACAGTATACTACTCGCAATAATGGCTATTATTACCTCGGAAATTTTTTCTCCCTCGCCGCTATGCGGCTCGGTTCGAAAATTATTCCTCGGTAATAATAGCTATCATTATTGACTCGTGGTATAATATACTATTACAATTGTTTTTAATATAAAACTTACCTTTGTATTATTGTAAATATGGGTTTTCGAATATTCTAATGTCAGATGTACACATTTTTGTAGAATAATAAATTATCTGACATAATTTGAATTTAACTATGCGCTTGTTTCCATGGCAACATGAATTTATTAATATTTAAAATTAAAATTTTGAGGGTGTTTTTCACCTCTTCAGTAGCTATTTCGGCATGCTTATGAAATAAGTGCCCCTTAGATTGGATTCAACTACAAGTGTACCAGGTCTTATCAAAATTGGTGAGGTAATATTCACTTTTCAGACGATAATTGGTATAAAATTTCGAATATTTCGGACACCCCTAATCCGATTAGCACCAAAATGAATAGGTCTGAAGTACTCACTGATTGTCAGTGAGTACTTCAGACCTATTGATTTTGGTGCTTGTGTTTCTTCGAACATGGAAGTAAAATGAAATAAAAAAGTCAAGTATTTTTGTATTCTATAAGCTTCAAATAAAAGTTTTAAAAAAATCATTGTAATATCTTACTCTCTAAACCTGAAATAGTGAATTATCACTAATTCACAATGTATATTCACTATTTGCCACAGCTAAAAGTGGGCCACTTGGAATTAGTGCATATACACTCATTTAAAAGTGCATCATTTCACTGGGTAAATGAGTGTATATGCACTAATTCCAAGTGGCCGACTTTTAGCTGTGGCAAATAGTGAATTATACACTGTGAACTAGTGATAAATTCACTATTTCAGGTTTAGAGAGCATATATAATATCTATTATCAATTAAATATCAGCTTATTACTTACCGTAATATTATTACTTATACCATACCTACATTAATATTAGCTAAAATGCCGTATATATACTGAATCAAAGTGAAATCACACCGTTAGCGAGAGTTAAGTTTTGTATAAAACTGAACTTGAAAAACGACGTAGGATATGGCGCTTTCAGTGACGCGGTAAAAAGATGAAACCACTTTTCACTAATCATAGAGTGGATTGATTCTTGAGTCATTAGTCAAACGAGTGAAAAAAAAATCTACTGTTTAAAAAGTAAAATTTTCACTATTTATAGATAAAATTCACTTTTTTCCAGTGAATTAGTTGATCACTGGGAAAAACAGTGAAAATTTCACTATTTCAAGTTTAGAGAGTATACAGGGCCTGAAAAAAATGTTGTATTTTTTAGCTTTCCATGGTGGTGAAGTACCTTAAAATAGAGATAATATTTATATACAAACCTTATAATAATATAAAAACTTTATGTTAATTATCATTTCTTAATTTTATTTTCCACATTTACATAAAATACAATTACAAATAATATAATACATTAAAACTTCACAAATTACATACCTACTTTAAAAGTTATTGTCTTAGTTGTATAATGTTGTATATTTATTGTCATAAATTAAACTCTGGCACTAATTAAATTTATTTCCTTTAATTTGTTAGTTAGACATTAATAAAGAACTTTGTCTGACTGTTTAGAGAAAAGGATCAATGTTATAAGTACGAGTATCTATATTTTATTTTTTTGTAATTTTTAAAGTAACTCCGTACTTTTGTCCTCATATTGTCTGATTTGACAACTTTACTTACTTATTAACTTTGTGAAAATATCACTAGGTTTTTTTTTGATATATCGTTTTTAAAAACTTTTATATCATAAATGCTTAGTTAAAACTATTTATGGATGTTTGCACATGAAGTTTTCTGGAATTTCACCAGAAAATATTATAAGGACGAAAATTTTAATTACACAAATTATTTCGTTTCGTCTCCTCTAACCATATCATATTTTTCATTTTGGTGCTTACTATAAAATTATTTACCAAATGATATAGTTAATATGTATATTACTGTAATGTAACTATTTTTATAAAATTTGTTTTTCTGGAAATTTTTAAAACTATTTTAGAGAAAATATTTGATGAGTAAAAAAAGCCATGAGTTATAAAAATATGTATACATGCTGAGTTTTTTATCTCGAGACTGCTTAATATCTGGAAACCTGTGCATTTTTATGGAAAATGTTTGGCACAATAGTTTCAGGATTTGGACGGGCAAAACCAATGGAGGTAACAATTTTGATCTTGAGAGGTAATTTTGGGATCAGCTAATTTTTTTCAAATGGAAACTTATTTATTTTTTTGCAGATTCATTTTTTGTGAAAAAAAGGAACAACTTTTGTCTAAAAATTTTTCCTTTTTTACATTAAACATTTAGATAAAACTTGTTCCTCTTTTTCTGCAAAGTACGAATCTGCATAAAATTAATTGGTTTCCATTTGAAAAAAATTATTTGACCCCAAAATAACCTTAAAACCTCCACTCAAGATCAAAATTGTTACCTCCATTGGTTGTGCCCCTCCAAATCCTGAAACATTTTCAGTAAAAATACATAGTTTTCCAGATATTAAGCAGTCTCAAGATAAAAAAAACTCACGCTGTATTTATTGATAAACCTTGCATATCACCTCAACCTATCGTGTTATTATTTTGAGATAAAAAAATAGGATTTTATTTCATACAAGAAAAATGTTTATTGAGCGAGCGAAGCAAACGAAGGTATATTGATTTTTTTTAAATTATTTTGAAATAATCTGAAATAAATGCATGTTATTTAGATAATTCTACACCCTGTAAACAATTTTCTTTTATGATTTATTAATTAGAAAATTAAAAGGTACAATTTTTATTTAATACGAGTTGAAACCAATTCTTCTTTGATATTATATTTTTTTATATTTGATTAGTGCCATAGATAAAAGTTATTGTCAGTTCAATAAAAAATTATATTTTGTTATATGTCATCCACAGCAACTATAGACACATTTCTTATTGTCTTTTTTTAAGTTTTCCAGCCTTATATAATTAATTAATTAATTTAATAACACATATTTTGCGTTTTTCATTGAGATTCTTAAAAAGTACAATTCTCTACATTAAAAGTTCTAAAATACAAAATATGAAATATATGTTATAATATGTACGATGTTTCCCAATCTTAATGTTATTATTATGTCCTCCTTACAAATACAAATTACATTGATTTTGTATAACTTATTAGTTAGTAATTATTACACGCTTATATTCCTATTTAAATAATTATATGAGACTAACAATAGGTAACATTTTTTAAGTATTTTTTTACAGAAACAATTGAAGAGGTCAGTGGATGTGCAGAACGATAATGTAAAAACTACATTTCTTCCCGGGAAAATTTTAAGTCTGTGTACAACAGATGGTAATTTTTTCATAAGTGCTGTATGTCAACATTTTGAGTAAACGTTACTATTAAAATAATAAAATTGATGTACAGTGTATTAGGTAAGATCGTGTACGGCATTACCCGCAGTCGATAAGTTATACAAACCTATATATTTTTTCATCAGGTTTAGGGAACCCCCGCCTATTGCGGATTGATGAAAAAATTTCAGTCCATGTTGATCTTTTGAAAACAATGTCACGATCAGTTGGTTTTTCCTCCTTTTTGGTAACTTTCCCTATTGAAGCACAATCTGAAAAGTCGTCGACATTTTTCGACTCTTTAAATATATTCACCCACTTCTGAACAAAAGCCTTAGACTTTTTAATGTACTTGGTTGCCACTGCATAAGATATTTTTGGCGTAACGTTACTTAACGCGGTTCCGGTGTTTTTCTGACAAAAAATCAACATAGACTGACATTTTTTCATCAAAGCGCAAAAGGCAGGGCTTTTCTGAACTTGATGAAAAAAGATTTAGACTGCGAGTAATGCCGTACACGCTCTTCCTTACCACATTGTATTTTAATTTATTTAATAGTCAATAATAATTTCACTGAAACGCAAAAACTTTAATATTTGTGCAATACACGCCAACCCATAGTTCAAATTTATTTGATAATATTTTTTTTTAACATTTTTAACCGAAAAACAGATATTTTTGAAAATTTGTGATCTTTTTTCATTTTTAAAATTCGAAAAAAATATTTGAGATAAGAAAGAGGAATTAAGTGAATAAAATATTATTTTGCCTTTCTTTAGATAACACATTCATCCACTAGATCCTTCAACATTTTTGTTCTCTCCGCATTATTTATCGGGTAGAATGAGTAATGTATCCCGAAAATTAAACTTCTTTAAAAATATATCATTAAAAAACACGGGACGATAGCAGAATTCTTATATACACACAATCCTGTATATAGACGATAATTATATTATAAAAAACGGTACAAAATTAGGACTTTCATTGGAAGATACAAAAATAATTTAAACCATTTTCGCTTTCTTGAATGAAACACAAAAACACAAATGAGCTTTATCATGTATCGTATAAAAACGCTAAGCGTTTTGACGGAGTGTAACATGCTATCCGTATTTAATAACATGAAATAGAATTTCGAGGTCGACGCACCACATTATTCTTAGATGTCAAGCCTTAAATATTAGGTGTTGGAATTAATTCGTAGCGTTTTACGAGAAATGGCGTGGGTATTACATTATTCTATTTTTACATTTATCGTAAATCAGGTGTTATTAGGTGTCATTTTTACGACACATCTTATTTTTCAATTTTTAATAACAAAAGTTGCAATTATTTAAATATGTCGAAATGTGTGCCAAATAAAGTGTTTTTGCAGGGATGGAACAAAATAAAATGTTTTTTACATCGGGTTGTTACTGGTGATGGCATTATGACAAACCTGAGCGTAGAAAATCATAGGTTAAACCCAGACAACCATCATCATCAGTAGCAAAAAGTAATATTCATGGATCTAAGCCCCTCTTTTGTATTTGGTAGGATCAACAGGGTGTGGATTATTATGAACTGTTAAAAACGAACGAAACCATCATTGGGATCGTTACCAATTACAACTGATGCGCTTGAGTCGTGCATTGAAGGAAAAACGGCCGAAATGGAGCAAAATGAACGATAAAGTTATTTTGCTGCACGACAATGTTCGACGTCGCAAAACAATTGAAAATATATCTACAAACACTGAAATGGGAAGTCCTAACCCACCCACTGTATTCTCCAGATATTGCCCCACAGGACTACCACCTGTTCCGATCGATAGCTCATGGTTTGTCACGGGGAGAATTTCACTTATTATGAAGATTGTAAAAATTGGATCGATTTATGGATTGCCTCCAAGAACGAAGCGTTCTTTCGACAAGGTATGCATTTCTTACCCGAACGATGGGAAAAAGTTGTGGCAAGCGATGGGCAGTATTTTCATTAATTAATTTATTTTTTATCATTTAAAATAAATTGTTATTTGTCTTTCAAAAAACGCTACGATTTGATTCCAACACCTAATATAGTAACAAAATTAAATAGTATATTAAAAATTACTATCACCTAACCACAGGGTTGTGTTTATACTTACATATGTATTTATTCGTGTATAAATATCAATTGGCCTTCATTCAAATGTTCGTCACTAATGTAAGTTAATCTACAATCTGATAAGATAATTCTCTATCTAAAATTATATTGTAATGATATCATTTTCTGATATTTTTGGTTTACATTTGATATAATTTTGAACATTTAAAACATATAGGTTTATTTTCAACGTCACTATATAACTAAAATGATTGTCTTTATTTATAGGACACAAGAAATAATATTTTGATTGCTAATAAGAATTATTAACAAATTTTAAATACAAAATTTTTTATTTTAATTTTATTAACATCCTTTCTTACGATTAAAATCAAAATACGTCAAAATAATCTCAGTGAACCTGTTTTTAGAATTTTGGAGACCATTAAAATAATAACGTTGCATTGAAAATATCGTCTGGTTTGAACAAAATTTTTTAAGTATTAAATAATTGTTACGAATTATTATTAGTTATTAAAAAAAATACTTTGTAGACTTTTTAAGGTGCGGTTCATGATCCAATAATACAAGGTCTGCTCTGGATATTTTGACAGCCGCCATCTTATATAAATTTCTTGTCAATGACGTATTACATCGACAAGAAATTTAGGTGTTTTGAGCTTCAAAATAATTAATCGATTATTAAATCAAAAAAAAAAAAACAAAAAAATCAAAAATTAACTATGTTGGTCGTTTCCGTTTGTTACAAATTCCTTATTAGAAAAATTTATTGGTGATGACGTCACAGTAAAGAACAAATGAACTGTCGAACAGACCTTGCATTTTTGGATCATGGGTGTGGGTGTGGTTTAAATTTTGTTTTTCTGATAATTTTATTAAAATATAAAAAAATTGTATCTAGAGTTTTCTTTGAATAATATCGCTTTATTAAAATTCTGGCATTAGATATATCGCACCCCCCCGCAAAAAAATGTCGCAACTAAAAAAATGTAGTTTTGAAGAAAAAGGAATAAATGAAATTATAGCAATTTAGATAAATCAAAATTGTAAAGTTGGTATAGGAAAAGGACTGATACACAGTATTTAATTTAAATATTTCAGTATTCCTGTGATGTTTGAAAAATTGTAACTTTTAAAACGCAGTGATTAAGTATTTTAAAAAATAAATAAAAAATGTGACATTTAAAAAAAAATGCTAGTTTTGACGGTAGGTACACGAAGTACATTAATGACAATTTTTAGTAGAAATATATAGTAATTTGGAATCATTCTACATATTTATCTCGAATATTACATTTTTTGAGTTCTGACACTTTTTTTGAGGAGGTGCGATATGTCAAATAAGCATACATATTAGACTCATTATAATATCAATTTTGTAAGACTTGAATGCAATATTAGCAATAGAGGAAATTACTCCAATAAAATAATGGATGATTAATTAAAATATCCAAAATAAAAATTAAATTATTTACAACATTGTTTAAACTCAGATATTTTTCAATACGAAATAATAAAACTTCTATACATTCATACGATAAATTTTCAAATGATGTTTTCTACCCGTAAACACAAAAGTATTTGCAGCAAAAATGTGTACCGGATTCCTACATACTTGGATGATTTACCAAATACCGACGTTTGTATACAGTTAACATTTTCTTTGTTATATTCGTGAGAAAATATTCCAATATTTTAATGATAACATGCAGAGATATGTAGATAGTAAAATGTAGAAAAATAAGGATATCATTTTTTTAGTACGTTCAGAAAAATAGTGCAGTAATATTTACTGTAACGTGCATTAGAATTGATACTAGTAGTATCATCTAGCGAGCAAATGTAAAATTAAAAATCTGTTTCACCGACTATCATAACAGGAATCTGTATTATCTTACCCGGTTAGAAATATGTGCACACCTAACCTAACATAACTTCATCCTGCTAAATTTTCTTCATTCCACGATACATACTAAAATTTCATCGTCAAGAAGTGTTACCTCAAAAATTTGATAAATGTGCATATTCATATATTTTCAAAATTTTGATAAATGCTAGTCGGCAACAAACTGATAAATTTTATCATTGAAACAACAACCAAAATATCAGTAATATATCGATGGTCTATTTATATTGAGACAAGCAAATATCTCGAAAACTAAAGTTTTTCGGGGAAAATTTTTGGTATAAAAGTTTCAGAGGTAATAAGGGGAAAATAAATAAGAGGATTTTTTTTTATCATGAGTGGAGGTTTTGAAGTCACTATTTTTTTAATAGAAACCTATTTCTTCTTTTACATATTTGTATTTTACAGAAAAAAGGAAACAAATTTTGTTTGAAAAGTTTTTTCAATAACCTCAAAAGGAATTTTTTTTAATGGAAAAAATGACTATTAATTTTTAATAAAAAAATGATTAAAATTGAATGTTTTGAAAAAAATCTTTTCAGACAAAATTTGTTTATTTATTCTATAAAATACGAATATGTAAAAAAATAAATAGTTTTGCATTTAAAAAAAATTGGTTGACCTCAAAATGACCTTCAAATCTCCACTCAATTTAAAAAAATATTACCTCTATTGATTTTCCCCTTCTTAACCTTGAAACTTTTGTACAAAATATTTTCCCTAGAAACCTTAATTTTCGAAATATTTTCTAATCTCAAATTAAAAAGACTACCTTGTATAAATATTTAATAGAACCTATTCACTTATTCCTGAAACATACTTCCACTTTTTAAAGAATTTAAAGTTATTAAACGTTAACACGGGAAGCTCCTATTTTGATGAAACTATATAAATAAAATTATGTATACCTTTTTATACATGCCAGCCAAATTCAAAGGATAAAATCGATCCTTGCGTGTATAGTACAAAATATGGGTTTTCAGATCACTGAACATTTTCATTTGACATTTTTTTTTTTTAGAAATATGGGACGAGTAAATTTAGTTATTATATTTTCTGAACGCACTTTAAAAATAAAATATTACCTATAGAGTGGATATTTGTTTGATTTAGTTACATAATATGATGTGTTCACAGACAATCTCGATGAAGAAACGATGGGTTTATTGAAATCTTCCTAAATAGCTCGCTGTCTAGAGCGGGCAATAGTAGGTATCGCTTTGCTCCAGGAATTGGGGCTGCGGATCCCCTGCTATTTAATGTAGCCAAGCTCGGCCGTCGGCTGCTGGAGTTGTCTTCGGTCGACCCATTTGAGGAATACGGCCTATACAAAGATTATATACACATATTAAAAATTTTATAAAGAAAATAAATATACCGGGTATTTTTTGAGAACTTTTCAGCGGAATACAGTGATGCCTCGCATAACGTACGTAATTCGTTTCAGGAGTAAGTTCGTTATGTGCGACCTTGGAAGTTCGGGCGACTTCGTGATACGCAGGAGCGTTCGGGCGGCAAGATGAAATACGATGCAGTTCGTTGTGTGAAGCGAGGTTCGTTGTATGAGTCGCGTAATGAACGAACAGAAAGTTCGTTGTGTGCAGCGTTCGTTGAGCGAGGCATTACTGTATTTCCAAAATAACGAATTTTCAGAGAAAATGTTCCAGACAAAAGTTTCATGGATTTGAAGGGGCTAAATATTAACAACCTTTCCTTTTTCAAATCTAAACCCATATTTTTTATTGTAGATTCGTAATTTACGAAGAAAACTAGGCAACTTTTAACTGGATTATTTTTTCATAAAATAATCCAGTTTTTTATGATATGGAACAAAAAAAAAGCACAAATCTCTGGATATTCGATTATTTTTTGCTCAGAAACTACCAATTTATACGAAAAATTACAAGAGTTACTAGATTTAGGCAAAGATTTTCAGATAATTTTTTTAAAAAATTATTATTAACAAAAAATAAATTGTTTTTATATTTAAAAAAAAAACGAATAAATAAAAATTCTCCAATAATTCTTATTAAAATCTAAGCACTTTTTGCTTCTGGCGATTATTTAAAAAAATTGCTTTCGAGTAAACAATTATTGAAAATCCAGAAATTACTGTTTGTTTTGCTCTATAAAAATTTCAGAAAAAATGTTTCAGACTAAAGTTACTTATTTTTCTCCGATAATTACGAATCTTCAACAAAAAATACGGGTTTAGATTTGAAAAAGAAATTTTGAACCTGGAAACCTATCATGGCGACCTTTTCAAGTAAATTTGTTCCTTTATTATACCGGACATTAGATTTTTAATATTTTCTCTTTCGAATTTTAATCGAACAGTTTCTAAAAAAGGAAATAGAAAATAGAAAAAAATCATCGCCTCACAAACAGCTAGGGCTCAAAATATGCATCTTAAATAGCGGAATTTATTATATTTTTTTGTTAGTTAAAAATTAATTTAAAATTATAATATTTTCACCAATGAATAAGAAAATAACCATACCCCCCCCTAATAGATAATCTGCTACTGGACATTTTAACCTGAAAACAAAATAACATAAAAATTCAAAAAACACCTTCCAATTGCATATAAAAGGAGGCAAAAGAAACCACTATCAAAAACAACATATCTACTATGTCTCAAATATAACAACTCCAGTTAATAGTTATTAATAATAAAACATACACTCACGGAAACAATTAAAGGACCACTTGATTTTGTCGAAAAAATTGCTCATTTTCAGAGTAGTGCCAATAGGTCAAATATTATTATTTTTTTACATATAGGGTATGGAAATTGAAGGAAATTTTATATTCTTTTCAAATTCTGGAGTATTTTTGTGTTATTAAACGTTTTTTTATGACCAAACCGCGGATGAATAAAAAATAAAAAAATTTATTTTTTTGTGCAATTTTGAAAGTTGCACACTGGGATGTTTAAAATTTTTTTTCAACTTTTATGATAGACATTTTTTAGGAAATTTCCTCAGTTTTAAAAAGCTGTTTTCCAAAAAAAATTAACATTTTTTAATGTTGCGATATCTGAGTTTGAATGAAAAAAGTACCAAAATGTTTTAAATGACCATAAATATTTGAGTCATACAAAAAGAAAAAAAAAGAAAATTCAATCTTAAGCAATAACCTATTGTCTAGTGGCATTTAAAAAATGATTCATTTTAACTTAACCCTTCTAATACGGAAAACAAATTCATGTTCGAAATTAAATAATCCTGAAAAAATTTTAAATCTTAATTATAATGTTAAGAACATATTCAGAAATTAAGTTCTATGAAAGAACATGAAAATTAGACATGTTACCTTCAATGTAAATAAAGGTTCCAATAAAAATCTTTTAATTTGGCTGAGATATAGCTTTTTGATCTTTTCGCATACGTTTAGGACTTGACCGTACTTTTTACAACAAATTTTTCTTTGAGATTTTTTTATCGTAAAATAATCAACTTTTGAGAAAATTTGTAAGAGGGGAAAAGTTTTTGTGTTTTGTAAAAGAATATTCATAATTTTTTTCAGATGTTTTGTATCAATATTATGGGATTATGTTTATTTTTAATAGGGTGTTTTATTAATTCAAACTCGAATACCTCAGTATCAAAAAATGTGACAAACATTTTCTTAAAAGCATTTTAAAGATGAGAAAATTTACTAAATGATGGCTATCTTGGAATTATGAAAAAAAATCAAACCTACCCGTGTGAAACTTTCATAATTGCAAAAATTAATCAATTTTTTTAGTCAACTCCGCGTGGCCACAAAAAAACGTAGTTACTTTAAGCGAATTAGTGGTTGAATTAAATGAAAATTTATTGAATTTTACAAACCGACAGTATTTAACTAAGTGTTATTGAATGATTTTTCATCTTCACAATGCACTTGAATTAAAATTGAAAAATTGGATGTTTGAAAAGAATATAAAATTTCCTTCAATTTTCATACCTCACAATATTTGACCTATTGGCACTACTCTGAAAATGATAAATTTTTTCGACAAAATCAAGTGGTCCTTTAATTGTTTCCGTGAGTGTATTAAAAAATCACAGCAATAATAAAACGTTTACTAATACAAAAAACTGGCAAGCATGACAAAATAGCAAGTTGGAAAATTGAAACACCAAAACTACGAATAGAACTATATCGCAAAAAAGTTATTTACACTGAATAACATTAACACACCCAAGAACACCTACATTTCATCATTAATGCAATGCTTAACAGATAAACTAACAATTAAGTATAAAACTATTTAAAACATCTTCCAAATGCAAACATATTGAAAAATATAATATTAAAGAACTACTAAATAACAAACATATACCGTGAACAAAGAAATTCTGGAATAATTAATCACATAAACGTTAATATTATGTAGTTTAATATCATATATTTTAATGTTAAATTGATTCGATAAATGGTTTTGTAGTTATAGCTTTCTAATCGGAAGTAAAGTACCTGCGGCCCATGAAAAAAATACATTTACAATAGTTGGATCGGTCTGGGTTTTTTATGTACACATAGAAGATACTTATCCTTAATAATATATATAAAGCTCAACGTCTCTCTGTCTGTCTGTCTGTCCGTTTGTGTGCTTATCACTCGAGAACCACTTCTCCGATTTACGTGATTTTTTTTAATTCATGGGTACATTCTCTGGCCAGGTTATAGGCTACATTTTGTTACGTTAGGTAACAGTGACGATAATAGTAAATCAAGTCGGAAAAAATTTGCCAACGGCGCACTGTTTTGCAATACGCTGCCTAAACCGTTGAATATAGAACAAAATAATGTATTAAAGAACTGTGTACAATCAAAAGTGCTACAATAAATTCCGCGACACCATATGTCTAACTTTTATATCCAAGCCACAATGACTGCTTTTATAAGAAAACATAAAATATTTGGGTTCGGTTTACACGGACTTTTGACCTGCAAAACTTCAATCCTTATCGAAATAAATGATTTCATCGCCATAAGTACTTAACGTAGATATAATTTGCCTTTTACAGAATCTAATTTGGTCGTTTGGTTTAGGAAATAACGTGAAATAAGTATATACAATAACATTATTCGTGACAATGGGCGCGAACTACGACTAGACGCCGCGCCGGGCAGAGGGGACAGACCGGTATTCTTTTGATTGTCAATTGTTTAATTTGTTTTCAATAATAATTAACTTTTAAATTTAAATAGAACAAAAAATATTTTTACTTTTTGTTCTGATTCGCTTTTGTTAGGTAGGTAATTTAAGTGTTGTTTGGTTTTTATTAGAAAAATAACTAATCGTGTTTATACTTAATTCAACTATATATTTTTAAAATTCTAAACAATTCCGTAGTCTACGCGAGCGAAGCCGCACGGACCCAGCTAGTATGTATATAAAGCTAACTACACACCGATTAGTCTCCCACTTTTCGGTACCTCTGTTTTTTCATCAAATAAAAAAAAATGAAAACAAAATATGAAAATCGAGCCTCATAGATCTGTGGAGAATTTAATTATGGTGGTTAATAAAAAAAAATATTTATTTGCTCTAAAGTTATGACTTACAGACTGATTAGTAAAAAAAATGTCCATTCTGCGCCACTGTGCGCCGCGCCGCTGCCCTTATAACACAGCTGGACGCTGGAAATGTGGTCTTAACAAAAATTATAAACTATGTACTTATATGACTCAAAATTCTTTGAAATCGCACAAAAATGTTACACTAATTTTAAAATGATTGTTGTCAAATATTAAGTAAAGTCACTAACAATAGTATTAAAGACAACAATAACATTAAACACGCCGCGCAATACTTTTATAACGTAATTATCATAAATACAAATGCTCGGGTACCTTATCCATTAAGCAACGTAAGTATAAACATTTATCCATTAACACAAGGGTATTCTTCTTTACATTCTAAAATCTAAATCATGTCTATCCAACATTATACTATATTTATAGAAATCAATAATTTTAATTGTTGAATTGTAAGCTGTAACAATGAGTTTAATAACAACTGTTTTTTTTTTATATATATGTATCTAACGGAAGGAGCTACATATATCTAACTTAAATAATGTCGTTGGAGTTTTTTGTCTAGCACTTAATACGGCTTTATTATAATTTTAGTAAGTTGGTTAAAATAGATCACGTCTTCATTTTTCCCCCACTAGTGTTTTTAAATTAGCTTTATCTCAGCTCCTAGTTAACCGATTTCAACTTTCTTTAGTTTATTAAGTTCTTATTGCGAAAATAATTTTTTGTCATTGCTCATTTTTCTCTAAATCTTAAGGGTCCCCCGCAATTTTCGAAAATCTGAAAATTTCATTTTTCTTATCAACTTAATTGTTATATTACTTTTTATCGTATTAGTATCAGAAGTACTAATATGTTTCATTGGTATTTAACCGTCAATACATAATTCTGCCATAGTTGACATTGATATTTTGGATGCGTTTTACTTAAAGACCTATAACTACAAAACAATTTATCAAATTAATTCGAATTTTCAGTACTAGAGCGAATATTGTAACATAATATGTAATTAATAGTTCCTAATTCCTAACTATCTAACTATGTCGCCAAAAACAATCAGTCTACGTAGGTATATTTAAACAACCTGTAAAAATTAGGTATGACGTTGTCGTAAGAATCTGACCGACCAGAACGGCTAAAACGTCTGGTACTACGAAATGCTGGTAACCAACCAATCTTAGCTAAAGATCCTATATGACGTTTATTTGGTGTTTGACGAAAACCTGAATTTATTCCTTGATACCATCCTCCACCACGCGCTACTGAACCTGTCATGTGTACAAAAAATGATATAAAATAAATAATAATGATAATCTCAAATTTAAACTAAAGTAACCTTTGTATGTATTTATCAACATCATTGAATGAATTTTAAGTATTACTATTAACCTCTAGAGGGCCGGAAAACCAATATTTTGGCTCACCAGAAAATCATCGATATTTGTTTTTAGATTAAAATACATCGAAAACGTATATTTGCACTTCCAAATAAATGAAAAACGTTCACGCGAGGCAAAGGGGTAGTTTTCACCTTATTATATGGGTTGTTTTTGATTTTGACGTCACATTTGGATTCAGCGGAAAAATACATCGAAAAAGTATATTTGTATAATGAAAAAGGTTATGTATTATTTAAAATTTTTGCTTTCTTACATACAGGTTGTTCATGGGAACCGAGTTATCATTGCTGGCTTTGTTCATTATTAGAGCTAAAAGTTCGATTAAATGTACAGGGTGTCCCATTTTTAAAACAAAAGCTACTTGATTTTTCCATACAATAAGATACCGTAATAAAAAATACAGGTTCCCATTTGAACAAAAACAAATGTTGGCTCTATTATACCATGAAAACGACCAAAAATAAAAATATAATAACGTCACTTTGATTTTCCCTCAAAACCAAACAACTTTTATTTGAAACATTTTTTGATTTAATTCATAAATAAAAAAAATTAGGGGGTGTTAGATTAAAATAGGATGTCCTGTATAATGACGGTGTCAAAAACGATAAAAATCCGCGATTTAATGACATAAATATCGAAAATTATAGTTTTAAAAATTTTAATCATTTGTTTTTATATTATAAAATTTTTATAGCACACTTTTTTTCGATAGTTTGTAGTAATTGAATAATTGTTATAAGTATGCCACTTTTCTAAATTGAACACTCTCAGCTATAAAATCCAATAATAATATACATGGTTTTCTTCTGTAGGCTTTCGTGGCCGTTGTCTATAAGAGCTAACTTTTCGGGCTATTTTCCACGTTGTCGTATTGTTGTCCTTGACGTTTTGGCTCGCATGTCGGAGTCTTCTTCAAACAATACGGCAACTTGAACAAGTTGTTCAAGTTGTATTGTTCAGAACAACAGCCCGAAAAGTTAGCTCTTAATTAAGGGTATTCCATTAAAAGATATATTTCTGAAATTCGCCATTGTATTCTTTTTTTGACACCGTCATTATACATCCCGGAAAAATACCGATACTTTGCCCATTTAACAGATCTTGTAGCTCCAATAATAATAAAGTTAGCAATGATCACTCGATTTTCGCGAATATGAAATATTCATGTGTTTATGAAAAAGGACCCCACACTTTCTTTATGGAAAATGATATTTAATACAACATTCGAAGGTATAGAATTATGGCATACAACAAAATTAGTGTAAAATAGGATTTCACAAGAAGAAATTTACAATATACACGCGTAAATTTCAGGGATAGAATAAGAACGAATATATCTGGAGAGAGATAACCTATATTAATTATAAACTTGTCACCTAAGGCAAGAAAAAAAGAGATCGACCAGTGGTTAAATGGAAAACATCGACCCAGAATCTAATGACAGAGAAAGGATTAATGGAAGAAGATTGGGAAAATTTAGAGAGTAGGAGTTCTCACAACCCGAATCAATTTCTGATTGATTGTAGTAACAATCACTGTAGTTAATCACAAGGCTGTATTTTTTTGAGTTTATTAATCAATATTATTAAATATACTTCATATTATTACATTATGTTTGATTTTATTTTTTTATTTGCAAAAAGTAAAACATACCGTACTTTCGGGTGACTTCGGACAAAATGGGAATATTTTGTTTATCTCGATTGGCTACATTATTAGATTAAACAAAGTCCGTTATGAAGTGTTATTAACAATCAGTTAGGCGGCCCATAGAAGATCAATTATATTGTGCAATATTACGGATTATCCAATATTATTGACCGTTTAGGAATCGTATTGAAGATTGCGCAATGATTTTAGAAAAATTTTAGCGAGTTTGATTTTATTGCGTCATATTTTTTCATTGTGTCGTCTGTATGGCTTATTGTACAATATTTTTTAGTCTACTATTTGGAGCTGTCCCGTACGCACGTGCGAATAATTATAAATTTATTTTAAAAGACGTTCATGAGTGGTACACTGGCCTTCTTTGCAACCATTTTTTGACCCATATTCGTTTTTTTTACGTTTCACTAGTAAAATCAGCACCATTGCTGCAGCCAAATCTTGATCATCACACATGTTGCTCCCACGAAAATATTGACGCGAAAATACAAGACTCAATATAATTGAACGTGTAGGCGTAAGATATGTTTCAATAAAATTGTGCAGTAATAACTTTGCATAATTATATTGTAGGTGTATGGGGGGGCCTTAGTGTAACAAGCGTGACGTAACAACTGAGTGAGTATAGTTGGAACTCTTGGGAAAAAAAGTTAAGTAATATTTACACTACATTGAACTTTTATTTAAAAAATTGGTTACTATTTTAGTGTCAAAAATTCTAACGACACAGCTGTGGTTTTATTTTTTTGACAACGGTTTTGTTATGGTTAAATGACTTGTATACTGTTATTAATTCATTGTTGAAATCAAAATAATATTCCTAACCTTGTATATTTTATACACGTTTTTATAAAAAAAAATACTCTTATAGGGTGGCGTTGGACATCGTTTCTCCGAGTAAAAGTCTCACTAATTTAGAAGAAAATATTGTGACAGGCCCAAGTACAAGTAGACAAAAAAAAACAAAGTCAACGAAAACTAAGAAAAGTGATGAGGACAGTGAAAAAGTATTTAATTAAATTTGTTTAAATTTATAAGTTTTTGCTTTTTTTAATCTGTGATGGAGCTTTAAAACTTTAAAGCTCCGTAGCGGCCAAAGAATTGAATTCTGAGCTTTGTGCCCATTGGGATTTTTGTTTAGAACACCGATATCTAGAACATATCAAAAATCCAGACATTTTGACCGAAACCCAATTTCCATAAGATTATTGCGGGGTTCTTTGAGTTCAAAGTTCAAAATTGTCCAAAGTCACTCGAAATTACAGTAAATGAATTTTTGAATATGTCGCAATACCGCCCGCGCAGGTTTGGCTAAAAATGGTAACTTTTACTGGAGTATTTCTAGGATAATGTAGGTTGAAGGTGATAAACCTGTATTAGTAAATAAACAAAGAGAGAAAAAGGAAAGACCTATTAACTAAACCAGTAAATATTAAGAGGCCGCTTTAAGTCAACTGATAGTTTGATCGGTTTGGAGATACATGGAAGTGCGCACAACTAGGTACCAATTAAAAATCGACCGAGTTAATAATCAAAAGGGTTAGCCGATCCCCATTTAATTAAAAAGTCCGGCAATTATAGACCGACTGGCAATTGTGCTATGTGAGTTAAAGAAATATCAACTAAACTTTAATCGGGGACAAATTGGTTAACAGCTTCAACGGGTTCTAAATCTGCTGGCTAGTCCAAACAAATATCCAGACGGTGTCACACCTGTAAATATTTCGAAACATCGCGAATAATAAAAAAAAAAACAATTTATAAAAAAAGCACAAATAAAAATTAGCTTGTGATCATCATTGCATACCATTGTATACCTTGATAAATTTGTTGAAATATTATTTTAACGAAATAAAAGATTGAATTGAAACAAGTTCAAACTCCCAAAAATTTAATTATAATTAATTTTTTTAATGGCATGAAAATTAATTTATCTGTAATGTCATTTTAAGACAGAGCTTTTTTCTAAACAATGAAATATAAATTTATAATAATATTGATTTGTAGTTTGCAACGATGTCAATTGTCAATTTGTTTTTATGAAAAATGAAATAAAAAATAATGTAAAAACTTACCCAAGAATTTTTTTTCTATATTTGGATATTCCTCTGTTAATGCATGGATTAGTTCTTCGTAGTCGTGAAAATTTGTATTTTGATAAACTGGGACTGAATATTCATCGTTGTCACTATAATCAACTTCTCTTTTAACTCTACTACCGTTATTTCCATTGTGATCGATTGATCGTTTTTTCAACTGAGATTTTATTGACGCTATGTTTCTTTTTTCGTTTTCCCCAGTTTCATCTGTTTGGGGTGGACTTGTTTCAGATTCATGTCTCATATAAGCATCTTGTCTCAATAAAGCAGCTGCATTTCTTTTATCAGAATATTTCAATCGTCCAAAATCTCTTACAATTGAACCAATATTCCTTTTATAATTATCGTAAAAATTTCTTCTTGTTCCAGGAGTAGGATGTTCGTTATTACGCATTAGAGATTGTAAATTGCGTTTATCCTCATCGATGTAATCTCTCTTGCCGGTAACTGGATACTCGTTATTTTTTAGTAGTGCCTGTAAATTACGCTTCTCTTCATAAGAATTTTTTGATCTTAAGTTGTCATTTCTAGCCAATGATCCAATAAATCTTTTCCCATTTCGAATAACTGAAGCGATATTCTTTTTTAATCGCAATTCGTCATCTTTTGTGAATGATTTTCCATAAGGATAACTATACAAACGAGCTAGTGATGCGACATTTCTTTTATTTGAACTTGGTAAATTATAATTACGCGCAAGAGATGCCAAATTACGTTTATCTGTTAAGGATTGTAGAATATTATTTATGTGTTCTCGCTTATGACTGAGATATCCATTTCTAGCGAGTGCTTCAATGCTTCTTTTTGATTCTTCTTCTTGAATTGTGATATTATCATCTTCATGAACATCTTCAAGTGGTGAAAAGTTAGGCAATTGACCATTTTTTGCCAATGTTGCTATACTACGTTTGTAATCATAATCTCTTTCTTGTGAAGGAATTGTGAAATATCTATTTCTTGCAAGTGAAGCTATATTTTTCTTTACAAATGGAAAGTTCCCGTTTCGAACTAATGAATTAATTGATCGTTTATCTTCTTCGATTTCTTCTGGAAAATCATCGACAATTTCATCTAAATCTTCTAGATCTTCTATACTCTCAGGGAAATCCATATTTAACGCTTTTAAAAGACGAATTAATTTCAGTCTCAGTGCTTGTACTTGTAATGTGTCCACTTCACTAGGCATCAAAAGAGATTGGAAAATGTAGCCTAGTTCACATATGTCAGGATTTGAAGAAGATAAAGAGTTATTTGAATCTCCGTCAGAACGAACCTGGAAGAAAAAATTGTTAATTACTCTTTACTGATAGTTTATAATAATAAATGCATTTAACAATTATTTGTTACAAAACAGAGTACACTGTAAATGTAACAAGTATACTGAGTGTATATTTAATAGTTTACTGTGTGAAGATGATCTCGGAAACTATAAAATACAAAGATATTAAATTAAATTAAATGATACATTTTTTTCAAAATCAAATAAATATTGTTATTTTCACAAAACATATATCTTTCGAGATAATATGACGATGCGGTCATTTATTTATTGTTAGACACATTTTTCAAGTTGTTCCTTTCGAAATTCATGTTTTAAACGAAGAAAAATCGATTTTTTAACAAAAATTCGACAATTTTTGTCCAATTTTAATACAATTTCCTAAAATAACTTTATCTCTCTTCTTTATTGGGTTAATATTTTTACGTAATCGAAAAAAAAATGGGGAAAAGGTATTAAATCAACCGCCCGTGCCAAAATTTCGTAGTTCGGTCATAACTACTTTTGTCATTAAATAAATTATGTGAACAAAGTAATCAATTGAAATACGAACTAATTTGAGTTTAGAAACGACAATTAATGACAGTTTTACAAAATTAATAAAAAAAATAAAATATACAAAACGTTCTTGCCCATATATTAAAAAAAATCATTCTGTGCAAGAAAAATTTCTTTTCAGCGATTATCTTGACATAATAATTATTATTTTCGAAAAAAATATATGGAATCAGTAAAAATTTATTCAATACTCTATTCAATACAGATTATTTATTTTACGAGCTATACAGGTACATACGCCAAGAGTGAAAATTACCGAACTACCAATTTTGACACGCGCGATTAATTTTAATACCATTCCGCCAATTTTCATTCGATTTCGTTAAAATTTTAACACAATATGGAAGATATATTAAGCTACAAATTTAGTGAATAACATTAAAATCAGGCAAACATTGTTTTTGTAACAGCGCTTTGAATTTTGAAAATTTCCGATTTTTCTTCGTTTAAAATATAAATTTCGAAGGGAATAACTTTATGATTGTATATAATTGAATGCTTAATAGTTCAATTAGGACCCATAGCTTCACTCTGATAGATCTTTGATTGAAGTCATTGATTTAAAAAAATATATATACGAATTTGAATGTTTACATATCGAAAAAAACTAAAGCTGATTGAGCAAAATGGTGGTCGTTTTTGGATTCAGCGTGTCCAAATTACCCTTAAAAAGTTGTATGCTTTTTTTTTCGGCATGTGTGATTTGTGGGTACTCAAACCCACGTACTTCACTGCCACTGTGATATTAAATTTTAATTATATGATAATTATAAAATTTTATCTAGTTACCAGAGGATTAAAAAAACAATAAATAAAATGTCAATAATTTTTACAAAAACTGTACATTAATATTAGAGTGTCTTACGATAAAACAAATATATTACTTAAAATATAGTAAGGTGCTACATTAGTTACCCTGCCGTAATTATAAATAGTGAGTGAGCGCCGTTTAACATTCATATTTTTAACAAACAGTGATTTTTTTCTTTATACATTTTATACATACAAAAGTGATATACATAAATACTGTTATCATGATGGTCAACAAAGGTCATGCTGCAAACAGAGGCATAGAAAACAGGTTGTCTATAAATAATGTCGGGCGGCGTGAGAATACCACCATTTGATGTTAAAGATCCAAAACTGTATTTTCCTTCATCGAAATAACTGTCGATGCAATAAAATTCGGACATGTAGTTGGTGCATTAGAGTATTAGACCCTCAATATGCACAAGAAATTCGTAATGTAAAAATCAATCCCCCAGAAAATGATCAATATATTAAAATAAAAACTAAATTAATCAAAAGTCTCACCATGAAGAAATTGGTGATCGTAAACCATCGCAATTTTTATGCCATCTTCGTGGATTGGCTAACCCAATGCTAAGGACTCTGTGGATTGGCGATACAAAAAGATTAAGAATTAGACAAGGTGACAGAACTTACAGATGTGATTGCTAGATCAACGACATCACGATCAAAAATCGTAGACTAATGCACTATGGGCAGAAACAGCGATCGCGATACAGCTACAAAAAGAACTGTCAGTAATGAAAAATGAAATCACCGAAATCAAGTCCAATATACCGTCGGCAATATACTGACCCCATTTTGTATGAGCTTGATTATTTTTTAAGGGGTTATACGCAGTTGCAAGACCGAAAAAAGGCATTTTTTAATAAATGTTTTACGAAAAGGTATTTTATTTTACAAAAACAAAAAATATCGGTACATTTAGTGGTAACATTTAAGTTTATAATGACACTAATGATTTGTAAAAATATTGATCTGGTGTGCTCCTGCAGACGATCTCCTGAAAGTCCTCCAAAAAAGGTGTTCGGCAGTGACCACGATTTCTCCGGTTTAGTTCATGCGAAATTAAAAAACCGAAAAGATTCTTTTAGTGGATAGGTAAAACTAGATATTGATCGAAGGAATAATCGAAATTATGTTTTTTGACAAAATTACGACTTCGTAAAAAAAAAACGAATTTTCGACCAAAATTGCCACGTAAAATTGTTTAAAAAAGTAGAAATAATTATCCGAAATCTTATTCCTTCGATTAATACCTGAAAAATATTTCTGAGAAGGTTGTGTTAAAATTTCAGACCGATCGGTTGAGCCGTTTTTTAGAAATCTTGGTCACCGACTTGGAAAACATAGTTTTGAGAAAAATGCAGTTAAAGTTTCGGAAGAAGTTTACACATAGATAATTTTTTTTCCTTTACATGGAGTCATCTATTCCAGGGCCATAAGATGGGCCCTCTGTAGCATCAACAGCTTCTAATACTTCGAGTTGATGTTGTCTACGAGCCATTCTTCCCTCGCGCGTACTCCCATGCGTTTAGATATAACCGGTTTTGACTCCGCCTATTTTCTAACAGTACGCAACGTCCCTACGAATATGCGTATATCTCGAAAAATGCTCACCGGACCGATTTGAAATTTTCAGGAAATAACGATACATAACGAAAATGTCAAAAAAAAATTGATTTTTTAAAAATTCTAACTGCGTATAACCCCTTAATGTAGTCATGACTCTTCTTGAGCTTCTGGTTACGACTTCCGTAGGATTAGCTCGGGGATGATAGATTGCTGTAGTCCAATCTAACGTTTCCCATCGTTCACAGGCTTTCTTAAAAAACATTGCTGATTAATTGACGTCCGTTATTCGAAATGATAGCCATACCTCGGTTATATTTGTTTCTAATAATTTTATCAGAATTATATACTTTTGATACTCCGATTGGGAATGTTTCGACCCATCACGAAGATGAACCGTTTTCCTCTGGTATTTTTGGGATAGAAAGTCTCTTGATGTCGACAAATAGTTTCCCGTGGTTTGATTGGTTGATTTGCTCTACACACTGAGTTGCGTGAGGATTTCTAAATATTTTTTGGCAATTACAGATTAAATAATTTCGGTAGTTGTGTTCCTCATTTTATTTCAGGTGAAGTCAAGAGCGCTTACTAATTGTTCTTAATGTCCCTTGCATCCTTAATGTAAAGATTTCGTAATTCTGCGGCTTTTTTTAACCTTTTTTCCACTTTTTTATATTTTATTTTTTCCTAAGTCCCGCAAATAACTGAATTATTGATTTGATGTAATCGGCCCCAGCCGATGATACTTTTTGTTGTCTGTCAAATAATACCTAATAAGTCTCTCAAGCAGCTTTTTTAACTCAAGGAGTAGAGAAATAAGCCTGAGAGATTTTATATCTGATGGATCTCTTCGGTGATTTTAGAAAAGTGATTTGGAAAATATCCGAAAAATAGACAATTGTCATATTATAATGCTTGAAGATGTGATACAAGGATTGGAAATGTATATTTTAAAAATAACAAATGGAGGTCATCACAGTCGAGAGCTGATTTCTTCCCTAGGTGACAAAATAAATAATCCATGATGCCCTCCTCTGAGACGTGAAAAATGATATCAAAGTCTCCAGTAACAATTCAGTACATTGATGGATCATGCAATGACACTCTTGTTCTATAACGACAGAATCATCGGGAACTCAGTTTTTAAAATCAAATCAAATAAATGACTGACAAAATATCAGTTGTATGATTTTCAGAGATCGAATCCTTAGTGCATCCAGTAAATACACGCAGTATGTAAAAAAATTGCACAAATAAAAATTTGCACTTCATTACTAAATGTTGCTTTTCATTGTAAATGTTAAATATCATTTTTATTAATTTTATTTAGCATAAGGGTGTAAAAAAGAGACGTTAATTGAATTAATAAATCGGTTTCGCTTCCAAGTATTGTTGGGCAATTTAGGGTGTGCCAAAAAAAGGCGATATTTTTTTTTATCGCTCTCAGCCCAAAATATCTCAGGAAATGCCCAAACAAAGCTCCTGTTAAAAGCGGAGCTCAAAATTCCAATTTTAAGTGGTCCTCCACGGAAGTTGAAGTTTTCCCATCTAAATAACATGGGAAACGGGGTTTTTTAACAGTTTTTTGTCCTGCAAACTGTGAAAAAATTATTTTTGAAAAAAATGAATGAATGGATCTTTTTGAGTATTAAATTTAGTACAAAAAGTCCCGTTGAGTCAAATTTCTATATTCAATATTTGATTTTTGACAGAGCTTTGAAGTTCAAATTTTCGCATTTATTTTATTACATTTATTTAAAAAGCACAGTCAATGTCGTAGCCTTTATCCCTTTTAGGCTGGTTAATAATAAATGTTTATGGGTCTATAACTTTGTTGTTATTCATAATACAAAAAAGTCGATGGAGACTTTTTTATAGAATGTCAACCGTACTACAATTTTGCTAGTTAACATTTTGCCCTAACTCGGATAGTTTAGCTGAAAAATTCAAAAAACGCGAAAAAATGCGAAAATTTGAACTTCAAAGCTCTGTCAAAAATCAAATATTGAATATAGAAATTTGACTCAACGGGACTTTTTGTACTAAATTTAATACTCAAAAAGATCCATTCATTCATTTTTTTCAAAAATAATTTTTTCACAGTTTGCAGGACAAAAAACTGTTAAAAAACCCCGTTTCCCATGTTATTTAGATGGGAAAACTTCAACTTCCGTGGAGGACCACTTAAAATTGGAATTTTGAGCTCCGCTTTTAACAGGAGCTTTGTTTGGGCATTTCCTGAGATATTTTGGGCTGAGAGCGATAAAAAAAAATATCGCCTTTTTTTGGCACAGCCTATTGGGCATACATGATTGTCAACCAAAGTTTTCAATTGTAATATCTGCATTAGTTTCAGCTTGATGTGATGTTATATTGATAGTAATGTTTTCTCAATAGTTTTATAAAATTTATTGTATTTTGTTTGTTTCAAAAAATGCCGAATGTACTACTGTAATAGTTAATTTTCCTCTGGATCTACTATATGTATTGTATACATATAATATCACAGAAAATTTGTTTTAATGTTATATTTGGCTTTTCATTTTAAAAAATGCCGAATGTCCTAGTGTTACAGTTCAATTTTTCTCTGGATCTATATGTATATAATATCACAGGAAATTTTGTAACAATCTTATATTTTGCTTTTCATTTTTTACTGCCAGAGTTTGGATGACTATCAAAAATTATTATGGTATCAGTGTTGTAGTGTTTTAAAATATATGAAGAATAAACTTATAAGATTTATTCGTATGTTATTGGTTTTTGACAAACTGAATGAAAAAAGTGACCTTCATCAACAACGTATCTTACATTAGAATTACTATTTCATGTTTCCTTGAGTACGATCTGATTTTGTTTATCGTCTCAAGTACGCTACAAACAATCTCATGGCCGTCGAGTACATCGGATATGGTGTTAACCAATTGAGTCAGTTTAATGCTAAACTTTTGTTGATATGTTCTTAAATATCCGCTCTTGATTAGAATTTTTAAGTTTCGTTCCAGTTACTGGAAACTCAAAGAAGCTTTTCACTGCTACTGATTCAGTATCCATATTAATCCTGAAAGATTCATTTTCATACACATAGTCGATAGATGTCTGTGTTTTTGACACTTTGTGAGTTGATTTTAAGAAACCAGCTCTTACGGATGATTGGGAAATGTTTTCACTTAGATGTTCAAAGTGATTAATTTTATCAGTGATAAGAGTTTTAGTAGATGTTACTAATCTTGGATTAGCATTACAATCTACAGCGCTCGGATTTGGTTCTTTTACTAGGACTCTACCTGATCCGAATATACTAGCTAAAGCTCGTCTAAACTTAGATCTACAGGTGTAGGTGTGGTTTGACTAGTAGATGACATTGCGCTTTTAGCACTCGCACTCTGTTTTCTGGGTCGTAACTCCAACAAACTTCAAAATTTGGCAACCTAGTTACTACTGTAACAAATTATCCTCGCATGTTCCACCTCTATTCAAAGAAGGTTTTAATAGGAATTTATCTTCGCATTTTCCACCTCTATTAAAAGAACGGGATCTAATTGATATTTTCTTTGATAACTTTGGTCAGTGTTGATTTAGTCTCTTTTCTTATTGAAACATAATTTAATAATGATAGAAGTTTTATGTTAGTTCATATGAAAAGAAATGTTCTTATTATGTTTTATCTTTTAGCACAGTTGTAATTCTATTGTGGAAGTGTTGGGTTTTTATAATTATTGTTTCATTATTTACTGTTATTTTTGATGATTGTGCTGTCAAATGGATGACTCTATGTTTACGTGGTATTATTACTTCTAGTATATTGTTGTCAAAAGAGTATTAATGATATGATTTCATTACTTCGCTCTTATACTTGGTGTCAGTTTACTGAATTATTTTCTACCAGTTCATTCGATAAAGATACAAGAGATGCATCTCTTTGCGTGAATAGGTTGTGCTGTCTAAACAAGTATTATTGGGCATACATGATTGTGACCCAATGTTTTTAATTGTAACATCTGAATTAGCTTCAGCTTGATGTGATGTTATATTGATAGTAATGTTTTCTCAATTGTTTTATAAAAATTGTATTTTGTTTGTTTGCAAAAAAATGCCGAATGTACTACTGTAATAGTTAAATTTTCCTTTGGATCTATATGTAAATAATATCACAGATAATTTTGTAACAATTATATTTTGCTTTTCATTTTTTACTGCCAGAGTTTGGATGATTGTCAAAAATTATTATGGTATCAGTGTTGTAGTGTTTTAAAATATATGAAGAATAAATCTATAAGATTTGTTCGTATGGTATTGGTTTTTGACAAACTGAATGAAAAAAGTGACCTCCATCAACAACCTATCTTACATTAGAATTACTACATTGATATTTCCTTTGAAAACTTTGGTCAGTTCTAGATTTAGTCTCTTTTCTCATTGAAACATAATTTAATAATGATAGAAGTTTTTCTGTTAGAAATGTTCTTATTATATTTTATCTTTTAGTGTATTTATAATTCTACTGTGGAGCTGTTAGGTTTTTATAATTCAAGTTTCATTATTGACTGTTATTATTGATAATTGTACTGTTAAAGGGATAACTCTATGTTTACGTGGTTTTATTATTTTTAGAATATTGTTGTCAATAGAGTATAAATGATACGATTTCATTACCTCGCTCTTATACTTGGTGTCAGTTTACTAAATTATTTTCTACCAGTTTACTCGATAGAGAGACAAAATACATCTCTTTGCATTCTCTAAACCAATTAAATAATTTATTTTTATCTTTAGAATCTCGGCATTTTTCTATGCTTTCAACAGGGTAAAATAACCATGTCTTCTACAATACCGCTACCCCGAGTAAGACAACTAACACTCTTAATGGACCTCATCAATACTTGTTCAATACACATATCTGTCCAAAGTTCACTCCAAAAACACAGAGTTCTTCAAATCATAAAATGATTTTTCGGTAAATGTTTTATATTGTGACTGTAATTCGCATATTGATTTTGGATATTTGCTGGATATGTTTATAAATGTGCACATTTTGCATACAAATTATGTTCAGAAGCATTAAAGTATGGTAACATTCTTGTTATAACTGCACATTTTTATTTATTTTTTACAAATACTTTTTTTCTATATCTTTAATGTTAGCGTGTGCATTTTGTTATAAATAATTCAACACATATTTATTTTAAAATTGTTTTACAGTCAGTTTGTAAGTATGTACATAAATATATTATGTTATCATTGATGTTTCCACAAACTGGTGTATATGTTTTAACGTTTTCTCGCATTAATCTGTGTTTATTTATTGTTTTTGTACAACGTTTCGGACTGTTCTTACATTAGGTACAGATATAAATACAAATAAACTGCCTTGGCAGGCACGAGACTTTTTTATACATCATGATACCGATGTATTGATAATATGGTTAATTTTATTTTTTAACATTTGATTTTTAAATATTTTACTTACAAAATGATTTTCAGTGAATGCAATGGATGCATTATAATTTTAATAATATAATTTTAATAACAAAACAAATTGGGATTATTGATTATTGAATACATATGTTTTTATTTTCTTAGACTTCAATTTTGACAGTTGTATACTAATAAATTCCTCCATTGTCATAGATAACTAGATTATTAAAATTATTTTTAAATTAAAATTAAAATTATTATTTTTTTGGTTAATTTATAAAAGATACAAAAAAAAGATTAGAACATAAATTAAAGAAAATAACGTTCTCTACAACTTTTTTTATAAACATTTTTTTCTGATATGAACCGTTTGAAATATAAATAAAAAAAAATGATTATTTCCTTCCACAATTTTTTTTTGGGAAAAATTATTAGAATAAAAATTATAGACAATAATATTCTCTACAACTTGTATCTCAAACATTTTTTTCTAATACCTACCGTTTAAAAAATAAATCGAAAAAATTAATTTTTTTAGAAAATCGATTATTTCCTAAAAACAAATTTTGGGGGGGAAAATGGATAGAACATAAATTATAGATAAAAGTACCTTCTACAACTTTGATCTAAAACATTTTTTTTTGCTGCGCACCGTTTCAAAAATAATTCGAAAAAAAAGTTTATTTCCGTTTCCGGTTTAGTGATGGTTTTCAAAAATAGGAGGTGCACATCTAGAGTATACAAGAACCTTAAGTTTAAAATTTCATGTTCGTAAGTCTAACAGTTTTGGCTGTAGAGCGTTCACAGACACACAGACAGACAGACAGACAGACAGACAGACACACAGACACACACACAGACGTCATTGAGTTAATGGTTGTATATGATTCAGGGACCCTCAAAACGTGTAATTCCGTTAAAATCTCGAGTTCGATTTTTTTCGTGATCACTATACTTTATTTATACATTACATTTCATGTATGTATAAAAAAGTAAAAATATTCATTATTCTAGAGAAACTATTAATTGTAATTTAATTTATTTTTAATAAAACACCAAAAAAGTACAGAAAACAACGTTTACATAATATCTTTAGCAGGCCTTAAGTATCAAAAAGAATGAACTAGATACATTGTTTTATTTAATTCATCTTATTCCATAAACCAACCATATACTAGACGTGTCAGATTTTCATAAATATTTAATATAAGCTTCCCATGTGTAGTTTTCTCGGTGTTACTGTCGTCGTTGGAATTTGCCTTATAAATGTATCATTCGTGTCATTTTTTAATGAATATATAATTTTTTTTCAGAATTCTCATCATCTTTATTATCTGAATTTGATGTTTTTTTTAAATTATTAAACAAAACTATTATTGAGTATTAAACATGATCAAAATAAGGGATACTTGAAATTTTAAAATCATGTCTATTATATTATTGTTTAATTGACATTATTGCGCATTTATATTTTACGATATGGATTCTAATTGTTTTCTATGTGACTTAAGATCCAATAGAAAAACATATTATTTCTTTTCTGTAGAGTGTAGAATCAGAATAATGTAATTCCTACAATAAGACCTCATTCGTTCTTGTCTTCTTTACAAAGCTGTTTTGCTACTTTTATACATAAAAAATCTAAACAGCTAATAAATATTCTCTCATTATTAGGATTTTGTGCATTTCATTCTGAAGTGCAATATTTTAAAGCACCTGCCATGTTGCATTCAGGAGTTTCCATCCAAGAGAATTAATTTTTGCAATTTGTGTTTGATAATGCTGATTAGAATACTAATACTTTAAGAAGGTAAAGTCACCAGTAGTTGACACTGCACCAGTAGTTGATACTTTTTTTAGAAAAAGGTCATACACGAGCGAACAACGTAGAGGAATACATCGAAATAGGTCAGTCTGTATAGTGTCACCCTCTAGCTACGAAATTGTAGCCTACTAAAAAGAATAAAACCAAAAATGTTTATCCGGTCCCCGAACTAAATTTTTTGTAGAAGTAGCTTTGTGATGGGCGATTGCGAGATGTTTCTACAATCGAAACAATCGTCATCGACTAAAATAACAATCGAGTGAACAATTATCTCGCCTTTTGATTTTACAATCGAGATGTTCGATTGTTCAACTCGATTGTAGTAGCGTAGCGACATACAATTGCGAGATATTCTTACAATTGAAACTATTTCTATCGTTTAGAATAACAATTTGTTTCGAGTAGACAGTACTCGACGTTCAGTCTGTCGAGTTTAGTCGGTTATCATTGCAATAAATCCGTTATAATTTTGAACGTTTTAACAATGCCGCACTGCTTTAAAAAGTCTATAGTTTGGGAATTTTTTAATAAAAATTTAGAAAATAATAAAGTAGCAAAAAAATTTTTTGTAATTTTATACATTTTTGTAATTTATACTTATAAATAAATGTATCAGTTATTAATTTTTTTTTATTATTATTTTTTAATTTATTTTATGTACAGATATTTACTTAACTATATTAAACTGTCAAGTCAAGATTTAATAACTATTTTAATTTATACTGAAACTAATCAATAATTAAATTTGGTACTTATGTTAATGTCTTTTTTCTCTTTATTATACTTTACAAAAGTAGATTGTAATTTGTTACAAAAATGCTATTTCATTATTAACCGAAACTGTCAAAATATAAGTGTTCTAATACAGTAAGAAATAGATCATAATTCATAAGCATAAAATTCAATCATCGACCTCAAATATCGATTGTTGCGATTGTCTGACTCCGACAACATTCGTTCCAATAATCTTTAATTAAATTTTAATTCGATTATTGGAACGGAATCACTCGATAGTCGTATCACATATAAATTTTAAAATTTATATGTGACACGACAATCGAGTGTTTTCGTAACAACATTCGAGAGGTTTCGAGATATTTAAACAATCGAGACAATCGACTAAAACATCTCGCAATCGCCCATCACTAAAGTAGCTGGCAATCATTAAGTAGTTTTATAAAATTGTCTCAAAAATTATATTTTCTAAGCATTCATTACATTCCTGTATTCATCCTTAACGAAGACAAGTTCATTTATAGCTTTTTCTCCGTATGTCAAATACTGAAACAAAAGAGTGTCAACTACTATTTTTTTTCTTTTCGCTGGGTGTCAACTATTTTTACATTCACCTTTATGAACTAATACTTGTTGTATTATAATAGAGGAATCGTTTGTGCAACAATTACTAATCATAAATTTTCCATAAAGTGAAAGCAGCCTGAGTTACGTGAACGAATAGGCAAAAAATTCCTTAAGGTGTCATCTAATGGTGACATTACCTTAGTTAGATGGCCTAAATACATTTCATGCTATAAGTGATAACCACTGTATAACGCCGCTACCGCTACTATTCCTAAGAATTATTCGATTAATAACCACGCCATTAGCAATAGACAATTTCAAACCATGCCATTGAAATTTTTTGAGAAGAAAAAATTGAACTTAAATTGATAAAAGTTGAAATTTTAAACCTAGATGAAAACGTAAATGCTTTAATATTACTGCCTCCTTCTGATTTATTGTGGTTATATAGAAAGTGGGTAAATATCCCTCACATACCTGAATGGTTTTACGGAGTAGGCAACGACGGATAAGTCGTTTCAAAAATTGCATATTCTTACTCTATCAACAGGAGCGGTAAGGACGACTCACTATCTTAACTCACTCCTATAACTCTTGAGTTTTGTATATAAAAACTTATGTGAGAATAATGGAATATAAATCCAACTCTGAAAAAATCTGCAAATAGCTGAAATGATACATGGAAACAAAGCGCTACATTAAAAGGCCAAACGTACTACCTTCTACACCCAAATTGTGGTTTGAATCGAAAGATTCCGCTACAAGAAAAATTGTGTACATAGCTAGATTAAAATTCAACTACATGAAAACTTAAGAACACCTGTACAAAATTAGAAAAAGTCCCACGGACAAATGTAGTTGCGACAACAAATCAATAGAGAATGCAGAACATATCCTCCAGTGCAATACATTTAACCTCGAAAGAAGCACGTTGTGGGCAGAGCTTATGCGAATCTGCTTATTCCCACCCTACAATATAACAAGCTTACTGGCCTCATACAGGGTGTCCCAGGACTGTGTCAAAGCTCAATATTTCATTAATTATAAGAATTGGAAGAGAACTTTAAATGCAAAAGTTGTCAGGCTAGAGGAGCGGCATTGTTTGAAAATAGTAACATTTATACAGAGTGACCCATAACTGCGTTACAAACCAAAGTTATTTTTTTTTTAAATAGAAACTATATATTTTTATTTGATAATCTAAAAGCATTCATTTTTCTGGTTATTTTAATATAGCAAGTATGGGATTATACAGAGTGGTTTAGAAATTATGACCAATTTTGTAAGAAAATATGAGTATTTTCAACACATTGTAATTTTCTAATTACAACACAAAAAAAAATTTTCTCTGCTGAAAGTAGTTTTGGTATATTCTCTATTATTTCGATATTATGTCAAACACTTACAAAATTGTATTATTTGTACAGGGTGTATCAAAACTGAACCTAGTTTTTTTCAAAATTTTCAAATGGAACACCCTATATATTTTTGCATTTTCGAATTGCTTGTTCAATTCTCAACACATTTTATAAACCATGTTCTATTCCTAAATCCAGCCGTTAATAAGTCATTAATTTTATATTAACCCGTTTCATGCCAAATGGCATAAATTTTTTTACTGTTTTCAATCGTTTGCTTTTCAGTGAGTCAATCAACCAAAACTTTCTAAGAAACATTTTCTATCGTAATATTTTTTGCTCTTTCCGAATCCGGCGACAAAATTTTTCTATCTGCCGCCATTTTTTAAATATGGCCGCTGAAAGCAAAAAAAATGTGAAATTTCTAATATTTTTTTCCAAACAATCTAAAAGATAGGACCGATAAAGTAAGAAAATTCAATATGGTGGATTTAAGATGGCGGCCATAACTACGCAAAAAAATACGATTTTTACGAAGTCAACCGATTTGGACCAAATTTGGTATATTAGGGTTTTCGGGGTCGCTGATCATGGATTTGAAGTTGGATTTGCAAAATCCAAGATGGCGGATCCAATATGGTGGACGAATTGTCCAAATTTTAACTGATTTACGCTAAATTTTGTATATAAGGATTTTCGGAGTCGCTGGTCACAAATCTCAAGTCAGATTTACAAAATTCAATATGGCGGATTTAAGATGGCGGCCATAAGTACGCAAAAAATTACGATTTTTACAAAGTCCACCGATTTGGACCAAATTTGGTATGTAAGGGTTTTCGGGGTCGCTGATCATGAATTTGAAGTCGGATTTACAAAATCCAAGATGGTGGATCCAATATGGCCGACGAACTGTCCAAATTTTAACCGATTTACGTTAAATTTTGTATATAGGGGTTTTCGGAGTCGCTGGTTACAAATCGCAAGTCAAGATTCGTGACCAGCGACTCCGAAAACCCCTATATACAAAATTTAGCGTAAATCGGTTAAAATTTCGACAATTCGTCCGCCATATTGGATCCGCCATCTTGGCATTTGTAAATCTAACTTGAGAATTGTGACCAGCGACTCCGAAAACTCCTGTATACAAAATTTAGCGTAAATCGGTTAAAATTTGGACAATTTGTCCGCCATATTGGATCCGCCATCTTGGATTTTGCAAATCCGACTTCAAATTCATGATCAGCGACCCCGAAAACCCTAATATACCAAATTTGGTCCAAATCGGTTGACTTCGTAAAAATCGTATTTTTTTGCGTAGTTATGGCCGCCATCTTAAATCCGCCATATTGAATTTTGTAAATCTGACTTGAGATTTGTGACCAGCGACTCCGAAAATCCTTATATACAAAATTTAGCGTAAATCAGTTTTATAATTTGGACAATTCGTCCACCATATTGGATCCGCCATCTTGGATTTTGCAAATCCGATTTCAAATCCATGATCAGCGACCCCGAAAACCCTAATATACCAAATTTGGTCCAAATCGGTTGACTTCGTAAAAATCGTATTTTTTTGCGTAGTTATGGCCGCCATCTTAAATCCACCATATTGAATTTTCTTACTTTATCGGTCCTATCTTTTAGAAAAATCGATTATTCCACCAGATATGAAGAATTAGCCTCCTACCGTAAGTGCTTCTTGTTCAAATTTACGATTGTTTGGAAAAAAATATTAGAAATTTCACATTTTTTTTGCTTTCAGCGGCCATATTTAAAAAATGGCGGCAGATAGAAAAATTTTGTAACCAGATTCGGAAAGAGCAGAAAAAATTACGATAGAAAATGTTTCTTAGAAAGTTTTGGTTGATTGACTCACTGAAAAGCAAACGATTGAAAACAGTAAAAAAATTTATGCCATTTGGCATGAAACGGGTTAAAATCTTAAGATTTTTTTAAAAACAATACAACTTTATTATATTCCATAAAATAATCAAATTTTTATGTTGTTAAAGTTTGTAAGCTCTATTAGTTTGTTAAGTTATTTTTAAGCGAACAGTTTTATTGATTATAATAAAGTTGTATTGTTTTTATAAAACATCTTAAGATTTTATAATAAAATAAATAACTCTTTAACGGCTGGATTTAGGTATAGACTATAGTTTGTAAAATGTGTTGAGAATTGAACAGGCAATTCGAAAATGTAAAAACATATAGGGTGTTCCATTTGAAAATATTGAAAAAAAAATTGGTTCAGAGTTTTGATACACCCTGTACAAATAATACAATTTTGTAAGTGTTTGACATAATGTCGAAATAATAGAGAATATACCAAAACTACTTTCAGTGTTGAAAATACTCATATTTTCTTACAAAATTGGTCATAATTTCTAAACCACTCTGTATAATCCCATACTTGCTATATTAAAATAACCAGAAAAATGAATGCTTTTAGATTATCAAATAAAAGTATATAGTTTGTATTTAAAAAAACATAACTTTGGTTTGTAACGCAGTTATGGGTCACTCTGTATAAATGTTACTATTTTCAAACAATGCCGCTCCTCTAGCCTGACAACTTTTGTATTTAAAGTTCTCTTCCAATTCTTATAATTAATGAAATATTGAGCTTTGACACAGTCCTGAGACACCCTGTATATCATAATATACAAAGCAATCTACAATTTTTTAATCAATTGTAAGATCAGTTTATGATCACAGCCAGCACTAAGACACTGTAATATGTACTATCCGGTACGAGAGCATTGTCTTGTTCAGTCTTGAAGATAGAGTAGAACCTATTGTGGAGCTCCTAGGAAGAACCCATGGTCCTCTGGTCTGACCACCCTGGGGTATATCCTATTCCCACCAGTCATCAACGTCCGGAGTAGGTTGTAACGTCATTTACACAATATAGCTGGGTGTGTATGAAAAATAAAAGTCACAAAAATCCATATTTGTTATTTCGTCACCTACGGCTGGTGGCGACAATCCACAAATCCTTTGAAGAGATTGCAGAATTTTTTTAAAAAGTCACTAGAGCAACTAAAAATGCGTGGTCAGTTAGTCACCTTGGTGAAATTTGATTGAATTTAAAATAATTAAAAGAATGTGTAATTGGCAACTGCACCTAATACTGTACGAAAGATGATACTTTACTTCTATGCTGGTAGCCATTATCAATATGCAAAATCGTGTCATATTTATTTACATGATATTCCAAAGATCTAAGAAACTATTACTGATCTCAAAGTTTTTAACAAATTAACTGCTGAACGATATTTAAAATAATAATTGAATATCAGAAAAGTTTCAGTCAGGAATCTAGACATGTATGGCAATAGAATAAAGCTTGATGAAGATAATGGAAAGTATTGCAGATTTTACAGATGAAGAATTACGCAGAGTAGGTATACTAGCTATGTTTAAATAAGGTACGGTTTCTTGCACAATATTTGTGAATTTTCCATCATCAGAACAGTACATCGATACTAGATGTTCGCGTGTAAATAGAGACAATACAGATCTGGAAAATATGTTTTTACAACATCCTGCCTTCTCAATGAGAAGTGAGTAAAAACATAGTAAATTGGTACCAAATGAATGTTATCACTAACTGGAAAGAATTCTGTTGTGAATATTAAAATTAAAATTGTTAACCAAATAATACCCATTGAACAATTTATGATTTTTCAAAGAATGTGCATATCGAAACAATCTGAAGACGAATCTAAAAAACCTATTTAATATGAACTCGCCCCGTTTCTATTATCACTAATTTCTGAAAACGAAATGCGAAAGAGTACAAAATCGACTCGCATACGCATAATAGATCGAGGATACCTATTGCACCGAGTGTTGTGGAAATAATATGTGCAAATTATTTAGAATTTGTAAAAACAAAATACATATCAAATTTGGTTATTGTTTTTGATGGTTATCCAACAAATGAAGCTAATAAAAACACAATAAAGAAAAGGTGCAGAACGACATCAATGATCCAAAAAACTGATTTACGTAGACATTATATTTAAAGAATCAATGACTCCCATGACTGCAAAAAAATTATATCAAACAAAATGAATAAAACTCGTTTTATTACAATGTTTTATTACAAAATCGAAGATGAAAACTTTTAAGTAAAACAAGCTTCATAAGATTACGATGAACTTATTATAAACACAGCTCTTGAAGTTTGATTCTATTAAAATAGTTGGAAAAGAAATCGAAAATCGATCATCTTGTTCTGTTAACAGATTTTATTTGCTTAAACCAGGTGAAGGAAATCATTATCAAAATATATTCTTACTCGAGTATATAATTTATAGAATCAGTTACAGACAATATTTAATTCCTCCATTTATTCGGCAATATCTGTCATTTTTAGTCATAAAAATACATTTACAAAAAAATAAGAAACTTAATGCCATTGTCAAGTTACTGCAATATTTAAAGTGAAAAAAGGCCCAGTTAAATGTCATTGCAATGGCAGAAGAACGATTTCTTCTTGCATTATATGACATCCAAAATGAATCTGCAACATTAGAAAAAAATCAATACTATTGCTTCCAAAAATTAACAATAACCTATACAGGTTACCTCATAACGAAGCATCTAGGCGATGGAAATGAGCGGGAGGGTAGTGCGTGTGACGTCACCGGCCGTCTTATGTCAAAACAATTTTCTGTAGAATATCTGAATTCCATAACACCAACAGGAATGCCACCTCACGAACTATCTCTAAAAATGGATGTCGTCATCATGCTTATTTACTTTACGCAATATAAACCCAACGGAAGGACTTTGCAACAGTGCTTTGTAAATATAATATTAAGTAAGGATCATAGTAACAAATATAAATTACAAATAAAAATTTGATTTGAGAATAGCTGTAAATATAATAAATTTAAAAATATCCCAAAAACAAAACTTTTTAAAAACAATTATCAGTACTTTTAACAAAAAAGTCTCGTTGCCTATTGACATTATCCAAGCAGGAGAACGGTTCTTGTTTAGTTGTAGGGGGCAAAAGAAACTGATACATCCTTAAATATTTACAGATATAAACAATTTGGTAAATGTGTTGTTCGTAGTAAACCAGATATCAGAGTAGCTTCATTTCCTTCAACCACTGCAACTTCTTATCGACACTTCCTGCGTGTCTACCAAATTATAATAAAAATATTATATATGAAAATATATTATTTTCTTAAAATTTCATCAACTATATTAGGTAACTTTCCGTTGGAGATGGTACGTTAAGGAACGACTGAGGTTTACCGATATACACACAGTTCCCTTGCTATATCAAATGCATTGTAAAAGACATGATAGCAATTATCAAAGAAGATTCAATAGGGAAGATGACATTCTTTCAATCTATACCAACACTAGGAAATGAGAAGAGATACTTCAGCGTCGATTCCATACTATCAGATGATGAAGAAAAACTAATTTTCTGTAAAATACCTGAATTCCATAACACCAACAGGAATGCCACCTCACGAACTATCTCTAAAAGTGGGTGTGTCATCATGCTTATTTACTTTACGCAATATAAACCCAACGGAAAGACTTTGCAACAGTGCCTTGTAAACAATAATATTGAGTAAGGATCATAGTATCAAACATAAATTACATATAAAAATTCGATTTGAGAATAGCTGTAAAAAGTATGCAGTGTTTTTCTTTATTTTAGGTTCGTTTTTTTTGATAACATCACGATTATTGATTCATAATTCTGTTATTAATTGCAAGAAACAAAATTGTTTATAATTTGATTTAATTTACAATTTTAAATTATTGAAAAAACATTAAAATGGGAAAAAGAGTAGAAAAATCAAAATAATAAACAACAAAAAATAATAAAAAATCAAACAATGAAACATGACTCACGCATTTCATGCAAAGAACTAGTTTTGAGTGGTAATAAAAAACAAATCATGATTTAAAACAAAAATGAATTTAATTATTTATATTTGTAGGTTTGACTGAATGGAAAAATGCATGTCGAAGGAAAATAAAAAGGCATACCAAAATTAAATTGTAAATGACAAAGAACAACAGACGACGTTTATACAAAAATAAAAAATTCCACTCTGATGAAAAATAATGTAATTTTTTAAGTGTACTTGAAAATTAATTCGTAAAAATTATTTAAAATATTTGCTTTTTACTTTTTTATACATACATGAAATGTATGTATGAAATGTAATGTATAAATAAAGTATAGTGATCACGAAAAAAATCGAACTCGAGATTTTAACGGAATTACACGTTTTGAGGGTCCCTGAATCATATACAACCATTAACTCAATGACGTCTGTGTGTGTGTCTGTCTGTCTGTGTGTGTGTGTGTGTCTGTGAACGCTCTACAGCCAAAACTGTAATACTTACGAACGTGGAATTTTAAACTTAAGGTTCTTGTATACTCTAGATATGCACCTCCTATTTTTAAAAACCATCACTAAACCGGAAACGGATGTTTACTGATGTCAATTTTTGAACTTTTCGAATTATTTTTGAAACGGTGCGCAGTAGAAAAAAATATTTTAGATTAAAGTTGTAGAAGGGACTTTTATCTATAATTCATGTTCTATTCATTTTCCCCCCAAAAATTTGTTTTTAGGAAATAATCGATTTTCTAAAAAAAAATATTGTTTCGATTTATTTTTTAAACGGCAGGTATTAGAAAAAAATGTTTGAGATACAAGTTGTAGAGAATATTATTTTCTATAATTTATGTTCTATTCTTTTTTTTGTATCTTATGAATTAACCAAAAAAAAATAATAATTTTAGTTTTAATGGTTTTAATTTAAAAATGATTTGAATAATACAAAAAAATCTAGTTATCTATGAAAATTTTAGCATTTATTATTAGAAGTGTCAAAATTGAAATCTAGCAAAATAAATACTTGTTAATACAATAATCACTAATCTTTATTGATTTCGTTTAATATTTAATGTCAATATTAAATAGAATGTATCAATTTTATTCACTGAAAATCATTTTGTAAGTAAAAAATTTTAAAATCAAATATTAAATTATAAAAGTAATCACATATTAATACTTCGGTGTCATGATGTATAAAAAAGTCTCGTGCCTGCCAAGGCAGTTTATTTTCTATAGAATTAATGCTTCAGAAATATTCAAATGGTAATTTTTAAAATGAACACACGATATAATGATGGGCCCCGCATGGAACTAATGTAAATAAGGGTTCAGTCAAATTGGTTAGAATTGAAGTATACTATAGTTCGTAACTTGCTGATTAAAAGTTATCATATAGGCACAATGTTTTAATACGACCAGAGGTCGTTTTACATATTATATTAATTTATAATTGTTTTGATTTAAAGTTATTACATAATATTGATATGTAGTTCAATTGTTCAATTTGAAATACGAATTATTTAAATGTCGTAGCTTATTTACTTGATTATCGAATATATGTACAATGTACATATATTTGATTTAAAGAAACAAAATGATATACAATTTAATGTTAAGTATAGATTTTTTTGAATTTATATGTATGTATATATTTTTTAAGTATGACTTTTTAAAATCTTTCCTTTTTTCAAGTATTATGAAAAATTATACGTGGCCCTGTTTACATGTCATCCGATTATTAGGTTAATTATAATCTACTAGTCATCTGTCGTTCAGTGGATTCACTACTACTCCAGAAGTCAGCAGACTTTTCGAAAGACTGCTTAACCCTTCATTAGTTGCTAACAATCTGAGAGATACAAGGGCCGGTTATCGTGCATGCCGAAAGTAAAGACGATAAAAATATAAGGCAACTGCTCCAATTGCACTAAAAAAATTAATCCCTACTAATTTTCCCGAACTTAAAAAAATATATAACACACTAGTTCTGCAGGTGTTAATCGCACAAAAATCCATCTTAAAACCGTCGAAGCCGCTAATCAACTAACCAAATCGAAACTTAATAATATAGAATTTACAGCGATTTTTAACGGTTAGACAAGGAGTCATAAAAGCAATCGACAAAAAATATCAGACGAAGAACTACTTTCAGAAATTATTTCCGAGATCAAAGTAAATCATGTTAGAATAAAAACTGAGAGCTGTTGACGGAAACAATCCAATCTTCAATGGGGTCTGCTTATTACAGCAAAAAAGAGAGAATCTTCAATTATTATTATAAATAATGAATGCTTTTGTCCAAAACATTTTGTGCCAAACCAAGATACACTAGAAAACAATCAAGACGTTTCTAAGTTAAAGAGAAATCCGGAGTTTTGCAACATTTTAAGCATTGTTTCATACACTCGACAAATTAATTAAGGGGACACCTAAAAAATAGCATGTTTTCAAATGCTTGTAACTTGGTCAAAAATTAACTTTTTTCAAAACTTTTTTATTATTAAATTGAGCAAATTTACTCTACTTTATGATGGTCTAATTCGTTCCTCAACATCTTTTCATTTTTTAACTTTTTTATGTAATTATATAAATTAAAAAAAAAACTGCATATTTTGACACTTGATGTAGAGTGCATTTATGTAGAAAATGAAATTTTGAAATAACTTTTTTGTAGAGAATTTTAATACCTTCAAATTTATATTGGTGCGAAAAAAATGTGACAAAAATTCGCAAAGGTATTACAGTTTTAGTGAAAATCAGGAAAAAATAATTCAAATGAATATAGCCGGAGTAATTTTGGTGGTACAGAAAATAAATAAAAATAAAAATGAAGCTCAAAGTATCACCTTTCAGATTATGCAATGTAATGAAAGATTTTTTTATGAATTACAAAAAATATTCAAACTTTAAACAGAATAGAAAATATGAGTAATTAGACAGTAAAATTAAAACAAAGAATACATACCCTAAACATTACATTTTAGGTGGCCCGAGCTAGAGGTCTCATTAACAATACATGTTCTTTATAATTCATTTTTATTTTTTTAAATAGGACCATATTACGCGAAGATATTCAACTTTGATGTCTCAACATCAGAAAACCCAAAAAAATTACAAATTGCAAAAATTTTAAATTTTTTTTGTAAAATAAAGCAGGTCATGGAATGTTTACGAAGTCAAAAAATACTTATTTTTACTAAATATTTATTTTTACATGCACAAATGAATGTATACAGTAAGCACACATATTTAGGTACAATTTTAAAACCATATGGATCATTTTGGGTTATTATTTCAGTAAAATAATGCATTTTTTGACTTCTTAAAATTTTTCATAAGCTGCTTTATTTCGAGAAAAATTTCAATAAATTCCAATTTGTAATTTTTTTGGGTTTTCTGATGTTGAGACATCAAAGTTGAATATCTTCGCGTAATATGGTCCTATTTAAAAAAATAAAAATGAATTATAAAGAACATGTATTGTTAATGAGACCTCTAGCTCGGGCCACCTAAAATGTAATGTTTATGGTATGTATTCTTTGTTTTAATTTTACTGTCTAATTACTCATATTTTCTATTATGTTTAAAGTTTGAATATTTTTTGTAATTCATAAAAAAATCTTTCATTACATTGCATAATCTGAAAGGTGATACTTTGAGCTTCATTTTTATTTTTATTTATTTTCTGTACCACCAAAATTACTCCGGCTATATTCATTTGAATTATTTTTTCCTGATTTTCACTAAAACTGTAATACTTTTGCGAATTTTTGTCACATTTTTTTCGCACCATAATAAATTTGAAGGTATTAAAATTCTCTACAAAAAGGTTATTTCAAAATTTCATTTTCTACATAGATGCACTCTACATCAAGTGTCAAAATATGCAGTTTTTTTTTTAATTTATATAATTACATAAAAAAGTTAAAAAATTAAAAGATGTTGAGGAACGAATTAGACCATCATAAAGTAGAGTAAATTTGCTCAATTTGATAATAAAAAAGTTTAGAAAAAAATTAATTTTTGACCAAGTTACAAGCATTTGAAAACATGCTATTTTTTAGGTGTCCCCTTAATTAATTTGTCGAGTGTAGATAATAATGCCAGTGAGTATAATAGTACGTCTGGTACGTAGAAAATAAATCCAAAACGCTGCATTTTTTATTGGTGTATGCGACTTTCTGTGGTCATATATAAATATCTGTTTACTACAGTTTATTGTATACTACAGATAACCTTTAAAACATATTTAACACGAAATTAGTATTCATTGTGAATTTTTAGAACATGCCGAAGTATAATGTTCATCCATCAAAGGTAAATACGTAAACGAACAAATCAAGATTTGTATTTGACAATGCAGATATAAATGTAAGCACTTTAGATGGCTTAGATTGTATTAAAATCAAAAGCATCGTTAACCGTACCAAAAATTTTAAACAGGCAACCAAAATTACAAATTAACAATGGAAATCAAATTCATATCCATTTTTTTATAAAAAAAAAACAACAACATTAAGTTAAAGGATTCTTAACGAAGATGCAACTTTGACAAGACAACGTTTTTCCTTGATATGATTTTTGAGATCGGAAAGTAAGCAAAATTGAAAGGGTTGTGTGTAGTTATATATAGAGACATGACACGATACGTATTTGTGTTTTGAACTTAATAGATTAACTACATGATTGGTTGTTTCTTTCAGGATATTTTCTATTATCATCGATAGTTGCTGTACCATTCATAAATTTAAGTTCTTCACACTTAACTACCTTGTTTTTAGCTCTGATAATTGGAAAATATGAAAGAAGAAAACATCAACAAGTAACTTTCGATGAGCCTTTATATAATATCGATGGAAAAAGTAAAGTCTGCAGAAACAACTGCAGACAATTCTTCAATTATCTTGATACAAGCGAATTTCATTTACCAATGTCATTTTTATCAACAATTGGTTCAATATTAAAATATAACGGTATCGAAAATTTGTGGGAAACAGTAGGTATTTCTAAATAAATAATATTTATTGAAATATAAATATGCAAGTGTATTTTATACAATGAAACAATTGTATATTTAAAGATATTGTCAATTCAAATTATCGTTATTGTTGTTGAAATTATCTTAATTGTTGCTGAACAATATAAACACCAGTACTTACAAACGGATAAATACGTGTATTTTGTTTATTACAATATATGTATTAAAAAATATAGAATAAATAGCTAAACAAATTTTCAAGCTTGATCCATTTATCTCAGAACCACAAACCAAAAAATGTATGGTTTTTTAGGGATAATCGAATAGTTATATTTATTTGTTATTTTAGTGTGACCTTCAAGGATATTTGAAGGTTAGCGTCATTTTTTTTAAATAGGAACCTATAGTTTTTATTAATAAATATTATTCTACGTGAACAAACACGAATCTTCCATTCAAAAATTTTTATACCGCAGAAGCAATAGCAATCCGAGAAGCAATAATTATGGCCAGTATAAGAACTACATCACGAATAATAGTAATTTCCGATTCAAGAAGCATACTAGAGGAGTTAAAAATTCTGCACAAATACACTACAAATAATATCATATTAGACATACTAAAGATTATAAATAAATGTGCACAGACAACCAATTATCTTTGTTTGGACTAAAGGACATGTAAACAACAAAGAGAACGATCATGGTGACCAACTTACCAAAGTCGCAGCTACAGAGGGTATCTATTTATATTAGTTCAAAAATACGGTAGAGTTTCTATTACAAGAAGAAATAGAAGGAAATGGCAAGAAGCTTACTGTCTGTCAAGCAAGACCAATGGATCTCAATACAATTATAAACAACCCGAACTCCAAATGAAATCCTGGTTCAAATTAGGCCAACTGAAAAAAAAATCGATTTCGACTTTAAGTCGAACACTCAACATTTGCGATTGAGACTTGAATCACATTATTTTTAATTGCCCGAAATATGAAAAATCGAGAACAGAGATGATCAATGAATTCGTCAAAAATAACACCCAGCTTCCGGCTAATACAAATACCATATTCCAAAAAATGGAAAAACGTTTTCACACTGGCTAACTTCTTGAAAGAAAACAAGTTGACATTATAAATAGCTCCTCGGTGACAGAGAGATTAGACATCCTAATGTGTGCAACCCAAAATTTAAAACCCATGTTCCCGGTCTTCATGTACGTGTAGGTACACCCAAATGCTTTGATTGGCCCAAAGCTATTCCTATTCCATCAGTGTGTCCATGTCTCTTTTGAGTAATATATAAAGAAACAGCTTGTATTTAATTCAAGTCATCTTGGCTGGAGCTGGAATGTTTTCTGAAGAAAATGAAACAAAATTAAAATGTCGGTTGTGTGGTAATGTGACCAAAAAGCTTTATGCAATAAAAAAATTCGATATTGCACATAAAAAAGAAAATTTTTATACATAAATAAGTCTTTATCAAAAACCTGAAGACCTGTTTGCTAGAGAATTAAGGTACCATTTAGATTGTTACCGTACATACTTAAAACATCTCACAATTATACAAATCGACCTTACAGTAAAATATCTCAAGAAATAATACAGAAAAGTTCAAATAAATTAATAGAAAAAATAAAACTTAAATTTTCAAAATGTTCATGTGAATTATCTTATAGGCTTCTTTGCAATGAAATTCTAATTGAGAAACTAATGAATACAACTAGAACACTTTTATGCAAGCATTGTTGAGTGCAAAGAACGAAAAATTAACAGGAAATACTATTCGAAGAGCATTTGCAATATTTCATAATATTTTTTTTACAATAACAGACCAGAAGACACCTGAACATAACTTTAGTTCTATCTATTCATCATCTCAATAGATCTAAACATTGAATTACTATATTAAATAAGTTAGGACATTGCATAAACTACAAGCATTGAAAATTATCGATGATGAAATACCGGGTGTCCCAGATAACTTTTCCAGCATGGGGATCTCAGTATCTATAAGAGATACAGGTTTGGTTAAATGAGATGAATTATTTGTATGAAAGGGGTGAGTATTATTACACAAAAAAATATTCATAATTATATGTGGTTTAGACGGTATACCCAAAAAACTGAAAATTCTGAATTTCTTTAAATGGCTATAACTTTTTTGTTAAAGTAGATAGGTACTTTTTGTTTGCGGTTTCTTAAAGCACTTTTTCGTGTAGAATTGATTAGTGTATTTAGATTTTTTATATCACTTTTAGTTTCCGAGATACAAGCCCTAACTTCAGTTTTTCTTATGGGCCGCTAAGTTGGCTATGGCATATTTGAACGTGTTTTTTACTCTACTTTACAACGATGTGTCACTTGCCATATTTATTATCGAAAAAAAAATTATAATATATTTTTTCAAATAGTTCATTGTTTCAAATATTCATTTGTTATTTTGATTGTTGTTATTGTGATTTTTGTTTACAATTTTTGTTTTTCATGGCTCACTTAAAAGTTAAGTAGTAATATAATACTTCATAAATATCACTGATATTTAGTATTTCGACTTTTTCCGATAATAAATATGGCAAGTGACATATCGTTGTAAAGTAGAGTAAAAAACACGTTCAAATATGCCATAGGCAACTTAGCGGCCCATAAGAAAAACTGAAGTTAGGGCTTGTATCTCGGAAACTAAAAGTGATATAAAAAATCTAAATACACTAATCAATTCTACACGAAAAAGTGCTTTAAGAAACCGCAAACAAAAAGTACCTATCTACTTTAACAAAAAAGTTATAACCATTTAAAGAAATTCCGAATTTTCAGTTTTTTGGGTATACCGCCTAAACCACATAGAATTATGAATATTTTTTTGTGTAATAATACTCACCCCTTTCATACAAATAATTCATCTCATTTAACCAAACCTGTATCTCTTATAGATACTGAGATCCCCATGCGAGAAAAGTTATCTGGGACACCCGGTATAATAAACATGTACCTCCATCTGATAAAAACACAATCTTCGGGAAAATTCCCGGAGAAGAGAAGAGATACTTCAGTGTCCATTCCATACTATCAGATAATGATGAAGAAAAACAATTTTCTGTAGAATATCTGAATTCCATAACATCAACAGGAATGCCACCTCACGAACTATCTCTAAAAGTGGATGTCGTCATCATGCTTATTTACTTTACGCAATATAAACCCAACGGAAGGACTTTGCAACAGTGCTTTGTAAATATAATATTAAGTAAGGATCATAGTAACAAATATAAATTACATATAAAAATTTGATTTGAGAATAGAGCTGTACATATAATAAATTAAAAAATATCCCAAAAACAAAAATTTTTAAAAACAATTATCAGTACTTTTAACAAAAAAAGTCTCGTTGCCTATTGACATTACCCAAACAGGAGAACGGTTCTTGTTTAGTTATAGGGGGCAAAAGAAACTGATACATCCTTAAATATTCACAGATATAAACAATTTGGTAAATGTGTTGTTCGTAGTAAACCAGATATCTGAGTAGCTTCATTTCCTTCAACCACTGCAACATCTTATCAAAACTTCCTGCGTGTCTACTACCTACTACCAAATTATAATAAAAATATTATATAAAAAAATATATTATTTTCTTAAAATTACATCAACTATCGATCAATTATTTTCAAGCCCATGCACTCCGCTGCTGACGTTCTATGGTTTCGTTTCAACCATACCAAAAGAACCCCAGCGCACTCAATACTAAACTATGCATTAACTCTTGGACTCCTGATCGACACAGGCGATATCGATGTTACTACTATCCCAATCCCTAACATCAGACTTAGTCTAACCGAAAATAATTCCATGTTCTTACAGGGTTCAATCCCCATCTCCCGAGTCAACAGATACATTCCTTCCATCGACGAAGCGAACCGTTTCCGACTTTGCGAGCGAATCATACTTTCCGACGAAGAACAGCCGATTGGCATCTCCTTAAGCCTTAAGAAATAGTTAATTTATATTACTACTTCGATTTGCGACAGAAAACATTAGATCATCAATCAATCAGATCTACGGCTACAATATTACTGCAATATAATATACAATATAACTGCAACGATAATGAAACAAGTTTCACTTTCGCAGCTTGATCCAGTCAAGACACGCCTCCTTCCCCAGAAGACAGCCGATAGGTCTCAACTCTAATCGTCCCACCAAACATATATATCTTTACTATACTCTAAGATGAAAAATGAACTACGGTGAAAATGTAACTCTTTCCCGAATCAGGAATCCTGTCCTCCTCCTTCCTGCTTAAACATCATCATACCACTATTCAAAATTAGCTTATCTTTAGTTTTTGTTTATATGTAATATGAAATTTTTCTGTAGGATTCTAAACCTGTCTTTAACTTTAATATGACAATGTATTTAATAATATGTACTGTATTATAAGAATTTTTTTAACAAAAAAAAATTAAATTAAAAAAAAAACAGAACTAGAGGAACCAGTTCGTATGCGCTCCTTTCTTTTAGTTCAATAGTTCCCGATACACTTCAAATATACTGTTTTGCAAATGAGGTTATTCGATTTTTATGTGTAATAATTACTAAAAGTATGTTATAATTCGCTTAGACATCGTTCTCGCTTTCTCCCTTTTAATATCCTGAAGATGATTTTGTAAATCGAAAGCTCGCTACATATGTTTGCTTAATAAATTTTTGACGTTTAGATAATTTAGTTGTTTTTATTTATTAAATGTTTATCTATACAATGACAAATACTTAAAATTGTTATTTAATCAATACATTGTAAAAGACTTGATAGCAAATAACATATGGAACATGTAGCACCGGCGGTCGTGGACCAAATAATGCCGGATATATAAGTTTTAATAATTTTATTTATTTATATAGTTCATAATTAATGATACAATGTTTGCCTATTTTAAAATTATTTTTCAGAAACGAAAAAAAAAATCGAAGTCGAAAAAATAACCGAACCAAATAATGTTAAGTATGTATTTTTTTGTAAAAAGTATAGTTAGTAATATTTATATTTCCTTGTTTCAGAGAATCTACGAATAATGAGAAAAAAATACTGGCAGAATAGTTGTAAATATAATAAATTAAAAAATATCCCAAAAACCAAAATTTTTAAAAACAATTATCAGTACTTTTAACAAAAAAATCTCGTTGGCTATTGACATAGCGCAAACAGGAGAACGGTTCTTGTTTAGTTATAGAGGGCTGATACATCCTTAAATATTCACATATATGTATAAACTATTTGGTAAATGTTTTGTTCGTAGTAAACCAGATATCAGAGTAGCTTCACTTCATTCAACCACTGCAACTTCTTATCAAAACTTCCTGCGTGTCTATCAAATTATAATAAAAATATTATATATAAAAAAATATTATTTTCTTAAAATTACATCAACTATATTAGGTAACTTTCCGTTGGAGATGGTACGTTAAGGAACGACTGAGGTTTACCGATATACACACAGTTCCCTTGCTATATCAAATGCATTGTAAAAGACATGATAGCAATTATCAAAGAAGATTCAATAGGGAAGATGACATTCTTTCAATCTATACCAACACTAGGAAATGATAAGAGATACTTCAGCGTCGATTCCATACTATCAGATGATGAAGAAAAACTAATTTTCTGTAAAATACCTGAATTTCATAACACCAACAGGAATGCCACCTCACGAACTATCTCTAAAAGTGGGTGTGTCATCATGCTTATTTACTTTACGCAATATAAACCCAACGGAAAGACTTTGCAATAGTGCCTTGTAAACAATAATATTGAGTAAGGATCATAGTAACAAACATAAATTACATATAAAAATTCGATTTGAGAATAGCTGTAAAAAGTATGCAGTGTTTTTCTTTACTTTAGGTTCGTTTTTTTGATAACATCACGATTATTGATTCATAATTCGGTTGTTTATTGCAAGAAACAAAATTGTTTATAATTTGATTTAATGTACAATTTTAAATTATTGAAAAAATATTAAAATGGGAAAAAGAGTAGAAAAATCAAAAGAATAAACAACAAAAAATAATAAAATATCAAACAATGAAACATGACTCACGCATTTCATGCAAAGAACTAGTTTTGAGTGGTAATAAAAAACAAATCATGATTTAAAACAAAAATGAATTTAATTATTTATATTTGTAGGTTTGACTGAATGGAAAAATGCATGTCGAAGGAAAATAAAAAGGTATACCAAAATTAAATTGTAAATGGCAAAGAACAACAGACGACGTTAATACAAAAATAAAAAATTCCACTCTAACGAAAAATAATGTAATTTTTTAAGTGTACTTGAAAATGAATTCGTAAAAATTATTTAAAATATTTGCTTTTTTTCTATAGAATTAATGCTTCAGAAATATTCAAATGGTAATTTTTAAAATGAACACACGATATAATGATGGGCCCCGCATGGAACTAATGTACTCTCTTAAACTGAATCAGTGAGAATTCCACTGATTCCCTCAGTGAAGGCAGAACTCACTGGTTTATCAGTTGGAACCACTGATAAACCAGTGACTTTTTTGCGCATGCGTCGTAAATGACAGTTGGCTGGCATCCATTTTACGATTACATTTGTTTTTCTAATTAATATCATGATATGGTTTATATAATATATACTTAGCTTTTATTCATTTATTTATTTTTTATTATGAGAAAAAAATTTATATTAAATGTAATCATCAGTGGACATTATTTATAGGTTATAACCAATGATTTGTAATGTAAATATAAAATTAACTCATGATTTTTATAAAACATAAAACTAATTAAATTTTGTGTAAAATAATTAGCATTTATAGTTTCTTCAATGGAATTCATATTTATAACTATATTATGTTCATAAATAATTTATTTTTTGCACTTCGTGACTTGCTCGATATAATACACTATCATAGATTACTGTCGAAACAATATTCAATTGTTTTTATTTTCAGAAAACTATGTCTGGTGAATACGTTGATTTATCGATTGATCAATTAATGGATAAAGTTCGGTCATCCATTGATGAAGCAACTTTAAATGTGTTAAAGGGTAAGTTACTATAAGCTAAAAGTCGGCCACTTGGAATTAGTGCATATACACTGTACCCAGTGAAATGATGCACTTATGAAAACAGTGAATTTCACTGGGTACATAAGTGTATATGCACTAATTCCAAGTGGCCGACTTTTAGCTGTGGCAAATAGTGAATATACACTGTGAATTAGTGAAAATTCACTATTTCAGGTTTAGAGAGTAAATAAGGGTTCAGTCAAATTGGTTAGAATTGAAGTATACTATAGTTCGTAACTTACTGACCAAAGTTCTCATAGGCACAATGTTTTAAAACGACCAGAGGTCTTGTACATATTATATTAATTTATATTGATTTTGATTTAAAATTATTACATAATATTGATATGTAGTTCAATTGTTGTTAAATTTGAAATACGACTTATTTAAATGTCGTTGCTTATTTACTTGATTATCGAATATATGTACAAATATTTGATTTTAAGAAACAAAATGATATACAATTTAATGTTAAGTATAGATTTTTTAAATTTATATGTATGTATATATTTTTTAAGTACCTATGTCTTTTTAAAATCTTTTTTTTCCAATAAAAATTACAAGTATTATGAAAAATTATACGTGGCCCTGTTTACATGTCATCCGATTATTAGGTTAATTATAATCTACTAGTCATCTGTCGTTCAGTGGATTCACTACTACTCCAGAAGTCAGCAGACTTTTCGAAAGACTGCTTAACCCTTCATTAGTTGCTAACAATCTGAGAGATACAAGGACCGGTTATCGTGCATGCCGAAAGTAAAGACGATAAAAATATAAGGCAACTGCTCCAATTGCACTAAAAAAATTAATCCCTACTAATTTTCCCGAACTTAAAAAAATATATAACACACTAGTTCTGCAGGTGTAAATCGCACAAAAATCCATCTTAAAACCGTCGAAGCCGCTAATCAACTAACCAAATCGAAACTTAATAATATAGAATTTACAGCGGTTTTTAACGGTTAGACAAGGAGTCATAAAAGCAATCGACAAAAAAATATCAGATGAAGAACTACTTTCAGAAATTATTTCCGAGATCAAAGTAAATCATGTTAGAATAAAAACTGAGCTGTTGACGGAAACAATCCAATCTTCAATGGGGTCTGCTTATTACATCAAAAAAGAGAGAATCTTCAATTATTATTATAAATAATGAATGCTTTTGTCCAAAACATTTTGTGCCAAACCAAGATACACTAGAAAACAATCAAGACGTTTCTAAGTTAAAGAGAAATCCGGAGTTTTGCAACATTTTAAGCATTGTTTCATAGATAATAATGCCAGTGAGTATAATAGTACGTCTGGTACGTAGAAAATAAATCCAAAACGCTGCATTTTTTATTGGTGTATGCGACTTTCTGTGGTCATATATAAATATCTGTTTACTACAGTTTATTGTATACTACAGATAACCTTTAAAACATATTTAACACGAAATTAGTATTCATTGTGAATTTTTAGAACATGCCGAAGTATAATGTTCATCCATCAAAGGTAAATACGTAAACGAACAAATCAAGATTTGTATTTGACAATGCAGATATAAATGTAAGCACTTTAGATGGCTTAGATTGTATTAAAATCAAAAGCATCGTTAACCGTACCAAAAATTTTAAACAGGCAACCAAAATTACAAATTAACAATGGAAATCAAATTCATATCCATTTTTTTATAAAAAAAAAACAACAACATTAAGTTAAAGGATTCTTAACGAAGATGCAACTTTGACAAGACAACGTTTTTCCTTGATATGATTTTTGAGATCGGAAAGTAAGCAAAATTGAAAGGGTTGTGTGTAGTTATATATAGAGACATGACACGATACGTATTTGTGTTTTGAACTTAATAGATTAACTACATGATTGGTTGTTTCTTTCAGGATATTTTCTATTATCATCGATAGTTGCTGTACCATTCATAAATTTAAGTTCTTCACACTTAACTACCTTGTTTTTAGCTCTGATAATTGGAAAATATGAAAGAAGAAAACATCAACAAGTAACTTTCGATGAGCCTTTATATAATATCGATGGAAAAAGTAAAGTCTGCAGAAACAACTGCAGACAATTCTTCAATTATCTTGATACAAGCGAATTTCATTTACCAATGTCATTTTTATCAACAATTGGTTCAATATTAAAATATAACGGTATCGAAAATTTGTGGGAAACAGTAGGTATTTCTAAATAAATAATATTTATTGAAATATAAATATGCAAGTGTATTTTATACAATGAAACAATTGTATATTTAAAGATATTGTCAATTCAAATTATCGTTATTGTTGTTGAAATTATCTTAATTGTTGCTGAACAATATAAACACCAGTACTTACAAACGGATAAATACGTGTATTTTGTTTATTACAATATATGTATTAAAAAATATAGAATAAATAGCTAAACAAATTTTCAAGCTTGATCCATTTATCTCAGAACCACAAACCAAAAAATGTATGGTTTTTTAGGGATAATCGAATAGTTATATTTATTTGTTATTTTAGTGTGACCTTCAAGGATATTTGAAGGTTAGCGTCATTTTTTTTAAATAGGAACCTATAGTTTTTATTAATAAATATTATTCTACGTGAACAAACACGAATCTTCCATTCAAAAATTTTTATACCGCAGAAGCAATAGCAATCCGAGAAGCAATAATTATGGCCAGTATAAGAACTACATCACGAATAATAGTAATTTCCGATTCAAGAAGCATACTAGAGGAGTTAAAAATTCTGCACAAATACACTACAAATAATATCATATTAGACATACTAAAGATTATAAATAAATGTGCACAGACAACCAATTATCTTTGTTTGGACTAAAGGACATGTAAACAACAAAGAGAACGATCATGGTGACCAACTTACCAAAGTCGCAGCTACAGAGGGTATCTATTTATATTAGTTCAAAAATACGGTAGAGTTTCTATTACAAGAAGAAATAGAAGGAAATGGCAAGAAGCTTACTGTCTGTCAAGCAAGACCAATGGATCTCAATACAATTATAAACAACCCGAACTCCAAATGAAATCCTGGTTCAAATTAGGCCAACTGAAAAAAAAATCGATTTCGACTTTAAGTCGAACACTCAACATTTGCGATTGAGACTTGAATCACATTATTTTTAATTGCCCGAAATATGAAAAATCGAGAACAGAGATGATCAATGAATTCGTCAAAAATAACACCCAGCTTCCGGCTAATACAAATACCATATTCCAAAAAATGGAAAAACGTTTTCACACTGGCTAACTTCTTGAAAGAAAACAAGTTAACATTATAAATAGCTCCTCGGTGACAGAGAGATTAGACATCCTAATGTGTGCAACCCAAAATTTAAAACCCATGTTCCCGGTCTTCATGTACGTGTAGGTACACCCAAATGCTTTGATTGGCCCAAAGCTATTCCTATTCCATCAGTGTGTCCATGTCTCTTTTGAGTAATATATAAAGAAACAGCTTGTATTTAATTCAAGTCATCTTGGCTGGAGCTGGAATGTTTTCTGAAGAAAATGAAACAAAATTAAAATGTCGGTTGTGTGGTAATGTGACCAAAAAGCTTTATGCAATAAAAAAATTCGATATTGCACATAAAAAAGAAAATTTTTATACATAAATAAGGTAGAGTACCATATTATGGAACAACTTGGAAAACAGCGCCTCTTATGAAACACATTTTTTTAATAATATTCATACTTCATTTTGTGTACTAAAAAAATTAATGTAGGATCATTGAACCTTTTTCTTTAATTATAGTACAAAAACTGAAGTATCATTTAAATACAAATAATCGAAAAAAAATATTTTATCATAACCTACCTAAAGTTAGTATTTACTGACATCAAAGTAGTAAGAATGTACTGATTTATAGTTTGCTATTTTCATGTATTTCTTAGTATTTTAAATAATTAATGATATATAAATGATAGTTCAAATTATAGATGAGACATTAAGGAATGAAATGATATAATTATTTTATAGATTTGAGTAAATTAATTATTCATAAATACATGTTTTGTTATAGGAACGATAATTGTAATTCGTCTCCTATTTATTAAACACCTTATTAGTATTGTTTTTTTTTTTTAATTACTGTTTTATCATATAAGTGCTGCGATCAAGATAAGTACATGTTTAAATATGCATTTTTAGGGTTCCGTAGAAAACTAGGAGCCCTTATAGTTTCTCCATGTCTGTCTGTCCGTCCGTCTTGTAAAAAATTTGACATAATAAGATGAAATTTGGTATGCAGTCGTAGATTGATGCCCCAAAAACAGAAATGGTAAGATTTTTGAAAATACAATTTTTTAGACCCCCCTTCAATAAAATGAAAAAAATTTAAAAAAATTCACCTAACCCATTGAGTGGGGTGTCGTTAGAAAGGTCTCCTAAAATGTAACAAAAATGTATCAGGACCTTTTGATTTTAACCCTTCAATCACGATATAGGTATTTGCTTAGTACCTAAAGTCACATCTTCCTTTTATGACTCACTAAGAAAAGATATTTCGAAATTCAACCCCTACGGTGGTATTAAATTTTGTATGGGTAAAAAAATTAATACTTCATCCCCTTTCACGTATGGAGTTGGAATTAGTTTCAATAGATTCGGCGAGAAAACTACTACAGGAGGGTTAGGGGGGGGGCAACCCCCTATCTTGCATAAGAGCCGAAATATTTACGATTTTAAAAAACAAAACAAAATAATAATTTAATATTTCATCCCCTATCACGTATGGAGGGTTGTAATTAGTTTCAATAGATTCGGCGGCAAAAATACTACGGGAGAGGGGGGTTTTAGGGGGGAAACAACCCCATATCTTGCATAGGAGCCGAGATATTTACGTTTTTGTGTAATGAATAAAAACAAAACAAAATAATAATTTACTATTTCATCGCCTATCACGTATGGAGGATTGTAATTAGTTTCAATAGATATGGCGGGAAAAATACCACGGGAGTTGGTTTTTTAAGGAGAAAATCAACCCCGTATCTCACATAGGAGCCAAGTTATTGATAATGTTGTATAATGAATAAAAAGAAAAGCATTTTTTTTATATTTCATCCTTGTCAACCCCCCACCCGGTGCGAAAAAAAACACTGGGGGGGTCGAAATCTACGTGAGCGAAGCCGCGATTAACTGCTAGTATTATATATTTAATATATTATTATTGAATCAAATAATATTAAATTAAAGTAAATTCTTCATTGCTTGTAATAATTTAAACAAATACCAATAAAATTAATAATAACGTTAATTTAATAAATAATAATTTAATTAAATCGATAAAATTATAAAATTCAATAAAATAGATAAAAAAATAACTTAAAGAACAAAAACAGATATGTTCTATAATAGGAGAATCAATTATGAAACAAGGGAGACAGTGCAAAAATCATGATTCATAATGGGAGACATTAGATCATTTCTTTTTTTGTTATTGCGTGAAAAATATTATATTTAATTGAATTTTGGAAGCACGACGTTATAGAGGAAACATAGGCCGATCATTTAATGCATTAAAATATTCCATTTTAATAACTTATTAGAATTTTTTAAGAGCGCAAACAAAAAGTGCCCGAAAATCGTTCCATAATATGGTACTCTACCTTAAGTCTTTATCAAAAACCTGAAGACCTGTTTGCTAGAGAATTAAGGTACCATTTAGATTGTTACCGTACATACTTAAAACATCTCACAATTATACAAATCGACCTTACAGTAAAATATCTCAAGAAATAATACAGAAAAGTTCAAATAAATTAATAGAAAAAATAAAACTTAAATTTTCAAAATGTTCATGTGAATTATCTTATAGGCTTCTTTGCAATGAAATTCTAATTGAGAAACTAATGAATACAACTAGAACACTTTTATGCAAGCATTGTTGAGTGCAAAGAACGAAAAATTAACAGGAAATACTATTCGAAGAGCATTTGCAATATTTCATAATATTTTTTTTACAATAACAGACCAGAAGACACCTGAACATAACTTTAGTTCTATCTATTCATCATCTCAATAGATCTAAACATTGAATTACTATATTAAATAAGTTAGGACATTGCATAAACTACAAGCATTGAAAATTATCGATGATGAAATACCGGGTGTCCCAGATAACTTTTCCAGCATGGGGATCTCAGTATCTATAAGAGATACAGGTTTGGTTAAATGAGATGAATTATTTGTATGAAAGGGGTGAGTATTATTACACAAAAAAATATTCATAATTATATGTGGTTTAGACGGTATACCCAAAAAACTGAAAATTCTGAATTTCTTTAAATGGCTATAACTTTTTTGTTAAAGTAGATAGGTACTTTTTGTTTGCGGTTTCTTAAAGCACTTTTTCGTGTAGAATTGATTAGTGTATTTAGATTTTTTATATCACTTTTAGTTTCCGAGATACAAGCCCTAACTTCAGTTTTTCTTATGGGCCGCTAAGTTGGCTATGGCATATTTGAACGTGTTTTTTACTCTACTTTACAACGATGTGTCACTTGCCATATTTATTATCGAAAAAAAAATTATAATATATTTTTTCAAATAGTTCATTGTTTCAAATATTCATTTGTTATTTTGATTGTTGTTATTGTGATTTTTGTTTACAATTTTTGTTTTTCATGGCTCACTTAAAAGTTAAGTAGTAATATAATACTTCATAAATATCACTGATATTTAGTATTTCGACTTTTTCCGATAATAAATATGGCAAGTGACATATCGTTGTAAAGTAGAGTAAAAAACACGTTCAAATATGCCATAGGCAACTTAGCGGCCCATAAGAAAAACTGAAGTTAGGGCTTGTATCTCGGAAACTAAAAGTGATATAAAAAATCTAAATACACTAATCAATTCTACACGAAAAAGTGCTTTAAGAAACCGCAAACAAAAAGTACCTATCTACTTTAACAAAAAAGTTATAACCATTTAAAGAAATTCCGAATTTTCAGTTTTTTGGGTATACCGCCTAAACCACATAGAATTATGAATATTTTTTTGTGTAATAATACTCACCCCTTTCATACAAATAATTCATCTCATTTAACCAAACCTGTATCTCTTATAGATACTGAGATCCCCATGCGAGAAAAGTTATCTGGGACACCCGGTATAATAAACATGTACCTCCATCTGATAAAAACACAATCTTCGGGAAAATTCCCGGAGAAGAGAAGAGATACTTCAGTGTCCATTCCATACTATCAGATAATGATGAAGAAAAACAATTTTCTGTAGAATATCTGAATTCCATAACATCAACAGGAATGCCACCTCACGAACTATCTCTAAAAGTGGATGTGCTTATTTACTTTACGCAATATAAACCCAACGGAAGGACTTTGCAACAGTGCTTTGTAAATATAATATTAAGTAAGGATCATAGTAACAAATATAAATTACATATAAAAATTTGATTTGAGAATAGAGCTGTACATATAATAAATTAAAAAATATCCCAAAAACAAAAATTTTTAAAAACAATTATCAGTACTTTTAACAAAAAAAGTCTCGTTGCCTATTGACATTACCCAAACAGGAGAACGGTTCTTGTTTAGTTATAGGGGGCAAAAGAAACTGATACATCCTTAAATATTCACAGATATAAACAATTTGGTAAATGTGTTGTTCGTAGTAAACCAGATATCTGAGTAGCTTCATTTCCTTCAACCACTGCAACATCTTATCAAAACTTCCTGCGTGTCTACTACCTACTACCAAATTATAATAAAAATATTATATAAAAAAATATATTATTTTCTTAAAATTACATCAACTATCGATCAATTATTTTCAAGCCCATGCACTCCGCTGCTGACGTTCTATGGTTTCGTTTCAACCATACCAAAAGAACCCCAGCGCACTCAATACTAAACTATGCATTAACTCTTGGACTCCTGATCGACACAGGCGATATCGATGTTACTACTATCCCAATCCCTAACATCAGACTTAGTCTAACCGAAAATAATTCCATGTTCTTACAGGGTTCAATCCCCATCTCCCGAGTCAACAGATACATTCCTTCCATCGACGAAGCGAACCGTTTCCGACTTTGCGAGCGAATCATACTTTCCGACGAAGAACAGCCGATTGGCATCTCCTTAAGCCTTAAGAAATAGTTAATTTATATTACTACTTCGATTTGCGACAGAAAACATTAGATCATCAATCAATCAGATCTACGGCTACAATATTACTGCAATATAATATACAATATAACTGCAACGATAATGAAACAAGTTTCACTTTCGCAGCTTGATCCAGTCAAGACACGCCTCCTTCCCCAGAAGACAGCCGATAGGTCTCAACTCTAATCGTCCCACCAAACATATATATCTTTACTATACTCTAAGATGAAAAATGAACTACGGTGAAAATGTAACTCTTTCCCGAATCAGGAATCCTGTCCTCCTCCTTCCTGCTTAAACATCATCATACCACTATTCAAAATTAGCTTATCTTTAGTTTTTGTTTATATGTAATATGAAATTTTTCTGTAGGATTCTAAACCTGTCTTTAACTTTAATATGACAATGTATTTAATAATATGTACTGTATTATAAGAATTTTTTTAACAAAAAAAAATTAAATTAAAAAAAAAACAGAACTAGAGGAACCAGTTCGTTTTAGTTCAATAGTTCCCGATACACTTCAAATATACTGTTTTGCAAATGAGGTTATTCGATTTTTATGTGTAATAATTACTAAAAGTATGTTATAATTCGCTTAGACATCGTTCTCGCTTTCTCCCTTTTAATATCCTGAAGATGATTTTGTAAATCGAAAGCTCGCTACATATGTTTGCTTAATAAATTTTTGACGTTTAGATAATTTAGTTGTTTTTATTTATTAAATGTTTATCTATACAATGACAAATACTTAAAATTGTTATTTAATCAATACATTGTAAAAGACTTGATAGCAAATAACATATGGAACATGTAGCACCGGCGGTCGTGGACCAAATAATGCCGGATATATAAGTTTTAATAATTTTATTTATTTATATAGTTCATAATTAATGATACAATGTTTGCCTATTTTAAAATTATTTTTCAGAAACGAAAAAAAAAATCGAAGTCGAAAAAATAACCGAACCAAATAATGTTAAGTATGTATTTTTTTGTAAAAAGTATAGTTAGTAATATTTATATTTCCTTGTTTCAGAGAATCTACGAATAATGAGAAAAAAATACTGGCAGAATAGTTGTAAATATAATAAATTAAAAAATATCCCAAAAACCAAAATTTTTAAAAACAATTATCAGTACTTTTAACAAAAAAATCTCGTTGGCTATTGACATAGCGCAAACAGGAGAACGGTTCTTGTTTAGTTATAGAGGGCTGATACTAAAAAGTTTACAGAAAACTAATTTTCTGTAAAATACCTGAATTTCATAACACCAACAGGAATGCCACCTCACGAACTATCTCTAAAAGTGGGTGTGTCATCATGCTTATTTACTTTACGCAATATAAACCCAACGGAAAGACTTTGCAATAGTGCCTTGTAAACAATAATATTGAGTAAGGATCATAGTAACAAACATAAATTACATATAAAAATTCGATTTGAGAATAGCTGTAAAAAGTATGCAGTGTTTTTCTTTACTTTAGGTTCGTTTTTTTGATAACATCACGATTATTGATTCATAATTCGGTTGTTTATTGCAAGAAACAAAATTGTTTATAATTTGATTTAATGTACAATTTTAAATTATTGAAAAAATATTAAAATGGGAAAAAGAGTAGAAAAATCAAAAGAATAAACAACAAAAAATAATAAAATATCAAACAATGAAACATGACTCACGCATTTCATGCAAAGAACTAGTTTTGAGTGGTAATAAAAAACAAATCATGATTTAAAACAAAAATGAATTTAATTATTTATATTTGTAGGTTTGACTGAATGGAAAAATGCATGTCGAAGGAAAATAAAAAGGTATACCAAAATTAAATTGTAAATGGCAAAGAACAACAGACGACGTTAATACAAAAATAAAAAATTCCACTCTAACGAAAAATAATGTAATTTTTTAAGTGTACTTGAAAATGAATTCGTAAAAATTATTTAAAATATTTGCTTTTTTTCTATAGAATTAATGCTTCAGAAATATTCAAATGGTAATTTTTAAAATGAACACACGATATAATGATGGGCCCCGCATGGAACTAATGTACTCTCTTAAACTGAATCAGTGAGAATTCCACTGATTCCCTCAGTGAAGGCAGAACTCACTGGTTTATCAGTTGGAACCACTGATAAACCAGTGACTTTTTTGCGCATGCGTCGTAAATGACAGTTGGCTGGCATCCATTTTACGATTACATTTGTTTTTCTAATTAATATCATGATATGGTTTATATAATATACAGGGTCCTCCAATAGTGCGTCCGGCATTCCTAGCGCACTTCCCGTAGGAGATAGAAAAAAATTTTTGGTACATAATATTATTGGTTTGAAAAGATCAACGTCGTAAAATTATTTTCAATAATACAGGGTGTTCCATTTTTGCGCTGTAACAAAAACAAATACTTTTTTAAATGGAACCCCCTATAACTTTTTCAGTATTCCGATGTCATATTTTAACCTCCACATTATCATCTATTCATTTTTTGATTTAGTGACAGTGTTGCCAAATTATAATTTTTTTTCCGAAAAATAATCCATAAACAGGATCAACTTTAAAAAATCGTAGCGACCTCGTTTTTTTGAAGCGTTTGATTTTTTTAACAATAATATTAGTCCTGATAAAGAGTAACATTTTGATAATAACCAATCTGAATTTAATTATGCAGGGTGTCCATAAAAAAATGTCAAAATTTTCAAACTTAAAAATGATAAAACTCATTTTTTTCAAATGTGACTACCCTTTTTTTATTTCGTTATTCGATGGGGTGTTTTCTCCTTTTCAATTTGTATAGGAGATGTCCTATGTCTAAACCTCATAGTTTCTCAGATATTCAATACTTTTAATAAAATTAACCTTTTCATCACACTTTTATACACCGAAGTAGGCCGTGCTGATGAAAAACAAATGACAAAATGTAGTACTTAAGTAACAATGTAATATTTGATTAAAATTAATATTTAAAAGGGATTATACTTATGTAATACAACTATTTCTTTTATTTAAAAAAATTATGAAAAGTTACAAAATTGAAAAAACATAATAGATAAAAGTTCAAAATAAATGTTCTAAATGTCTTCTATTTTCATCCAGACTCAAATCATGGCTCAAATCAATTTTCCGGCATGTGTTTTTCATCAGCACGGCCTACTTCAGTGCATAAAAGTGTAATAAAAAGGTTAATTTTATTAAAAGTATTGAATATCTGAGAAACTATGGGGTTTAGACATAGGACATCTCCTATACAAATTGAAAAGGAGAAAACCCCCCATCGAATAGCGAAATAAAAAAAGGGTAGTCACATTTGAAAAAAATGAGTTTTATCATTTTTAAGTTTGAAAATTTTGACATTTTTTTATGGACACCCTGTATAATTAAATTCAGATTGGTTATTATCAAAATGTTACTCTTTATCAGGACTAATATTATTGTTAAAAAAATCAAACGCTTCAAAAAAAACGAGGTCGCTACGATTTTTTAAAGTTGACCCTGTTTATGGATTATTTTTCGGAAAAAAAATTATAATTTGGCAACACTGTCACTAAATCAAAAAATGAATAGATGATAATGTGAAGGTTAAAATATGACATCGGAATACTGAAAAAGTTATAGGGGGTTCCATTTAAAAAAGTGTTTGTTTTTGTTACAGCGCAAAAATGGAACACCCTGTATTATTGAAAATAATTTTACGACGTTGATCTTTTCAAACCAATAATATTATGTACCAATTTTTTTTTTCTATCTCCTACAGGAAGTGCGCTAGGAATGCCGGACGCACTATTGGAGGACCCTGTATACTTAGCTTTTATTCATTTATTTATTTTTTATTATGAGAAAAAAATTTATATTAAATGTAATCATCAGTGGACATTATTTATAGGTTATAACCAATGATTTGTAATGTAAATATAAAATTAACTCATGATTTATATAAAACATAAAACTAATTAAATTTTGTGTAAAATAATTAGCATTTATAGTTTCTTCAATGGAATTCATATTTATAACTATATTATGTTCATAAATAATTTATTTTTTGCACTTCGTGACTTGCTCGATATAATACACTATCATAGATTACTGTCGAAACAATATTCAATTGTTTTTATTTTCAGAAAACTATGTCTGGTGAATACGTTGATTTATCGATTGATCAATTAATGGATAAACTTCGGTCATCCATTGATGAAGCAACTTTAAATGTGTTAAAGGGTAAGTTACTATAAGCTAAAAGTCGGCCACTTGGAATTAGTGCATATACACTGTACCCAGTGAAATGATGCACTTATGAAAACAGTGAATTTCACTGGGTACATAAGTGTATATGCACTAATTCCAAGTGGCCGACTTTTAGCTGTGGCAAATAGTGAATATACACTGTGAATTAGTGAAAATTCACTATTTCAGGTTTAGAGAGTAAATAAGGGTTCAGTCAAATTGGTTAGAATTGAAGTATACTATAGTTCGTAACTTACTGACCAAAGTTCTCATAGGCACAATGTTTTAAAACGACCAGAGGTCTTGTACATATTATATTAATTTATATTGATTTTGATTTAAAATTATTACATAATATTGATATGTAGTTCAATTGTTGTTAAATTTGAAATACGACTTATTTAAATGTCGTTGCTTATTTACTTGATTATCGAATATATGTACAAATATTTGATTTTAAGAAACAAAATGATATACAATTTAATGTTAAGTATAGATTTTTTAAATTTATATGTATGTATATATTTTTTAAGTACCTATGTCTTTTTAAAATCTTTTTTTTCCAATAAAAATTACAAGTATTATGAAAAATTATACGTGGCCCTGTTTACATGTCATCCGATTATTAGGTTAATTATAATCTACTAGTCATCTGTCGTTCAGTGGATTCACTACTACTCCAGAAGTCAGCAGACTTTTCGAAAGACTGCTTAACCCTTCATTAGTTGCTAACAATCTGAGAGATACAAGGACCGGTTATCGTGCATGCCGAAAGTAAAGACGATAAAAATATAAGGCAACTGCTCCAATTGCACTAAAAAAATTAATCCCTACTAATTTTCCCGAACTTAAAAAAATATATAACACACTAGTTCTGCAGGTGTAAATCGCACAAAAATCCATCTTAAAACCGTCGAAGCCGCTAATCAACTAACCAAATCGAAACTTAATAATATAGAATTTACAGCGGTTTTTAACGGTTAGACAAGGAGTCATAAAAGCAATCGACAAAAAAATATCAGATGAAGAACTACTTTCAGAAATTATTTCCGAGATCAAAGTAAATCATGTTAGAATAAAAACTGAGCTGTTGACGGAAACAATCCAATCTTCAATGGGGTCTGCTTATTACATCAAAAAAGAGAGAATCTTCAATTATTATTATAAATAATGAATGCTTTTGTCCAAAACATTTTGTGCCAAACCAAGATACACTAGAAAACAATCAAGACGTTTCTAAGTTAAAGAGAAATCCGGAGTTTTGCAACATTTTAAGCATTGTTTCATAGATAATAATGCCAGTGAGTATAATAGTACGTCTGGTACGTAGAAAATAAATCCAAAACGCTGCATTTTTAATTGGTGTATGCGACTTTCTGTGGTCATATATAAATATCTGTTTACTACAGTTTATTGTATACTACAGATAACCTTTAAAACATATTTAACACGAAATTAGTATTAATTGTGAATTTTTAGAACATGCCGAAGTATAATGTTCATCCATCAAAGGTAAATACGTATACGAACAAATCAATTTTTGTATTTGACAATGCAAATATAAATATAAGCACTTTAGATGGCTTAGATACCTTTCATACATTAGATTGTATTAAAATCAAAAGCATCGTTAACCGTACCAAAAATTTTAAACAGGCAACCAAAAAAATTCATATCCATTTTTTTATAAAAAAAAAACAACAACATTAAGTTAAAGGATTCTTAACGAAGATGCAACTTTGACAAGACAACGTTTTTTCATTAATATGATTTTTGAGATCGGAAAGTAAGCAAAATTGAAAGGGTTGTGTGTAGTTATATAAAGAGACATGACACGATACGTATTTGTGTTTTGAACTTAATAGATTAACTACATGATTGGTTGTTTCTTTCAGGATATTTTCCATTATCATCGATAGTTGCTGTACCATTCATAAATTTAAGTTCTTCACACTTAACTACCTTGTATTTAGCTCTGATAATTGCAAAAAATGAAAGAAGAAAACATCAACAAGCATGTATAGTAACTTTCGATGAGCCTTTATACATATAATAACGATGGAAAAAGTAAAATCTGCAGAAACAACTGCAGACATTTCTTCAATTATCTTGATATAAGCGAATTTCATTTACCAACGTCATTTTTATCAACAATTGGTTCAATATTAAAAAGTAGCGGTATCGAAAATTTGTGGGAAACAGTAGGTATTTCTCAATAAATAATATTTATTGAAATATAAATATGCAAGTGTATTTTATACAATGAAACAATTGTATATTTAAAGATATCGTCAATTCAAATTATCGTAATTGTTGTTGAAATTATCTTAATTGTTGCTGAACAATATAAACACCAGTACTAACAAACGGCTAAATACGTGTATTTTGTTTATTACAATATATCTATTAAAAAATATAGAATAAATAGCTAAACAAATTTTCAAGCTTGATCCATGATTCTGGAAAACACATTTTTTCTTTATTATTTGAATTTTTATTCATCATAGTGTTACACAATATACAGGGTGGGGCATTTAAAGTGTTGCAGATTTTTATCTCAGAACCACAAACCAAAAAATGTATGTTTTTTTAGGGATAATCGAATAGTTATATTTATTTGTTATTTTAGTGTGGCCTTCAAAGATATTTGAAGGTTAGCAACATTTTTTTTAAATAGGAACCTATAGTTTTTATTTAATAATCTTATTCTACGTGAACAAACACGAATATTCCATTCAAAAATTTTTATACCGCAGAAGCAATAGCAATCCGAGAAGCAATAATTATGGCCAGTATAAGAACTACATCACGAATAATAGTAATTTCCGATTCAAGAAGCATACTAGAGGAGTTAAAAATTCTGCACAAATACACTACAAATAATATCATATTAGACATACTAAAGATTATAAATGAATGTGCACAGACAACCAATTATCTTTGTTTGGACTAAAGGACATGTAAACAACAAAGAGAACGATCATGTTGACCAACTTACCAAAGTCGCAGCTACAGAGGGTACCTATTTATATTAGTTCAAAAATACGGTAGAGTTTCTATTACAAGAAGAAATAGAAGGAAATGGCAAGAAGCTTACTGTCTGTCAAGCAAGACCAAAGGATCTCAATACTATTATAAACAACCCGAACTCCAAATGAAATCCTGGTTCAAATTAGGCTAACTGAAAAAAAAATCGATTTCGACATTAAGTCGAACACTCAACATTTGTGATTGAGGTAACGCAAATGTTGGAGACTTGAATCACATTATTTTTAATTGCCCGAAATATGAAAAATCGAGAACAGAGATGATCAATGAATTCGTCAAAAATAACACCCAGCTTCCGGCTAATACAAATACCATATTCCAAAAAATGGAAAAACGTTTTCACACTGGCTAACTTCTTGAAAGAAAACAAGTTAACATTATAAATAGCTCCTCGGTGACAGAGAGATTAGACATCCTAATGTGTGCAACCCAAAATTTAAAACCCATGTTCCCGGTCTTCATGTACGTGTAGGTACACCCAAATGCTTTGATTGGCCCAAAGCTATTCCTATTCCATCAGTGTGTCCCTGTCTCTATCTTTTGAGTAATATACAGGGTGAGTCATATCAGGTGGAACAAACTTAAACCGTTGATTGAGAAAAATATTTCAAGCAAAAAAGTTCATATAAATATGTGTCCGGAAACTCTTCGTAAGGGAGCTACAGACTCCCAAAGATTTTGACTAAAATTGGTTTTTATTTAATATCTGGAGAACCCATTGTGATACAGCAATGAAAATTTATACCTGGATTAATAATAATACGTGATATCGATTTCCAGTATCAAACAATTGTTATTTAGACCAGGGATATATGGGGCCTGTGGGCCCTCTGATTTTTATCTAGTATTTTTTTGTTATTTACTTTTTTCTTATGTTTGGTATTTTTATAAGGTCATATGATACAAAATACACATAAATATACATTGTTAATTTGCCATAAGATCAACCGTTTACGAGAAGTACGATGGGGAAGACAGTTTTGCAGAATTTAAATTAATACGGATGCTAAAAATTACACAAAATAAATTTATATTCTTGTTCTAGTACTAAAAATAAGAAAACTAGTTGGTGTAAATATTCCTCTTAATGTGACTCCTCATAGAATTATAGCCAGTTTTATAACTTTAATTCGTGCTTTATTAATTGACTAAAAAATGAAACTAAAAATTGTTATCTGTTGTTAAGGATGCATTTTTTAGGTATATTTACATACACATTTATTCTTGTATTTAATTAAAGTACAAGAATATAAATTTATTTTGTGTAATTTTTAGCATCCGTATTAAGTTAAATTCTGCAAAACTATCTTTCACATCGTATTTTATCGTAAACGGTTGATCTTATGACAACTTAACAAAGTATATTTATGTGTATTTTGTATCATATGACCTTATACAAATACCAAACATAAGAAAAAAGTGAAGAACAAAAAAATACTAGATAAAAATCAGAGGGCCTAAAAGCCCCATACATCCCTGGTCTAAATAACCATTGTTTGATATTGGAAATCGATAACACGTATTATTACTAATCCAGGTATTAATTTTCATTGCTGTATCACAATTGGTTCTCCAGATATTAAATAAAAGCCAATTTTAGTCAAAATCTTTGGGAGTCTGTAGCTCCCATACGAAGAGTTTCCGGACACATATTTATATGAACTTTTTTGCTTGAAATATTTTTCTCAATCAACGGTTTAAGTTTTTTCCACCTGATATGACTCACCCTGTATAAAGAAACAGCTTGTATTTAATTCAAGTCATCTTGGCTGGAGCTGGAATGGTTTCTGAAGAAAATGAAACAAAATTAAAATGTCGGTTGTGTGGTAATGTGACCAAAAAACTTTATGCAATAAAAAAATTCGATATTGCACATAAAAAAGAAAATTTTTATACATAAATAAGTCTTTATCAAAAACCTGAAGACCTGTTTTCTAGAGAATAAAGGTACCATTTAGATTGTTACCGTACATACCTAAAACATCTCACAATTATACAAATCGACCTTACAGTAAAATATCTCAAGAAATAATACAGAAAAATTCAAATTAACTAATAGAAGAAATAAAACAAATTCTCACAATGTTCATGTGTAGGGATGAAACGATACGAGTAAATACGAGTACTTACTCGATACTTTTCTTCCGATACCAAGTACTTTTTGTATCGATACTTTGAAACTAAGTATCGAGTAGGTATCGGTCAAAAATACTCGTATCGGTAATCGGTATACTGATGAAAATGTTTTTTTTTTGTAAATTGAATATTGAAATTTTTGAACGCACCGTCATGTACAAAAACAAACAACTGTCAAATATATGAATTAAAATCTACGCTATATAAGCCTCTCTCCCATTTTTTACATGTCGTCAAGTATACGTTTTACTCATTTTAAGGCCGCGGCAATACGCTACGAGTTCGGCATGCGAGACAGTAAAAAAAAGTATGCTGTGTGCTAGTAAATCGTCTACACGTTATTTCAGACTCGTACGACAATGGCATGCTTTTACACAATTTTAAAGCAGATAAAATGGCGTCTTCGCGTCAACAACTGTCATTTTAAACCAGACAATTTTAAATTAATGTTGTTAAAAAAGTTGTCAGTGAAATTAATGGTATTCATAATTAAGATAATTGTCAATTGAAGATAAATCTTCATACAACAATCATCTGCGTATAAATGAAGACAGTTTTAGGTTCCTGTTGCAAAATGTGAGCTCTTTATACACAAAAAAGATACCATTATCGTTATTCACAAACCGTACACGGATAATTACGTATCCTATATGTGTTAATATATGCCTATTCTCTTTCTATCAAAGCCCTTATTACATATAGGACATTTATGAATTATTTAATTCGAATGCATTATCTTATAACTTATAATAGTTTTAAAATTTTAAAATTCCAATTGTAGGCTATGAAGTTGGTTAAAAATAACATGAGAATAACATGTGAGGGTATCGTTCAAACGCTACTTTTTCCAAGCAATCTCTATGACTCGTGCTGTAATTTCAAGCTCATGCCGACTTAGGCAGCATGCCATCTGTTGCAGCATGCTGCCTAATACTGTCCTGCTTTTTAATGTCTACACGTGATTATATTATGCGAGTTCGCTGCTGCTGTGAACTCGGCCTAGTCGACTGGAAGCGTATTGACGCGGCCTAATGGACTTTATATTCAACTGAGCTGAGTGCGCTATTGCTACATTTAACACGTTTCAAGTTCAAATAAAAAATTAATTCTTTTACCCTTATATTTTTTATTAGAAGTATTGGATGAACTGCATACATATATAATAAGAGTGAAAATAATTTTTTTAAATAAATTATTAGCCACTTACAACTTATTTTAAAGCTTACAAAATTATTTTTATGCGATTGGCAAATTTTACAAAAAAAATCGATCGATACGAGTATGTATCGATACTTTTCAATCGATACCGAGTAAGTATCGATTCTTTACGACCGATACTGTATCGAGTAAAGGTATCGATACCTCAGCGGTATCGTTTCATCCCTATTCATGTGAATTATCTTATTTGGCTCCTTTGCAATGAAATTCTAATTGAGAAACCAATGAATAAAACTATAACACTTTTATGCAAGCATGGTTAAGTGCAAAGAACGAAAAATTAAGAGGAAATACTATTCGAAGAGCATTTGCAATATTTCATTATATTTTTTTTACAATAACAGACCAGAAGACACCTGAACATAACTTTAGTTCCATCTATTCATCATCTCAATAGATCTAAACATTGAATTACTATATTAAATAAGTTAGGACATTGCATAAGCTACAAAGCATTGAAAATTATAGATGATGAAATATAATAAACATGTACCTCCATCTGATAAAAACACAATCTTCGGGAAAATTCCCTGAGAAGAGAAGAGATACTTCAGTGTCGATTCCATACTATCAGATGATGATGAAGAAAAAACAATTTTCTGTAGAATATCTGAATTCCATAACACCAACAGGAATGCCACCTCACGAACTATCTCTAAAAATGGATGTCGTCATCATGCTTATTTACTTTACGCAATATAAACCCAACGGAAGGACTTTGCAACAGTGCTTTGTAAATATAATATTAGGTAAGTAAGGATTATAGTAACAAATATAAATTACATATAAAAATTTTATTTGAGAATAGAGCAGAGCTGTAAATATAATAAATTAAAAATATCCCAAAAACAAAAATTTTTAATAACAATTATCAGTAGGTACTTTTAACAAAAAAGTCTCGTTGCCTATTGACATTACCCAAGCAGGAGAACGGTTCTTGTTTAGTTGTAGGGGGCAAAAGAAAATACATCCTTAAATATTCACAGATATAAACAATTTGGTAAATGTGTTGTTCGTAGTAAACCAGATATCTGAGTAGCTTCACTTCCTTCAACCACTGCAACTTCTTATCAAAACTTCCTGCGTGTCTACTACCTACTACCAAATTATAATAAAAATATTATATATAAAAATATATTATTTTCTTAAAATTACATCAACTATCGATCAATTATTTTCAAGCCCATGCACTCCGCTGCTGACGTTCTATGGTTTCAAGCATACCAAAAGAACCGCAGCGCACTCAATACTCAACTATGCATTAACTCGTGGACTCCTGATCGACACAGGCGGTATCGATGTTAACTACTATCCCAATCCCTAACATCAGACTTAGTCTAACTAAAAATAATTCCATGTTCTTACAGGGTTCAATCCCCATCTCCCGAGTCAACAGATACATTCCTTCCACCGACGAAGCGAACCGTTTCCGACTCTGCGAGCGAACCATACATTTCGACGAAGAACAGCCGATTGGCATCTCCTTAAGAGATAGTTCATTTATATTACTACTTTGATTTGCGACAGAAAACATTAGATCATCAATCAATCAGATCTACGGTACAATATTACTGCAATATAATATACAATATACAATATAACTGCAACGATAATGAAACAAGTTTCACTTTCGCAGCTTGATCCAGTCAAGACACGCCTCCTCTCCCAGAAGACAGCCGATAGGTCTCTCTAATCGTCCCACCAAACAGATATATCTTTACTATACTCTAAGACAATTCTACGGTGAAAATGTAACTCTTTCCCGAACCAGGAATCCTGTCCTCCTCCTTCCTGCTTAAACATCATCATACCACTATTCAAAATTAGCTTATCTTTAGCTTTTGTTTTTATGTAATATGAAATTTTTCTTTAGGATTCTTAACCTTTCTTTAACTTTAATATGACAATGTATTTAATTGCTATACTGGCCTGCGCGCAAGAAAATAGTAGCTCGGGGTACAGGAACAAAAACATTAGTATTTGTTCCGACAGCCAGGCCGCCTTAATGGCACTGGAGAAGTACCAATGTGACTCTAAGCTGGTGAAGGCCTGCAGGACTGCCCTTGATGAACTTGCTACCAACAACAGAGTAACATTACTTTGGGTACCTGGGCATGCAGGCATTGAGGGTAACGAACGGGCAGACGGTCTTGCAAGAATGGGGTCAACGACTCCACTTATAGGACCGGAACCGGCAGTAGCAGTGGCAACATGCCACACAAAATCCCATATCAGGGAGTGGATTAAAACACAACACCTGAGGGAATGGGAAAATGCACCTGGCATGAGACAATCTAAAATGCTCATAGACAAACCAGATCGTAAGAGAACTGGACAACTTATGGGCATGGATAGAAACACGCTGAGGATAGCAGTAGGACTCCTAACTGGTCACTGTTACCTTAGAAGGCATATGCAAATATTAGGAATTGAGAACTCTAGTATCTGCAGGAAATGTGAAGAGGACGAGGAAACGCCCACACATCTATTATGCTTCTGCCCCGCGTTGATGGACAGAAGACTAAAATATCTGGGAGAATTTTTCATCGAACCAGAAAAAATAGCCAAATTCCCGATGACAACACTCGTGAACTTTATCAAAGGGACGGGGTTGATATTAAGGGAGTAGGACAAGCAGCGGAGTTAGTACAATGGGCCTATGGCCTCAGTGCTTGTGGGTGCTAACCGCAACCACCTCCGACAATATAAAATAAATAAAATAAATAAATAACAATATGTACTGTATTATAAGAATTTTTTTAACAAAAAAAAATTAAATAAAAAAAAACAGAACTAGAGGAACCAGTTCGTATGCGATCCGTTCTTTTAGTTCAATAGTTCCCGATACACTTCAAATATACTGTTTTGCAAATGAGGTTATTCGATTTTTATGTGTAATAATTACTAAAAGTATGTTATAATTCGCTTAGACATCGTTCTCGCTTTCTCCCTTTTAATAGCCTGAAGATGATTTTGTAAATCGAAAGCTCGCTACATATGTTTGCTTAATAAATTTTTGACGTTTAGATAATTTAGTTGTTTTTATTTATTAAATGTTTATCTATACAATGACAAATACTTAAAAATTTTATTTAATCAATACATTGTAAAAGACTTGATAGCAAATAACATATGGAACATGTAGCACCGGCGGTCGTGGACCAAATAATGCCGGATATATAAGTTTTAATAATTTTATTTATTTATATAGTTCATAATTAATGATACAATGTTTGCCTATTTTAAAATTATTTTTCAGAAACGAAAAAAAAATCGAAGTCGAAAAAATAACCGAACCAAATAATGTTAAGTATGTATTTTTTTGTAAAAAGTATAGTTAGTAATATTTATATTTCCTTGTTTCAGAGAATCTACGAATAATGAAAAAAAAATACTGGCAGAATAGTTGTAAATATAATAAATTAAAAAATATCCCAAAAACCAAAATTTTTAAAAACAATTATCAGTACTTTTAACAAAAAAATCTCGTTGGCTATTGACATAGCGCAAACAGGAGAACGGTTCTTGTTTAGTTATAGAGGGCTGATACATCCTTAAATATTCACATATATGTATAAACTATTTGGTAAATGTTTTGTTCGTAGTAAACCAGATATCAGAGTAGCTTCACTTCATTCAACCACTGCAACTTCTTATCAAGACTTCCTGCGTGTCTATCAAATTATAATAAAAATATTATATATAAAAAAATATTATTTTCTTCAAATTACATCAACTATATTAGGTTACTTTCCGTTGGAGATGGTACGTAAAGGAATGACTGAGGTTTACCGATATACACACAGTTCCCTTGCTATATCAAATGCATTGTAAAAGACATGATAGCAATTATCAAAAAAGATTCAATAGGGAAGATGACATTCTTTCAATCTATACCAACACTAGGAAACGAGAAGAGATACTTCAGCGTCGATTCCATACAATCAGATGATGAAGAAAAACCAATTTTCTGTAGAATACCTGAATTCCATAACACCAACAGGAATGCCACCTCACGAACTATCTCTAAAAGTGGGTGTGTCATCATGCTTATTTTACGCAATATAAACCCAACGGAAAGACTTTGCAATAGTGCTTTATAAACAATAATATTGAGTAAGAATCATAGTAACAAACATAAATTACATATAAAAATTCGATTTGAGAATAGCTGTAAAAAGTATGCAGTGTCAAAAAGATACTTGTATGTTTAGTATAAATCCCACTATAAGATAAATATTTTTCAAATTTAATCTTTTCTACCTACCTTTGTCTGCTCCGAAAATGGTTACTAACTACGCAATTCTAGGTAAGTGTGTTTTTAAGTTAAAGAAACAGCTTGTGTTTAATTCAAGTCATCTTGGCTGGAGCTGGATTGGTTTCTGAAGAAAATGAAACGAAATTAAAATGTCGAATGTGTGGTAATGTGACCAAAAAAAGTTTTATGCAATAAAAAATTCGATATTGCACATAAAAAAGAAAATGTTTATACATAAATAAGTCTTTATCAAAAACCTGAAGACATGTTTGATAGATAATTAAGGTACCATAAAGATTGTTACCTTCCATACCTAGAACATCTAACAATTATACAAATCGACCTTACAGCAAAATATCTCAAGAAATAATACAGAAAAGTTCAAATAAATTAATAGAAAAAATAAAACTTAAATTTTCAAAATGTTCATGTGAATTATCTTATTTGGCTTCTTTGCAATGAAATTCTAATTGAGAAACTAATGAATATAACTAGAACACTTCTATACAAGCATTGTTGAGTGCAAAGAACGAAAAATTAAGAGGAAATACTATTCGAAGAGCATTTGCAATATTTCATATATTTTTTTTACAATAACGGAAGAGCAGACACAGTGGACGCCAAACCCCAAAAAATCAGTAAAGAAAATTGACAGCGTAGTGTTTCCTTGGCCCCGCCAACTACGAAGAATTGATATCCCCCCCCGGTCTCCAGACTACCGCCGAAAGATCCAGACTTAGGCATCAGATTGTCTGACGCTACTACGAATAACGCAAGAACGGAAGAAACAGCAACTACTGAAAAAACGACCTATCATCGCGCCCGTCTCCGGCAGAAATCTTAAACCGAACCTAGAAGATCACCAACCCACAAGAAAAGAACTATACCCTTGCCCAAATATCATTATATATATCTAACTTTTAACATCATATTTATTTATTTTTAAATAAATCTATTTTTGTACCTTATTGTTTAAGCCCGTGTGACCTTTATTAAACGCACACACGAAGAGCATAACAAGATATTCGATTTGAGAATAGCTGTAAAAAATATGCATAGTGTTTTTCTTAGGATATCCCCATGCATTTCACGCTTATCTTGGACACTCTGTATATCTGACTATATTTCCTGAAAATTTCAAATCGATCCGGTGAGCATTTTTTTAGACATACGCATATTCGTAGGGACGTTGCGGACTGTTAGAAAATAGGTGGAGTCAAATTTAATTTCATTTAATTTAATTTAATTTCACATAAACCGGAGAAATCGTGGCCACCGCCGAACACCTTTTTTTGGAGGACCTTCAGGAGATCGTCTGCAGGAGCACACCAGATCAATATTTTTACAAATCATTATAAACATAAATGTTACCACTAAATGTACCGATATTTTTTGTTTTTGTAAACTAAAATACCTTTTCGTAAAACATTCATTAAAAAAACGCCCTTTTTCGGCCTTGCAACTGCGTATAATCCCTTAAGGGCGCTGAACACAACCGCGTGTGATAGGTTAATTAAGAAATATAAAGGTATATAAATATATACGCACATTCGAACAAGTTATCGTACGTAATAAAGAGAAGAAGTAAGATTTATAAACACTAAAATTATAAATGTACGGGAGTTACATATAAAAATATGTTTTGAAAAACGAATATTTACGGGAGTAGCAGCGAAAGGATTAAACGTTCGTTTCATTGCACAAAGCAGGTAAATATTTATTAAAATATAAACTTTCTAATTTTGGAACTAGGATTTTTAAAAAGTCAATATACACCTCGACAGTATACGATCCATGTGGAGACCACACAAAAATATCACACGTTGTCAAGCCTGTCACATACATTTGCAATTGACATTGTATGTAATATAAATGATTTTTTTTAATTGGAAATTCCATTGGAAGAATTTTCAATAAAACTAACATTGAATTTTTTAGCTTCTTTATCCCATATTGGCTTAGAACGACATGATATGGGACATTTTATTTCGATAAGTTTGGTTATCATGCCATCACTTAATACTATACCATCTACCGAGACTCCTAACCAAGGCTGCCTGGGTGATAAAAATAGCCCAATTTTAAAAACATGAACATCGCATTCTATTTTATATTGCTCCCGACCTTTCTGTTCGTTTTGAATGCCATAATTCAAACTTTCAGTACATAAAATTTTGGGATTCAAAAATTGGTCTAATAGTGATTCTGGAGAAGTACGAATCAAGCTATGATTCTCTTTCTGCTTGCCTCGAACCACTCTGCCGTTTCGCTCTGTTGAGTGGTCCGTAAACATAAATTAAAAATATCATTTTTATTCATTTGGAAAAAGCTATTGTAATACTGTGTCATCTCCGAGGGCACAATGGTTTCAGGTTTTCCTAACATAGCAGTAATTAGTAAATGTCTAATTATTTCTTTCGTATGCTGGAACAAAATTTCATTTTCTCTTTCCAAAAGCAAATTGTTCATAACAACCACACACACTTGTTCTTCTTCACTAATATGGTCAACCTTCATTCTTCTTTTTATTGCGCTTTCATTTTGAGCAGATTGTTCAATTATAAATTCAAATGGAGGTGGAGCCTTTCGAATATTTTTCTTTGGCCAAATGGTTGATCGAAGGAAAACCCCACTCTTGGTCAACACTCGTTTTAGACATGCTTCTATCGTTGTTGATACGATGAATCAACGCTGAAATGTGTTTGCACTCTCCTGTCTCTTTGGCGATGCAAGTACATTGCACCCGCATAATTTGTCTTTCTTTATTAATCTACTAGGTGGGCCCACGCGGCTTCGCTCGCGGTAATGTTGTTTAGGATTTAAAAAATATATAGTTGAATTAAGTATAAACACGATTAGTTATTTTTCTAATAAAAACCAAACAACACATAAATTACCTACCTAACAAAAGCGAATCAGAACAAAAAGTAAAAATAATTTTTGTTCTATTTAAATTTAAAACTTAATTATTGAAAACAAATTAAACAATTGACAATCGAAAGAATACCGGCCTGCCCCCTGCCCTGCGCAACATAAACAACTGCTTGTATCTCCTCTCACCCCGCCTCCCCGCGCGTCGCTTTAGATAGTTCGCGCGAATTCTCGCGAATAATATGTAATTATATGTATATAACACGTTATTTCCTAAACCAAAAGACCAAATTGGATTCTGTAAAATGTAAATTATATCTATATTAAGTACTTATGACGATGAAATCATTTATATCGTTAAGGATTGAAGTTTTGCAGGTCAAAACTGCATGTAAACCGAACCCAAATATTTTATGTTTTTTTGTAACATAAAAGCAGTCATTGTGGCTTAAATATAAAAGATAGACATATGGTGTCGCGGACTTTATTATAGCACTTTTGATTCTACACAATTCTTTAATACATTATTTTGTTATATATTCAACGGTTTAGGCAGCGTATTGCAAAACAGCGCGCCGTCGGCAAATTTTTTTCCGACTTGATTTACTATTATCGTCACTGCTTAGTTGTTTTGTTACCTAACGTAACAAAATATAGCCTATAACCTGGCCAGAGAATGTACCTATTAATTAAAAAAAAAATCACGTAAATCGGATAAGTGGTTCTCGAGTGATAAGAGCACTAACGGACAGACAGACAGACATTAAAATTTAAGTACACAAATTAAGAGCACGTCACTAACATTATTTATCATTTCACAACTACTTTTTCCTACGAAATTTAGTATCCAGTCGTGTCGCGTATAGACAATAAACGTTTGCCTTTTTGTAAATAAACAAACGATTTTTTCCAAAAAAAATTGTAATTATTTGAGATTTATTTACTTAATGTTTTTGAAAGCTTTAGCCCTTTTGGTTAATTATTTTCAATTCTATAGCAGTATATTCCACAGATTTTACGCGCCTCAGCGGCACGTTTGTCGACAAGATCCTTTTACTCTGTTAAAAATATTTACTAAATTTTTATGAAATCTTACATAATTGTTTGAAATACTTTAATTTAGCAGTAAAAAAATTAAGAGCACGTCACTAGCATTATTTTTCATTTTACAACTAGTTAGGCTACGAAAATTACTATCCGCTTGTGCCGCATATAAGATAATAAACGTTTCCCGTTTTGCTAATAAACAAACAATTTTGACAAAAAAAAGTATGCTTATTAAAAATAAATTTACCTAATGTTTCTAAAAATTTTAACCCTCTAGGTTCATTTTTAAAAAAGGGTACAATGTTATTTATTACAAATTCAAAATTTTTGATGAAAAATTGGGAAATTTCTGGAAAATTCCTGAAAGTTTTTGTATAATTCAACCTTATTTGTGAAAAGAAACACCGCGAATACGCATTTCTATCAAAATTTTCAATAAATTTAGACAAAAATTAATAAAACTTTTGGAAAATTTCGGAAAAATTCCCGGAAAATCCTTATTTTGACAAAGTATTCTTATTCAGCGACCCTCAAAACCCCTACAGGTAAAAAAATTTCGTCGAAAATCGGACTTAATATATGAAACCAGTTGTACACATTTTCAAAATTAGGAGGGGATAAATCCGACGACAAGAATGTTTCTGATTTCAAATAGTATGGTATAACGAACATTTAAAAAAAAATCTATCAAAATCGGTGCTGTTTCTGAAAAATTTTAAACAGGCAACCAAAATTACAAATTAACAATGAAAATCAAATTCATATCCATTTTTTTTTATAAAAAAAACAACATTAAGTTAAATGATTCTTAACAAAGATGCAACTTTGACAAGACAACGTTATATTTCCTTGATATGATTTTTGAGATCGGAAAGTAAGCAAAATTGAAGGGTTGTGTGTAGTTATATAAAGAGACATGATACGATTCATATTTGTGTTTTGAACTTAATAGATTAACTACATGATTGATTGTTTATTTCAGGATATTTTCAATTATCATCGATAGTTGCTGTACCAATTTAAGTTCTTCAAACTTTACTACCTTGTATTTAGCTCTGATAATTGCAAAATATGAAAGAAGAAAACATCAACAAGCATATATAGTACCTAACTTAACTAATCTGCAGAAACAACTGCAGACATTTCTTCAATTATCTTGATATAAGCGAATTTCATTTACCAATGTCATTTTTATCAACAATTGGTTCAATATTAAAAAGTAATGGTATCGAAAATTTGTGGGAAACAGTAGGTATTTCTAAATACATAAATATTTATTGAAATATATTTATGCAAGTGTATTTTACACAATGAAACAATTGTATATTGAGAAATATCGTCAATTCAAATTATCGTAATTGTTGTTAAAATTATCTTAATTGTTGTTGAAATTATCTTAATTGTTGTTGAAATTATCTTAATTGTTGCTGAACAATATAAACATGTGCTATTTGTGATGTATAAAACCAGTACTAACAAACGGCTAAATACGTGTATTTTGTTTATTACAATATCTATTCAAAAATATAGAATAAATAGCTTAACAAATCAAGCTTGATCAATTAGTGATTCCGAAAAAAAACACAATTTTGCTTCATTATTTGAATTTTTATTCATCAAAGTTAGTGTCCGACCGAAGGTCAGTTTTTGACCGAAGCCGAACTTCGGCTTTTCTTGTAACCTTTTTTTTCGTCTTTAATTATATTTGTTTTTCACAAATTGTTTTTAAATGAATAATGAATGATCTTTTTTTACTTTTCAGTTCTTAAAAATATAAATATTTATATAGGAATACGAGTATACGTCGAGTCTCTTTTTAAGTGTATCTTTTTATGCGGTACGATATTTTACCCAAATTCAGGTGGGGTATCAAATAAAAGCTGTCAGTTAAAGGAAATCGATAACACATATTATTACTAAACCAAATATTAAATTTCATAATTCTATCACAAAGGGCTCTCTAGATATTAAATTAAAATTCATTTTTAGTAAAATCTTTGGAAGCCTGTAGTTCCCTAAGGAATAATTTCCGGACACATGTTTATTGGGAGTTTTTTGCTTAAAATATTTTTTTCAATCTAGTCTTCAAGTTTGGCACGACAGTGCTGAATCACCCTGTATTTGTTAGTCAAATATTTCAGTGATTTCTCGTCGGGTAATAAACAAGTTCTTGCGTTATTGTATGACAATGGAAGTGGAGGAAATTAACAAGTATTACTAGAAATTGTTGACAATAAAATTAATAAACTGAAAATATTAATTTGGACGAAACAGTTTCGGAGTTTTTATGGAAAGAAGACGTTGTATATAGACATTTAGTTTAATAAAATAAATTATTTAAATAAATGCTAATTTTTCTTAATAAAAACAATGCAACAATGGAAATTCATGAAAATTGTCAGTCTGAAATTCATAACAAAACTGTAGTAATCAGACGAAAAATCAGTTATAATCGTCAGTTTAGTCAATTTGCGATAAACCTGTAAATCCAACAGAAAAGTTGCACCTTTAAATGAATTAACCCATGCTTTGGAAATATAAGAGAATATTACTTACTAAAAACAGTGGACCTAGTACTTTGTTGTGAATTGTATTTCGGTACGTAAAATCATTAAGGGCTTTGACGTCCTTGTCATCCTTTAAACCAAGTATTGTTTCCTTCGATTCAGTGGACCAGTCTAATGTTGACAATAAAAATTCTCCAAAAACATTATTTTTGGTATTTTTTTATAATACTCAAACAAGAACACTTATTTGTAAACATTTACAATATTTTATACACACTTTTATTATTGTAAAAGTTAATTGCAATAATACAAAAGGAATGTTACACTTGAAAGTTATATTTTATACATACTAAAAAACTCAATTGTTTTCCTAACAAAAATACACATACTTCTGTTTCCAACGCCGCCGTCCTTATAATACATAAACTAGCGCTGCAAATGCGATCATAACCAAAATTATAAATTGCACATACTTTCGCTGACATGTTTTCATACTGTATTGGTATATACAGAATGTCCAATTTTAATCTAACACTCTTCCCCCTTTGTTTCAAATAAAATTTGTTTGGTTTTGAGGGGGGCTAAAATGGCGTTAATATTTTTTTATTTATTTTTTAAATCGAAACCTATATTTTTTATTACGGTATCTTATTTTATGTAAAAAAGCACCTGTTGTCTTAAGGAGGTTGTTTTATGAACTAATTCCAAGATTTTGTTTTTTAAATTGTTTAAATAAATGATAGATTAATGTTATTGAAATATTTTTTTTATTTTGACCGCACCGTTATAAATAATATAAAATTTTTAAAATTGTAATTTTACTATGGTCAGTATAGGAAAACAAAGCACGTTGATGCATTATACCGGGTGTCCCAGATAACTTTTCCAGCATGGGGATCTCGGTATCTATAAGAGATACAGGTTTGGTTAAATGAGATGAATTATTTGTATGAAAGGGGTGAGTATTATTACACAAAAAAATATTCATAATAATTATATGTGGTTTAGGCGGTATACCCAAAAAACTAAAAATTCGTAATTTCTTTAAATGGCTAAAACTTTTTTGTTAAAGTAGATAGGTACTTTTTGCTTGCGGTTTCCTTAAAGCACTTTTTTGTGGAGAATTATTGGTGTATTTAGAATTTTTATATCACTTTTAGTTTCCGAGTTACAAGCTCTAAATTTAGTTTTTCTTATGGGCCACTTAGTTGAATATATCATATTTGAACGTGTTTTTTACTCTACTTTACAACGATATGTAACTTGCCATATTTATTATCGAAAAAAAGTCGAAATACTAAATATCAGTGATATGTATGAAGTATTTTATTACTAACTTTTAAGTGAGCCATGAAAAACAAAAATTGTAAACAAAAATTACAATAACAACAATCAAAATAACAAATGAATATTTGAAACAATGAACTATTTGAAAAAATATATTATAATTTTTTTTCGATAATAAATATGGCAAGTGACACATCGTTGTAAAGTAGAGTAAAAAACACGTTCAAATATGCCATAGCCAACTTAGCGGCCCATAAGAAAAACTGAAGTTAGGGCTTGTATCTCGGAAACTAAAAGTGATACAAAAAATCTAAATACACCAATCAATTCTACACAAAAAAGTTCTTAAAGAAACCGCAAACAAAAAGTACCTATCTACTTTAACAAAAAAGTTATAGACATTTAAAGAAATTCCGAATTTTCAGTTTTTTTTGGTATACCGCTTAAACCATATAGAATTATGAACATTTTTTGATGTAATAATACTCACCCCTTTCATACATATAATTCATCTCATTTAACCAAACCTGTATCTCCTATAGATACTGAGATCCCCATGCTGGAAAAGTTATCTGGGACACCCGGTATAAAAAAAATTCTAGCCATGTTTAATTTTTGAAAAATAGTTCAAATAACTCGGAATACAATTGCCGACATCAACAATATTATAAACACTTTAATCGCATCGTTTTTTCGTAATAATTAATTGTATGTAACAATCATTTATGATTATATTAAAATCAAATAAGAAAAATAAATTTGGCAACTGCAGAGGCAGACTATAAAATATAGTTTTTTACGATAGCAATAAATCAACCGACAATAACACTACACTAACCTTTGCCAACTCCTTTTGTCAATTAATCTGTCCACTCTATCAGCAATATCTGCGATTCTATCAGCAACACTTTCTTTTCTATTCCAGTATAGTATACAATCGACATCACTAATACGGTGATAGACTATGTTTCTCAACTCCACTATGTCGACACTTCCACAAGTTCAAATTCACTATTTCGAAAATTTCAACGATAACTGCCAATCGTTCGACTCTCATATAATATATGTCCTTTATTACGTGTCGCGTACTATTGTTTTATTTACAAAACATATAAAGGTAGAACCGATAAATAACGTTAAAAACCATAGACAAAAAATCCTCTACATTTGCCTGTTGAGAACTAAAATGGAGGGCGTGAAAACTCTATGTTTATTGTTTTTATAATTTTTTTACTACAAGTTTTATAAACAAATATATTTATTTTCATGCATATAAATAACTATAGCGTTTTCTAAATGCATACAAATAAATACATTGATAATAAATATCACAAATATTAATGCAATCACTTTATAATTTTAATAATACAGACAAACATACATTATTAACATAAACAAGGTTTTGTATTTATTTCACAATCATGTTATAATTATATAATATTGAGTATTTCATTGTCGTAATTTGAAACTAAACAATTAAAAATATTTAAAATTGATTGTTGTGTAAAAATTGAAATTTTATAATTTTTATAAACAGTACATTCAATTTATTACATACATTTCATACATATAATAATATTATGATATATTAACTTCCCAATAGGAAGTTATTGTAATTGGTCCGAAAACCGTAATCAAAAATGTGAACATATTTTCATGTTTCAAGGTTATTAAAGTATTTACACTATTTTTAGAAAAATGTCATATTTTTCTGGGATGAAATCTCGCGAATAAAAAATGCTATTGAATTCGTTGGTGTGCTAATCAAAACGTCTTGACGTGAATATGATCTGGAAGAAAGGATTTTTCGAAATTCAACCCCTACGGGGGTAAAAGGAGTGTTTTTGGGTTATTATTTTTTTCATCGGAATTACTTGAAACTTAGAATAAATATTATACAATAACAAATAATGATACGTGTATTTCAATATTTATTTTTTATATGGGTCTAAACAGCCATTAAAGTGGTAAAAACAAAAACCACCATCAAAATTTTAATTTCAAATATTAATAAATACGTCTACTAATTCATGTTGCCTTGGAAACAAACGCAATTCAAATTGTCAGATTAGTTATTCTAAAAATGTGTTAAATTGACATTAGGATATTAGAAAACTAAGGCCAGCCATACACGTACAGGTATACCGGAGAAGTATACCTGTACAGTTGACCTGCGCAGGTAAACTGGAGCGTGAGTGGTACCTCTATCGATGAAATTCAGACCTGAACAGGCCAGCCAGGAAGAATTGTTTTTCAATTCTTCCTGGCTAGCCTGTTCAGACCGAGTGAGCATTGCTAACTTTGGAGCAACAAGACCGGTTAATTGAGCAAAGTATCAGTATTTTTTCCGTGATGAATAATGACGATGTCAAAAAAACAATTGAATGTCGAATTTAATAGATATATTGAAATACAACTTTTTTTTAATGGAATTATTATTGGATTTTATAGCTGAGAATTTTATCTTTATAATGCAATATTATAACAAGTATAAAATTAATAGAAAATATCGAGAAATAGTGTGCTATGCAAATTTAATAAAATACAAACAAGTGATACAAAATTTTAAAACAAAAGCTTTAGGTTTCTATGTTATTTGTTCGCAAATTTTTTAATTTAATTGATAAAGAAAAAAATGATTTATTTTAATTAATTATATTATTTTAAAAAAACGTTAAAAATCTGCGAAATAAGGCCGGAAATTATTGTTTTAATTTTTTTTATCATTTGTTTATATTTTAAATTTTATTAAATCTGCATAGGACACAGTTTTTCGATATTTTCTATTAATTTTACACTTGTTAATAACATGTTTTCTATTAACTTTACCATCATGTATGTATCACAATTTTATAAAGAGAACATTCTCAGCTAAAAATCCAATAATACAGTATACAGAATATTTCATTTAAATAGTTGTATTTCAATAAATCTATTAAATTCGACATTAAATTATTTTATGACACCGTCGTTATTCATTACGAAAATAGAAATACAGGTTAACCTGTTCAGGTTTGCCTGTACAGGCAAACCGCAACGTGTATGGCTGGCCTAATATTCATAGTACGAATGTGTTTTATTTCTGACAAATTCCATTACAATTTTTCATATACATATTATACATATTAAAAAATTATTAACAAAACCATGATATAGTAATATTAATTATGTACACTATACATATAAATAATGAATCTAGGTAATTTGTTCGAATGTAATTTGTTCGAAAGTAATTTGTTCGAAAGTAATTTGTTCGAAAGAAATTTGTTCGAAGGAATTTTGTTCGAAGGAATTTTGTTCGAATGGAAATTTGTTCGAATGGAAATTTGTTCGAATAACATTTGATCGAACGGAAATTTGTTCGAATTTTTCAAATTATTTTAAAAATAATTTTTTTATTTGTTTATACATATTTAAATTTTAATTTTTTTATTTCTTTTAATCTCCCTTATACTCCCTAAAACGGCCTAATTGTTTAATGTAATTTATTTATTTAACTACTATGATACTTTCATAACACTTTTGTAGTCTAAAAATTTTAAATTTTTTTAAAAATATTTTATTATAAAATTTGTAAAAAAAAAATAATACGGCCCTGAGCTAATTTTTTGTAATTAATAACAAATCAATTACACGTATATTTTTTAATGTACACGTGACATATATATAAGATTTTCGTAGTCTACATTTTGTCACATATTTTTTAAATAATTTTAAAAATTCGAACAAATTTCCGTTCGATCAAATGTTATTCGAACGAATTTCCATTCGAACAAATTTCCATTCGAACAAAATTCCTTCGAACAAAGTTCCTTCGAACAAATTTCTTTCGAACAAATTACTTTCGAACAAATTACTTTCGAACAAATTACATTCGAACAACTTTCCGGATACGATAAATAATCAGTATTAAAGTATATTTATAGTCGTACCATGTTGGGAAGTTGGTTGTGTGGATCTAAAGTTTCTAAAGTGTCGCATATCATGGCATTGTACGTTATTTAGTTTAATTTTATATCCCCGGTTAGTAATGGGTCCAATGGCTAGTTTTATATGCATTACCTTTCGTTTATTATGAATAACGAAGTTTTCATTAGAATAAATGATAATTATTATTTAAGAAAATGTCATTTACGTTTACAGGCGCGCTTTTTTTCTCATTTAAAATAAGATTTTGAAAAAAGCTCGAACACGTCGATTTTGCTTTCAAGGGAGACATATTTTGCTATAAAATTTTTGCAAGAATATTTTCAGCCCTTAGCGCTATCAGCACAACCCTTAAAATTTTTAAATACATAGCATGACAGGGCAAGTGAACGTCATTTGAAAAGTTTTTTCATTCTAAATACGGTCAAGTTATTTATATTTTGAATTCCATAAATGCAATGATTTTCTGATCAAAAAACAAATATTTACAATATTTAAATTCAAAACAAAGATAGCTTATTTTCTTACCGCACATCAATTTAAATAAGGTTACCAGAATTATAAAAATAAAAAAGAGGTACTCTCCCTACAATTCAGAAAACTCTTCGGAAAAAGGTCACTTTGTTTTTGGACCTCGAAAATTTTACAAAAATTTATTTTTTAAACTGAATTGATATGTGTTTCTTGCAAATATGAACTCGTAAGTATGTATTATTAAACAAAAACATAGTTATAAATAATTTTTATACATTAAAATGAAATTATAAATTTTAATTCAGTTTTATTTTTTCAATTTCAGTCAGTTAAATATATTAATATATGATTAGTTACAATTATTATTATTTTTGAGTAAAATAAAATATTAATTGTAATTTTAAATGGATAATATCTTTTATTATTTATCGTTTTAGTGCTCCAAATTATTTCATAATATTTTTCAACTACTTAGAGCAGCGATTCTTAAACTAGGGTCCGCGGACCCCCGGGGGGCCGCCAAACTTTTACGGGGGTCCGTGAAACATTTTTGGCAAAAAATTAATTTACATAAAGTACTTTATTTTTCTGTTTATCAGTGATTAATTAGTATCTAACGACGTTTTTTTGTTTTTCTATCAGGGATGGGGGTCCCTGAAAAATAATTGTTCAAAAAAGGGGTCCCTAGACCACATAAGTTTAAGAACTGCTGACTTAGAGAGTTCTTATCTATGGATTCAATTCAAACAGATGTTTAATGCTGTTATTATAAGTCGGTCGAAAAGTCTTTTCACTTAAATTGATTGTTTTTTTTACAGATTTTATGTAACATATTATATTAATATTGTTTATACTTTTATTTATTTAATGTGGTTCCCCCTTTTATTATATAAAGCAATTTTGGTAGCTGCATTATTTATATGTTATATATTTTTCATTGTTTTCTTTATAATTATATTACCTAACCCACCTAACCGGGTAAATAACCTACCCTAAATAAACAACACGATTTCGCCCCAAAATTCTCTGGAAACTCAATTTTTGGTTGTGATTTAACAAATTTATGCGTGTTTATTGTAAACGAATGCGAATGACTGAGTATTCAAGTTGTACTACTATGACTATTTTTGACATCGAAATTTCGCGACTTTATTTGTTTATAAAAAAAAATTTGCCTTTTTCCCGAATGATTTTGGTAATTTTTAGCAAAAGTCGCTAAACTGAACATTTAATAAACATTTTTTCGTAAATAAACTTTATGATCACTTTTATTACAATATATCTTGACATTGAAATATTGAATCCATAGACTGTAGGTAGAGGAGTTAAAAAAAAAACATAGATTTATAATGAAATAATTTGGAGCACTAAAACCTTAGATAAGGAAAGACTATGGATACATAACAACCAATGCTAGTCCATATATAAAAGTGTTACCAAAATTTCATGGCGGCCATCTTATTTTAATTGTCAGTTTTATTATTTCCATAGAAATATCCCAGAGGCGTCAGTTGAAAATTTATAACATACAAATATACTTTAAATTACAATTGAATTTGGTATGTTATGAGAGATGATAGTTACAAATAGACGTTTCTTTGTTAATCAATTATCACTGAAATAACTTTAAAGGCAATATAAAACATTTGTTATTAATTTAATTTATAATTCAGAACAATTGATATTTATTTTAAAATCTGAATGTTGACGCCAATGATTCGCGGAGCGAATTTTTGTGGAGCGAAATGGTAACAACGCTAGGTATTGTGTTATTAGTCCATTATCTTTCCTTGTCTAAGACTAAAACGATAAATAACCATATCTTTATTTTACTAAATAACCAAAAATAGGACAAGTTTTCTATAGAGGGCAGTTGGCCAAAATAGAGGATTGTCCTCTTCAAAAGAGGACGAATGGTCACCTTAATTTAAATAGACCACCCGGAATTTGCTTTATTATTCATTTTTATGTATATATTTTTCAGTCACGTGCACGTCACGTGTATTAAAATATTTTTTTACGATTATTTGAATTTGGAATATTACAAACACGCTAGATATAAACGGACGCAATCGTGAAAAATATTATAAAATAATTTGAGATGCTAAAACGATAAATAACTATTCAATTAACATTAAACTATCATTGTATTAAAAAAACCATGCTTAATATTAAAAAAGAACAAACCTGAATACTTGTACACGAACACGAGTGAGATAAATAACACTATTCCATCCAGCCCGAACTTCCAGAGAGAGAATGACTCTAAACAAACAGTCTTGAGAGAGATGGAGAATCCAGTACTATTTCATGTCTTCTTCCACCAATAGTAATGCGTGCAAGAATTCCATTGTTTGAGAGCACTATACACTTATCTAAGCATCAGAGAGAGATAGTGTTTGATGATATTATAAATGTTTATTGTCACTGAATTTACAACAGAAACAATCTTTGCACAATGAATTAACAATTGTTTTTTGAATTTTTTAATTGTTTATTTTAAGGTGTTGTACCAGAACGACACGTGCTTTATTTACATTTATTAATTTATAATTATTATTATGCGGCGAGATAAAACTAATTGGTGGGGCTTCTTGTCAAATTGTTGTCTTCAACCACGTCTTTTTAGTAGTTCAGTACTAGGGTATCAAATAAGTGGATTTGCTTAACTATTTATTCTTATTTGTTTTTTATTATGAATTATTCACTGATATTTTAGTCTATTAATTATCACTGATGTTTAAATTGTATTCTAACACTTAATTATATTAATTGCGTAGATTGAATACTTGTTTAATAGGGCTACACTCTAGATCGAGATTGTTTATACACGAATTCACTTATATTAGTGATATTATTTAACGAGTTTATTTAAGAATATACTTTTAGTGCCACAAGGTACTAAAAGTAGATACGTAGTTAATTTGCTATTAAACAAAACCTTTATTATAGAGATGTATGTTTTGACAGTGTGCAGTATCTACTGACTACTGATTGTTGGTTACGATCGGTGGAGTGGGAGACGCGGGTGATAGCGTCAGCGTCTGGAGAGAGTGGACTGTTAGGAAGGGGTAACTCACACTTATTAGGGCTGTCTACGGTTAAGGTACTTGACCACCTTGTAAATTTCAAAAAATCGATTTTTATTTTTTTGCATTTTCTCAATATACTTTTAAAAATCACCACCCAATTTTTTTTTAATTCGAATTCTAACATAGTGAAATTAGTGAAAGTGTTCGCACACTTCCATTACTCCATACTTGCTAACTCTGACTTCAGGCAGCTGTTTCTCAAAACGATTTTTTTTTCAAATGGCGGACAGTTGATCTCCGAAACTAGGGGAGACTAGGGATGAAAGTAACAATTTTCAGTTTTGTGTTTATGCATATATTTAATTTGTGTACAGTTATGAAACTCATAATTATTTCTTAATATGCTTACACTTTCTTCTTCCTTTTTGCATATATACAATTCTTATACACTGATTGTCACAATTAGTGGGACACTTTTTCAATGTAACACAGTTTTGTTAAAAATTGTCATATTAATACGAAAATTCAGAGAAATCATTAATGTGGTGTGGTTTCAAAGCCCAATAAGTTACAGCTTTGTCTCTTCATCAACAGTGGGTGTGCAACTCTTACAGTGGTGAAAATTGGAAAATAGCATTTTCAAGTATTGAAAAAAAAGTTTAAAAAGTGATTATTCCAAAATAAAACTAAAATTCAGAATAATTATTATCTGTATAACTTCTTTGCACCCTTAAGGTACTATCTTACTAATTTTAATAACATTGTATTCTATTTACTTTTTGGTATCACCCCCTAAGTTTAGGTTAACAAAAATATAGGAAGATATGAAGCAAATTTAAAAAATGTTTCATAATTTGTTTAAAAAAATCACAGTTAATATAAATTTACAATTTCAATAAAATCCAATTATTTTTAATATTTTTTCTACCCTTAATTATTGCAACCCCATTACATTATAATTAATGCAAACGACATAGGTAAAGATACAGTTGTGAAATTAACAAAATGGTTAGTAAACTTTGTATAGAATGGTATCGTGTATTAAAAAACACAAATAAGTTATTAGGGTAGGCACTAACCCTTAACTACTAAACCACCCCCAATAATAAGGTAAAAGATTGAATTCAAGTATTATTTTATAAAAAATCAATGAAAACGGTTATTCAACGATCTTTGTGAAAATTTTGTGCACCAAAACTCACCCCTACAGATTTAGCTACCCTTAATTGAAAAAATATATACTTTTTTTAAATCATCATATCTAAAAATTCACCGTAATTTTTTTTCTATCCTTTTGTGAAATGAAAAACCCATATTTGGTCTTTCATCACCGGTAAATTTAAAATACTACAATATCTGGAACAACTCTAAAAAAACATTTCTCTTAAAATTAAAATAGTTGTTATGCCAATTTATATTGAAAATACAGGTAACTATGGATATTTATGGACATTTTACTAGTTATTTTCAAGTTTGGATAAAATTAATTTAATTGTTCGGAGACGTTCCTGAAAGAAGATTGTTTTAATTTTACCGGTGATGAAAGATGAAGTTAGATGTTTTGTATGCCAATTTACCACATTTTGCCAAAAAAAAAAAAATCATAACATTTTTTTAGCAGAGAATAGTGAAAAACAGGGGTGTTTTTTCAACTTTTTTTCAAATGTTAGTTAGTTTTCATTTGATCCGGCATTAAAAATACCACGTAAGTGGGGGTTTTAGGGTGAAAACTAACCACTATCTCGCATAGGAGTCGAGATATTTGCGATTTTGTATAATGAATAAGAAGTAAAACAATCGACAAATTTAATATTTCACCCCCTGTTACGTAGGAGGGTTGTAATTATTTTCGAAATAATTTAGTATAAAACAAAGTCCCTCGCTGTGTCTGACTGTCTGTGCACGATTTTCTCACGGACTTAATACATATATAAAATCAATTTATTATACAAATTTCCAAAACTAGAGGTAGGGGAGATTGAGTTTGTAGACTGGAATGTTCCTAATTTGAAATAGTATGGTATAACGAACAAAACATCATCAAAATCGGTGCTGTTTCTGAGGGTTTCGAAGTTTTGGTGATTTTCGAGCTTCATTGACTCGATTATCACTTTTTTTTTGTTAATAAGTTTATGATAGTTTTTTTGCAACTTTTATTTCTTGCTTGAGTTTGAGGACCCCAACATTTTTACCTTTTGTGCCTTCTACTTGACTTGAGTCGCCGTTACAATAGGCATGATAACAGTAACAAAGTATCATTGAAATTATGATTTTAAATAATGAAACAGGTTAAAAAGATTCTAAAAAAATGTATTTATTTTTTTATTAAAAATGCAAAATACAGCAATCCGTTATGTTTAATGGAACACTAATCACAGCAAATGACGTCATGCATCAGTAAACGTCAAGAGTGATTGACTTTTATTTTAGACAAATATCAATTCATATTACAAGAAGGTACAGACCTTATTGAAGAACTTATATACATAGGAATTCATTTTTAATACACAAAATAAATAAATTATTGTCTAACTCTGAATGTTTGTTTATTGTTGACAAGGAGTCTTACGTCACAACTCTGAAATATCATCTATGAGCGTTTTGGCGTCAAATTCAATATTAGTTTTAAAAGAGTCAATTTTTGCGATTAAACCTTTATTTTCTGCACTAATAAGTATTTTTTTGGTAATAGGTGACACATAAGATCATCATAGAATAGTTTTTGTTTAATGAGTCATTATACGTGGCCTTAGCACATGTAACATCCAAATACCGGGTGTCCCAGATAACTTTTCCAGCATGGGGATCTCAGTATCTATAAGAGATACAGGTTTGGTTAATTGAGATGAATTATTTGTAAGAAAGGGGTGAGTATTACTACACAAAAAAAATATTCATAATTCTATGTGGTTTAGGCGGTATACCCAAAAAACTGAAAATTCGGAATTTCTTTAAATAGCTATAACTTTTTTGTCAAAGTAGATAGGTATTTTTTGTAAACGGTTTCTCAAAGCACTTTTTTGTGTAGAATCAATTGGTGTATTTAGATTTGTTATATCACTTTTAGTTTCCAAGTTACGGGCCCTAACTTTAGTTTTTCTTATGGGCCACTAAGTTGGCTATGGCATATTTGGACGTGTTTTTAGGGTTCCGTAGAAAACTAGGAACCCTTATAGTTTCTCCATGTCCGTCCGTCCGTCCTGAAAAATTTTGAGATAATAAGATGAAATTTGGTACACGGCCGTAGATTGATGACCCAAAAACAGAAATGATAAGATTTTTGAAAATAAAAATTTTTTAAACCCCCCTTTCATAAAATGAAAAGTGTTTTCAAAAAAAAAATTTCACGTACAGCATTAAGTGGGGTGTCGTTAGAAAGGTCTCCTAAAATGCAACAAAAAATGTAACAGAAATTTTTAATTTTAACCCTTCGATCACGATGTATTTTCTCTCCAAAGTCATTAAAAAAGCGTCCCCCCCCCTCTATTTTCTAAACTATCAATTTAAAAAATCTGAAAAAATTTCAGAACGTAGATTTTAATTAGTACTTTCACTGAAAATTATAACGAATATTTTCAAAAATATTTTGGACCCCCCTTTCATAGACTGAAAATTGAACTTACATATTTTTCCCCACTTACCCTATTGAGTGGGGTGTCATTTAATAGGTCTCATAAAATGCAATAAAAAACGTCAAATAACTTTTTGATTTTAACCCTTCAGTCGCGATATATTTGCTTTTTAATGTCGCTGTCAGAGCGTCCCCCCCCCCTCTATTTTCTAAACTATCGATTCAAAAAATCTGAAAAAAATTGAGAATGTAGCTTTTAATTAGTACTTTCACTGAAAATTATAACGAACATTGTCAAAAATATTTTGGACCCCCTTTTCATAGATTGAAAAGTGAACTTACATTTTTTTCCCTACTTACCCTATTGAGTGGGGTGTCATTCAATAGGTCTCATAAAATTCAATAAAAAACGTCAAATAACTTTTTGATTTTAACCCTTCAGTCGCGATATATTTGCTTTTTAATGTCGCTGTCAGAGCGTCCCCCCCCCTCTATTTTCTAAACTATCGATTCAAAAAATCTGAAAAAAATTCAGAATGTAGCTTTTAATTAGTACTTTCACTGAAAATTATAACGAACATTGTCAAAAATATTTTGGACCCCCTTTTCATAGATTGAAAAGTGAACTCACATTTTTTTCATTTACCCCATTGAGTGGGGTGTCATTTGATAGGTCTCCTAAAATGCAATAATAAAAGTCAAATGACTTTTTGATTTTAATCCTTCAGTCACGAAAATTTTGAAAAATACTTTTTATAAATCGTAGTGAGAATGACTACGGAACCCTATCATGTGCGTGCCCAACACGCACTTGCCCGTTTTATTTACTTTACGATATGTCACTTGCCATACTTATTGTCGAAAATAAGTCGATGTACTAAATTCCAGTGATATTTCTTAAGTATTTTATTACAAACATTTAAGTGAGCCATGAAAAACAAAAATTCTAAACAAAAATCACTATAACAACAATCAAAATAACAAATGAATATTTGAAAACAATGAACTATTAAAAAAAAAAACGTTGAATTTTTTTTTCGATAATAAGTATGGCAAGTGACACATCGTTGTAAAGTAGAGTAAAAAAACACGTTCAAATATGCCATAGCCAACTTAGCGGCCCATAAGAAAAACTAAAGTTAGGGCTTGTAACTCGGAAACTAAAAGTGATATAAAAAATCTAAATACACCTATCGATTTTGCACAAAAAAGTGCTTTGAGAAACCGTCTACAAAAAATATTTATCTACTTTGACAAAAAAGTTATAGCCATTTAAAGAAATTCCGAATTTTCAGTTTTTTGGGTATACCGCCTAAACCACATAGAATTATGAATATTTTTTTGTGTAGTAATACTCACCCCTTTCTTACAAATAATTCATCTAATTTAACCAAACCTGTATCTCTTATAGATACTGAGATCCCCATGCTGGAAAAGTTATCTGGGACACCCGGTATAGTAGAAACCGGTTATAACGACATCGGTTAATACAACGTATCGGTTTTAACGACTCAAAATAAAAGCCCAACTGAATCCCATATAATTGCATTTTTACCGGTTATTACGACTATCCGCTTTTTACGACCAATATGACCGGTCCCTTCGATGTCGTTATAACTGGTTTCAACTGTATTATTTCCTCATGTTAAAAAAATGTCAACGCCATAGCTTTTGTGTGGGGTTCCTATACTCGGCCGTTTGTTAGTCGTTTGACTCGTTTGCTGACATGGGTTTTCAAGTTTTCAAACAAAAAACGATTGTTTTACTGTCCACGACAACTCCTGAAAGTTTGTCAGTATGTTTACGGTACATCCTGTATGTACAATAACCCTCCCAACTTATTTCTCCGTGAATTATGATTCAATTTCCTCTTTAGTGCTCTGGTAGGGCAATATCGACCTGTCTGAAAACGCCCTGTTTTGGGGTTTGATGGAATGTTTTGAATTATGTAAATTAATATCGTTTTATTATTGTCTATATTTTTTTGTTCAACTCTGCAGGTTGTAATATTACAATAATTAATATTATTCTTATTACACGCTATATGACAAACTAGCGGCATCCCGCGGCTTCGCTCGCGTAAATTTCGAGGGGATGACATTAAATTTTGTATATTGTTTTTTATTCATTACCTATAAAAAATCATAAACATCTCGGATCTTAGTTAAAAATAGCAAAAACCCAACCCCTGTCTACTCCCGACCATTAGAGGTTGAATATCGAATGTTTTATTGCAAATTATTTTTCCTGACTCCACTATGATAACTTAAGCAGCTATGCAGATAAACATATCAAAAACACACACCCTGGCTACCCCCGCCATTATGAGTGGAATGTCGAAATTATTATTTTAATATATGACTATTTTGCCTAATTTACCTTTATAAGTTATGCAGGTATACAGATAAACATATCTAAAACCATCCCCGTCCCCATCCACAGATATTAGGGGTTGAATGTCGAACTTTCGTTTTTAATTGAATATTTGTCCGAATTTACCTTAAAATCATAAACAGTTATGAATATATAAATATACCAAAATTTTACCCCCCCTTCCCATTCCCATAGGGGTTGAATTTTCGTAAATTCTATCTGTCTTGTAGAGTACCCACATTCTACATACTTATGCCGTGTTTTATTCGGTGAATACAAAAAAAATATCTTACAAATTTTTCCACCCCCCTAACACCTTTTAAATTTTTGGAAGTGCTGAAATAACTATTTCATAATTTATATTGTAGAGTATTTATGATAAGTTTCAATTAAAAACGAACAAAAAAAATATTTTTTTATACAAACTTTGACACCCCGTTTTAACCCCGTAGGGGTTGAATTTCGAAAAATCCTTTCTTAGTGGGTACTTACATCATAAAAGGAAGGCACCTACGAAATTTCACGTTTCTAGGTCCAGGGGTTTGGGCTGTACGTTGATATATGAGTGAGTGAGTGAGTGAGTGAGTGAGTGAGTGGTTAAGGACAAACTCTTTTATAGATATAGATAAATAAATAATAATTTAAGGTACTTGACCACCTTATAAATTTAAAAAAATCGATGCGGGAGAAAGATGCTTTCAATGGTATTCTTTTATACGGTCCAGGGATAGCAGATTAACAAATTGTAAATGTAAAAACTTTAAACGCGTTTTTCTCGAAACTACTCGATCGATTTCAATGATTGGTTGATTCGTTGAGATGAACAATGATTTTGTTTTGTTCGTTGAGATGTTTTGTATGCCAATATACATTTTGCCAAAAAAAATGATAACATTTTTTTAGCAAAGAGACATTTTTTCAAACATCCGCTGATTTTTATTTATTTTTTATTTTTGGCAAATTGTCACGTAAGGGGCCTTTCTTTTGAAGATACCATTTTTTTATATAAGATTCACCAATCTTGAGATTAACTGTCCGCCGTGGGACATTTTTTTGAGGCCTCGACTTTGGCGCCTCCTGGATAGTTATTAAAAATATCGGTATGGAGAACCATACATGACTTCCATGTTCTATAATATCTTTTACAATTGTTTTTAATATAAAACTTACCTTTGTATTATTGTAAATATGGGTTTTCGAATATTCTAATGTCAGATGTACACATTTTTGTAGAATAATAAATTATCTGACATAATTTGAATTTAACTATGCGCTTGTTTCCATGGCAACATGAATTTATTAATATTTAAAATTAAAATTTTGAGGGTGTTTTTCACCTCTTCAGTAGCTATTTCGGCATGCTTATGAAATAAGTGCCCCTTAGATTGGATTCAACTACAAGTGTACCAGGTCTTATCAAAATTGGTGAGGTAATATTCACTTTTCAGACGATAATTGGTATAAAATTTCGAATATTTCGGACACCCCTAATCCGATTAGCACCAAAATGAATAGGTCTGAAGTACTCACTGATTGTCAGTGAGTACTTCAGACCTATTGATTTTGGTGCTTGTGTTTCTTCGAACATGGAAGTAAAATGAAATAAAAAAGTCAAGTATTTTTGTATTCTATAAGCTTCAAATAAAAGTTTTAAAAAAATCATTGTAATATCTTACTCTCTAAACCTGAAATAGTGAATTATCACTAATTCACAATGTATATTCACTATTTGCCACAGCTAAAAGTGGGCCACTTGGAATTAGTGCATATACACTCATTTAAAAGTGCATCATTTCACTGGGTAAATGAGTGTATATGCACTAATTCCAAGTGGCCGACTTTTAGCTGTGGCAAATAGTGAATTATACACTGTGAACTAGTGATAAATTCACTATTTCAGGTTTAGAGAGCATATATAATATCTATTATCAATTAAATATCAGCTTATTACTTACCGTAATATTATTACTTATACCATACCTACATTAATATTAGCTAAAATGCCGTATATATACTGAATCAAAGTGAAATCACACCGTTAGCGAGAGTTAAGTTTTGTATAAAACTGAACTTGAAAAACGACGTAGGATATAGCGCTTTCAGTGACGCGGTAAAAAGATGAAACCACTTTTCACTAATCATAGAGTGGATTGATTCTTGAGTCATTAGTCAAACAAGTGAAAAAAAAATCTACTGTTTAAAAAGTAAAATTTTCACTATTTATAGATAAAATTCACTTTTTTCCAGTGAATTAGTTGATCACTGGGAAAAACAGTGAAAATTTCACTATTTCAAGTTTAGAGAGTATACAGGGCCTGAAAAAAATGTTGTATTTTTTAGCTTTCCATGGTGGTGAAGTACCTTAAAATAGAGATAATATTTATATACAAACCTTATAATAATATAAAAACTTTATGTTAATTATCATTTCTTAATTTTATTTTCCACATTTACATAAAATACAATTACAAATAATATAATACATTAAAACTTCACAAATTACATACCTACTTTAAAAGTTATTGTCTTAGTTGTATAATGTTGTATATTTATTGTCATAAATTAAACTCTGGCACTAATTAAATTTATTTCCTTTAATTTGTTAGTTAGACATTAATAAAGAACTTTGTCTGACTGTTTAGAGAAAAGGATCAATGTTATAAGTACGAGTATCTATATTTTATTTTTTTGTAATTTTTAAAGTAACTCCGTACTTTTGTCCTCATATTGTCTGATTTGACAACTTTACTTACTTATTAACTTTGTGAAAATATCACTAGGTTTTTTTTTGATATATCGTTTTTAAAAACTTTTATATCATAAATGCTTAGTTAAAACTATTTATGGATGTTTGCACATGAAGTTTTCTGGAATTTCACCAGAAAATATTATAAGGACGAAAATTTTAATTACACAAATTATTTCGTTTCGTCTCCTCTAACCATATCATATTTTTCATTTTGGTGCTTACTATAAAATTATTTACCAAATGATATAGTTAATATGTATATTACTGTAATGTAACTATTTTTATAAAATTTGTTTTTCTGGAAATTTTTAAAACTATTTTAGAGAAAATATTTGATGAGTAAAAAAAGCCATGAGTTATAAAAATATGTATACATGCTGAGTTTTTTATCTCGAGACTGCTTAATATCTGGAAACCTGTGCATTTTTATGGAAAATGTTTGGCACAATAGTTTCAGGATTTGGACGGGCAAAACCAATGGAGGTAACAATTTTGATCTTGAGAGGTAATTTTGAGATCAGCTAATTTTTTTCAAATGGAAACTTATTTATTTTTTTGCAGATTCATTTTTTGTGAAAAAAAGGAACAACTTTTGTCTAAAAATTTTTCCTTTTTTACATTAAACATTTAGATAAAACTTGTTCCTTTTTTTCTGCAAAGTACGAATCTGCATAAAATTAATTGGTTTCCATTTGTAAAAATTTAGTTGACTCCAAAATAACCTTAAAACCTCCACTCAAGATCAAAATTGTTAACTCCATTGGTTTTGCCCCTCCAAATCCTGAAACATTTTCAGTAAAAATACATAGTTTTCCAGATATTAAGCAGGCTCAAGATAAAAAAACTCACGCTGTATTTATTGATAAACCTTGCATATCACCTCAACCTATCGTGTTATTATTTTGAGATAAAAAAATAGGATTTTATTTCATACAAGAAAAATGTTTATCGAGCGAACGAAGGTACATTGATTTTTTAAATTATTTTGAAATAATCTGAAATAAATGCATGTTATTTAGATAATTCTACACCCTGTAAACAATTTTCTTTTATGATTTATTAATTAGAAAATTAAAAGGTACAATTTTTATTTAATACGAGTTAAAACCAATTCTTCTTTGATATTATAATATATTTTTACTTTTTTATATTTGATTAGTGCCATAGATAAAAGTTATTGTCAGTTCAATAAAAAATTATATTTTGTTATATGTCATCCACAGCAACTATAGACACATTTCTTATTGTCTTTTTTTAAGTTTTCCAGCCTTATATAATTAATTAATTAATTTAATAACACATATTTTGCGTTTTTCATTGAGATTCTTAAAAAGTACAATTCTCTACATTAAAAGTTCTAAAATACAAAATATGAAATATATGTTATAATATGTACGATGTTTCCCAATCTTAATGTTATTATTATGTCCTCCTTACAAATACAAATTACATTGATTTTGTATAACTTATTAATTAGTAATTATTACACGCTTATATTCCTATTTAAATAATTATATGAGACTAACAATAGGTAACATTTTTTAAGTATTTTTTTACAGAAACAATTGAAGAGGTCAGTGGATGTGCAGAACGATAATGTAAAAACTACATTTCTTCCCGGGAAAATTTGAAGTCTGTGTACAACAGATGGTAATTTTTTTATAAGTGCTGTATGTCAACATTTTGAGTAAACGTTACTATTAAAATAATAATTGATGTACAGTGTATTAGGTAAGATCGTGTACGGCATTACCCGCAGTCGATAAGTTATACAAACCTATATCTTTTTTCATCAGGTTTAGGGAACCCCCGCCTATTGCGCATTGATGAAAAAATTTCACTCCATGTTGATCTTTTGAAAACAATGGCACGATCAGTTGGTTTTTCCTCCTTTTTGGTAACTTTCCCTATGAAGCACAATCTGAAAAGTCGTCGACATTTTTCGACTCTTTAAATATATTCACCCACTTCTGAATAAATGCATTTGACTTTTTAATTCACTTACAACGCGGTTTCTGTGTTTCTCTGACAAAAGATCGACATATACTGAATTTTTTTCATCAAAGCGCAAAAGGCAGGGCTTTTCTGAACTTGATGAACAAAGATTTAGGTTAGTATAACTTACTGACTGCGAGTAATGCCGTACACGCTCTTACTTTACAATTTTTTTAATAGTCAATAATAATTTTGTTGAAACGCAAAAACTTGAATATTTGTGCAATACACGCCAACACTTAATTCCAATTATTATTATTATTTGATAATATTTGTTACATTTTTAACCGAAAACCATGTCCTTATTTATTTTTAATTTAAATATTTTGTTAATATTTGTGATCTTTTTCATTTTTAAAATTCGAAAAAAATATTTGAGATAAAAAAGAGAATTTAAGTTAATAAAATACTACTCTGCCTTTCTTTAGATAACACATTCATCCACTAGATCCTTCAACATTTTTGTTCTCTCCGCATTATTTATCGGGTAGAATGAGTAATGTATCCCGAAAATTAAACTTCTTTAAAAATATATCATTAAAAAACACGGGACGATAGCAGAATTGTTATATACATACAATCCTGTACATAGACGATAATTATATTAGAATGTCATGTAAAAATTGTACAAAATTAGGACTTTCATTGTAAGAAACAAAAATAAGTTAAACTATTTTCGCTCTCTTGAATGAAACACAAAAACACAAATGAGCTTAATCATGTATCGTACAAAAACGCTAATGCCCGGTATTATAAATAAATTGCATGCAAGCAAATTTGTTTCCATGCAAATTTGCGATTTGCAAACGCTATCTACTAGGAGTCAAATGTAAATGACAACTAATCACAGATTGTAGTTTTAAAATATCAAGACAATTTGACTCCTAGTAGATAGCGTTTGCAAATCGCAAATTTGCATGGAAACAAATTGCTTGCATGCAATTTCTTTATAATACCGGGCATAAGTGTAACATGCCATCCATATTTAATAACATGAAATAGAATTTCGAGGTCGACGCACCACATTATTCTTAGATGTCAAGCCTTAAATATATTAGGTGTTGGAATTAATTCGTAGCGTTTTACGAGAAATGGTGAGGGTATTACATTATTCTGTTTTTACCTTCAGAAACAAATTTATCGTAAATCAGGTGTTATTAGGTGTCATTTTTACGACACATCTTATTTTTCAATTGTTAATAACAAAAGTAGCAATTATTTAAATATGTCGAAATGTGTGCCAAAAAAAGTGTTTTTGAGGGGACGGCACAAAATATTTTTTTTACATCGGATTATAACTTTTGATGGCATTATGACAATCCTAAGCGTAGAAAATCATGGGTTAGGCCCGGACTATTCACGGATCTAAGCTGCTCCTTTGTATTTGGTAGGATCAACAGGGTGTGGTTTATTATGAACTGTTAAAACCAAACGAAACCATCGTTAACTGATGCGCCTGAGTCGTGCATTAAAGGAAAAACGGCCGAAATGGAGCAAAAGGCACGATAAAGTTATTTTGCTACACGACAATGCTCTACTGCACTTCGCAAAACCAGTGAAAACATATCTACAAACACTGAAATGGGAAGTCCTAACCAACCCACTGTATTCTCCAGATATTGCCCCACAGGACTACCACCTGTTCCGATCGATAGCTCATGGTTTGTCAGGGGAGAATTTCACTTATTATGAAGATTGTAAAAATTGAATCGATTCATGGATCGTCTCCAAGGACGAAGCGTTCTTTCGACAAGTATCCATTTCTTACCCGAACGATGAGAAAAAGTTGTGGCAAGCGATGGGCAGTATTTTCATTAATTAATTTATTTTTTATCATTTAAAATAAATTGTTATTTGTCTCTCAAAAAACGCTACGAATTAATTCCAACACCTAATATAATATCAAAATTAAATAGTATATTAAAAATTACTATCGCCTAACCACAGGGTTGTGTTTATACTTACATATGTATTTATTCGTGTATAAATATCAATTGGCCTTCATTCAAATGTTCGTCACTAATGTAAGTTAATCTACAATCTGATAAGATAATTCTCTATCTAAAATTATATTGTAATGATATCATTTTCTGATATTTTTGGTTTACATTTGATATAATTTTGAACATTTAAAACATATAGGTTTATTTTCAACGTCACTATATAACTAAAATGATTGTCTTTATTTATAGGACACAAGAAATAATATTTTGATTGCTAATAAGAATTATTAACAAATTTTAAATACAAAATTTTTTATTTTAATTTTATTAACATCCTTTCTTACGATTAAAATCAAAATACGTCAAAATAATCTCAGTGAACCTGTTTTTAGAATTTTGGAGACCATTAAAATAATAACGTTGCATTGAAAATATCGTCTGGTTTGAACAAAATTTTTTAAGTATTAAATAATTGTTACGAATTATTATTAGTTATTAAAAAAAATACTTTGTAGACTTTTTAAGGTGCGGTTCATGATCCAATAATACAAGGTCTGCTCTGGATATTTTGACAGCCGCCATCTTATATAAATTTCTTGTCAATGACGTATTACATCGGCAAGAAATTTAGGTGTTTTGAGCTTCAAAATAATTAATCGATTATTAAATCAAAAAAAAAAAAAAACAAAAAAATCAAAAATTAACTATGTTGGTCGTTTCCGTTTGTTACAAATTCCTTATTAGAAAAATTTATTGGTGATGACGTCACAGTAAAGAACAAATGAACTGTCGAACAGACCTTGCATTATTGGATCATGGGTGTGGGTGTGGTTTAAATTTTGTTTTTCTGATAATTTTATTAAAAAATAAAAAAATTGTATCTAGAGTTTTCTTTGAATAATATCGCTTTAATAAAATTCTGGCATTAGCTTTTCGCACCCCCGAAAAAAAATGTTGCAACTAAAAAAATGTAGTTTTGAAGAAATAGAAATAAATGTAGTTATAGCAATTTAGATAAATCAAAATTGTAAAGTTGGTATAGGAAAAGGACTGATTCACAGTATTTAATTTAAATATTTCAGTATTCCTGTGATGTTTGAAAAATTGTAACTTTTAAAACGCAGTGATTAAGTATTTTAAAAAATAAATAAAAAATGTGACATTTAAAAAAAAAATGCTAGTTTTGACGGTAGGTACACGAAGTACATTAATGACAATTTTTAGTAGAAATATATAGTTATTTGGAATCATTCTACATATTTATCTCGAATATTACATTTTTTGAGTTCTGACACTTTTTTTGAGGAGGTGCGATATGTCAAATAAGCATACATATTAGACTCATTATAATATCAATTTTGTAAGACTTGAATGCAATATTAGCAATAGAGGAAATTACTCCAATAAAATAATGGATGATTAATTAAAATATCCAAAATAAAAATTAAATTATTACAACATTGTTTAAACTCAGATATTTTTCAATACGAAATAATAAAACTTCTATACATTCATACGATAAATTTTCAAATGATGTTTTCTACCCGTAAACACAAAAGTATTTGCAGCAAAAATGTGTACCGGATTCCTACATACTTGGATGATTTACCAAATACCGACGTTTGTATACAGTTAACATTTTCTTTGTTATATTCGTGAGAAAATATTCCAATATTTTAATGATAACATGCAGAGATATGTAGATAGTAAAATGTAGAAAAATAAGGATATCATTTTTTTAGTACGTTCAGAAAAATAGTGCAGTAATATTTACTGTAACGTGCATTAGAATTGATACTAGTAGTATCATCTAGCGAGCAAATGTAAAATTAAAAATCTGTTTCACCGACTATCATAACAGGAATCTGTATTATCTTACCCGGTTAGAAATATGTGCACACCTAACCTAACATAACTTCATCCTGCTAAATTTTCTTCATTCCACGATACATACTAAAATTTCATCGTCAAGAAGTGTTACCTCAAAAATTTGATAAATGTGCATATTCATATATTTTCAAAATTTTGATAAATGCTAGTCGGCAACAAACTGATAAATTTTATCATTGAAACAACAACCAAAATATCAGTAATATATCGATGGTCTATTTATATTGAGACAAGCAAATATCTCGAAAACTAAAGTTTTTCGGGGAAAATTTTTGGTATAAAAGTTTCAGAGGTAATAAGGGGAAAATAAATAAGAGGATTTTTTTTTATCATGAGTGGAGGTTTTGAAGTCACTATTTTTTTAATAGAAACCTATTTCTTCTTTTACATATTTGTATTTTACAGAAAAAAGGAAACAAATTTTGTTTGAAAAGTTTTTTCAATAACCTCAAAAGGAATTTTTTTTAATGGAAAAAAATGACTATTAATTTTTAATAAAAAAATGATTAAAATTGAATGTTTTGAAAAAAATCTTTATTTATTCTATAAAATACGAATATGTAAAAAAATAAATAGTTTTGCATTTAAAAAAAATTGGTTGACCTCAAAATGACCTTCAAATCTCCACTCAATTTAAAAAAATATTACCTCTATTGATTTTCCCCTTCTTAACCTTGAAACTTTTGTACAAAATATTTTCCCTAGAAACCTTAATTTTCGAAATATTTTCTAATCTCAAATTAAAAAGACTACCTTGTATAAATATTTAATAGAACCTATTCACTTATTCCTGAAACATACTTCCACTTTTTAAAGAATTTAAAGTTATTAAACGTTAACACGGGAAGCTCCTATTTTGATGAAACTATATAAATAAAATTATGTATACCTTTTTATACATGCCAGCCAAATTCAAAGGATAAAATCGATCCTTGCGTGTATAGTACAAAATATGGGTTTTCAGATCACTGAACATTTTCATTTGACATTTTTTTTTTTTAGAAATATGGGACGAGTAAATTTAGTTATTATATTTTCTGAACGCACTTTAAAAATAAAATATTACCTATAGAGTGGATATTTGTTTGATTTAGTTACATAATATGATGTGTTCACAGACAATCTCGATGAAGAAACGATGGGTTTATTGAAATCTTCCTAAATAGCTCGCTGTCTAGAGCGGGCAATAGTAGGTATCGCTTTGCTCCAGGAATTGGGGCTGCGGATCCCCTGCTATTTAATGTAGCCAAGCTCGGCCGTCGGCTGCTGGAGTTGTCTTCGGTCGACCCATTTGAGGAATACGGCCTATACAAAGATTATATACACATATTAAAAATTTTATAAAGAAAATAAATATACCGGGTATTTTTTGAGAACTTTTCAGCGGAATACAGTGATGCCTCGCATAACGTACGTAATTCGTTTCAGGAGTAAGTTCGTTATGTGCGACCTTGGAAGTTCGGGCGACTTCGTGATACGCAGGAGCGTTCGGGCGGCAAGATGAAATACGATGCAGTTCGTTGTGTGAAGCGAGGTTCGTTGTATGAGTCGCGTAATGAACGAACAGAAAGTTCGTTGTGTGCAGCGTTCGTTGAGCGAGGCATTACTGTATTTCCAAAATAACGAATTTTCAGAGAAAATGTTCCAGACAAAAGTTTCATGGATTTGAAGGGGCTAAATATTAACAACCTTTCCTTTTTCAAATCTAAACCCATATTTTTTATTGTAGATTCGTAATTTACGAAGAAAACTAGGCAACTTTTAACTGGATTATTTTTTCATAAAATAATCCAGTTTTTTATGATATGGAACAAAAAAAAAGCACAAATCTCTGGATATTCGATTATTTTTTGCTCAGAAACTACCAATTTATACGAAAAATTACAAGAGTTACTAGATTTAGGCAAAGATTTTCAGATAATTTTTTTAAAAAATTATTATTAACAAAAAATAAATTGTTTTTATATTTAAAAAAAAAACGAATAAATAAAAATTCTCCAATAATTCTTATTAAAATCTAAGCACTTTTTGCTTCTGGCGATTATTTAAAAAAATTGCTTTCGAGTAAACAATTATTGAAAATCCAGAAATTACTGTTTGTTTTGCTCTATAAAAATTTCAGAAAAAATGTTTCAGACTAAAGTTACTTATTTTTCTCCGATAATTACGAATCTTCAACAAAAAATACGGGTTTAGATTTGAAAAAGAAATTTTGAACCTGGAAACCTATCATGGCGACCTTTTCAAGTAAATTTGTTCCTTTATTATACCGGACATTAGATTTTTAATATTTTCTCTTTCGAATTTTAATCGAACAGTTTCTAAAAAAGGAAATAGAAAATAGAAAAAAATCATCGCCTCACAAACAGCTAGGGCTCAAAATATGCATCTTAAATAGCGGAATTTATTATATTTTTTTGTTAGTTAAAAATTAATTTAAAATTATAATATTTTCACCAATGAATAAGAAAATAACCATACCCCCCCCTAATAGATAATCTGCTACTGGACATTTTAACCTGAAAACAAAATAACATAAAAATTCAAAAAACACCTTCCAATTGCATATAAAAGGAGGCAAAAGAAACCACTATCAAAAACAACATATCTACTATGTCTCAAATATAACAACTCCAGTTAATAGTTATTAATAATAAAACATACACTCACGGAAACAATTAAAGGACCACTTGATTTTGTCGAAAAAATTGCTCATTTTCAGAGTAGTGCCAATAGGTCAAATATTATTATTTTTTTACATATAGGGTATGGAAATTGAAGGAAATTTTATATTCTTTTCAAATTCTGGAGTATTTTTGTGTTATTAAACGTTTTTTTATGACCAAACCGCGGATGAATAAAAAATAAAAAAATTTATTTTTTTGTGCAATTTTGAAAGTTGCACACTGGGATGTTTAAAATTTTTTTTCAACTTTTATGATAGACATTTTTTAGGAAATTTCCTCAGTTTTAAAAAGCTGTTTTCCAAAAAAAATTAACATTTTTTAATGTTGCGATATCTGAGTTTGAATGAAAAAAGTACCAAAATGTTTTAAATGACCATAAATATTTGAGTCATACAAAAAGAAAAAAAAAGAAAATTCAATCTTAAGCAATAACCTATTGTCTAGTGGCATTTAAAAAATGATTCATTTTAACTTAACCCTTCTAATACGGAAAACAAATTCATGTTCGAAATTAAATAATCCTGAAAAAATTTTAAATCTTAATTATAATGTTAAGAACATATTCAGAAATTAAGTTCTATGAAAGAACATGAAAATTAGACATGTTACCTTCAATGTAAATAAAGGTTCCAATAAAAATCTTTTAATTTGGCTGAGATATAGCTTTTTGATCTTTTCGCATACGTTTAGGACTTGACCGTACTTTTTACAACAAATTTTTCTTTGAGATTTTTTTATCGTAAAATAATCAACTTTTGAGAAAATTTGTAAGAGGGGAAAAGTTTTTGTGTTTTGTAAAAGAATATTCATAATTTTTTTCAGATGTTTTGTATCAATATTATGGGATTATGTTTATTTTTAATAGGGTGTTTTATTAATTCAAACTCGAATACCTCAGTATCAAAAAATGTGACAAACATTTTCTTAAAAGCATTTTAAAGATGAGAAAATTTACTAAATGATGGCTATCTTGGAATTATGAAAAAAAATCAAACCTACCCGTGTGAAACTTTCATAATTGCAAAAATTAATCAATTTTTTTAGTCAACTCCGCGTGGCCACAAAAAAACGTAGTTACTTTAAGCGAATTAGTGGTTGAATTAAATGAAAATTTATTGAATTTTACAAACCGACAGTATTTAACTAAGTGTTATTGAATGATTTTTCATCTTCACAATGCACTTGAATTAAAATTGAAAAATTGGATGTTTGAAAAGAATATAAAATTTCCTTCAATTTTCATACCTCACAATATTTGACCTATTGGCACTACTCTGAAAATGATAAATTTTTTCGACAAAATCAAGTGGTCCTTTAATTGTTTCCGTGAGTGTATTAAAAAATCACAGCAATAATAAAACGTTTACTAATACAAAAAACTGGCAAGCATGACAAAATAGCAAGTTGGAAAATTGAAACACCAAAACTACGAATAGAACTATATCGCAAAAAAGTTATTTACACTGAATAACATTAACACACCCAAGAACACCTACATTTCATCATTAATGCAATGCTTAACAGATAAACTAACAATTAAGTATAAAACTATTTAAAACATCTTCCAAATGCAAACATATTGAAAAATATAATATTAAAGAACTACTAAATAACAAACATATACCGTGAACAAAGAAATTCTGGAATAATTAATCACATAAACGTTAATATTATGTAGTTTAATATCATATATTTTAATGTTAAATTGATTCGATAAATGGTTTTGTAGTTATAGCTTTCTAATCGGAAGTAAAGTACCTGCGGCCCATGAAAAAAATACATTTACAATAGTTGGATCGGTCTGGGTTTTTTATGTACACATAGAAGATACTTATCCTTAATAATATATATAAAGCTCAACGTCTCTCTGTCTGTCTGTCTGTCCGTTTGTGTGCTTATCACTCGAGAACCACTTCTCCGATTTACGTGATTTTTTTTAATTCATGGGTACATTCTCTGGCCAGGTTATAGGCTACATTTTGTTACGTTAGGTAACAGTGACGATAATAGTAAATCAAGTCGGAAAAAATTTGCCAACGGCGCACTGTTTTGCAATACGCTGCCTAAACCGTTGAATATAGAACAAAATAATGTATTAAAGAACTGTGTAGAATCAAAAGTGCTACAATAAATTCCGCGACACCATATGTCTAACTTTTATATCCAAGCCACAATGACTGCTTTTATAAGAAAACATAAAATATTTGGGTTCGGTTTACACGGACTTTTGACCTGCAAAACTTCAATCCTTATCGAAATAAATGATTTCATCGCCATAAGTACTTAACGTAGATATAATTTGCCTTTTACAGAATCTAATTTGGTCGTTTGGTTTAGGAAATAACGTGAAATAAGTATATACAATAACATTATTCGTGACAATGGGCGCGAACTACGACTAGACGCCGCGCCGGGCAGAGGGGACAGACCGGTATTCTTTTGATTGTCAATTGTTTAATTTGTTTTCAATAATAATTAACTTTTAAATTTAAATAGAACAAAAAATATTTTTACTTTTTGTTCTGATTCGCTTTTGTTAGGTAGGTAATTTAAGTGTTGTTTGGTTTTTATTAGAAAAATAACTAATCGTGTTTATACTTAATTCAACTATATATTTTTAAAATTCTAAACAATTCCGTAGTCTACGCGAGCGAAGCCGCACGGACCCAGCTAGTATGTATATAAAGCTAACTACACACCGATTAGTCTCCCACTTTTCGGTACCTCTGTTTTTTCATCAAATAAAAAAAAATGAAAACAAAATATGAAAATCGAGCCTCATAGATCTGTGGAGAATTTAATTATGGTGGTTAATAAAAAAAAATATTTATTTGCTCTAAAGTTATGACTTACAGACTGATTAGTAAAAAAAATGTCCATTCTGCGCCACTGTGCGCCGCGCCGCTGCCCTTATAACACAGCTGGACGCTGGAAATGTGGTCTTAACAAAAATTATAAACTATGTACTTATATGACTCAAAATTCTTTGAAATCGCACAAAAATGTTACACTAATTTTAAAATGATTGTTGTCAAATATTAAGTAAAGTCACTAACAATAGTATTAAAGACAACAATAACATTAAACACGCCGCGCAATACTTTTATAACGTAATTATCATAAATACAAATGCTCGGGTACCTTATCCATTAAGCAACGTAAGTATAAACATTTATCCATTAACACAAGGGTATTCTTCTTTACATTCTAAAATCTAAATCATGTCTATCCAACATTATACTATATTTATAGAAATCAATAATTTTAATTGTTGAATTGTAAGCTGTAACAATGAGTTTAATAACAACTGTTTTTTTTTTATATATATGTATCTAACGGAAGGAGCTACATATATCTAACTTAAATAATGTCGTTGGAGTTTTTTGTCTAGCACTTAATACGGCTTTATTATAATTTTAGTAAGTTGGTTAAAATAGATCACGTCTTCATTTTTCCCCCACTAGTGTTTTTAAATTAGCTTTATCTCAGCTCCTAGTTAACCGATTTCAACTTTCTTTAGTTTATTAAGTTCTTATTGCGAAAATAATTTTTTGTCATTGCTCATTTTTCTCTAAATCTTAAGGGTCCCCCGCAATTTTCGAAAATCTGAAAATTTCATTTTTCTTATCAACTTAATTGTTATATTACTTTTTATCGTATTAGTATCAGAAGTACTAATATGTTTCATTGGTATTTAACCGTCAATACATAATTCTGCCATAGTTGACATTGATATTTTGGATGCGTTTTACTTAAAGACCTATAACTACAAAACAATTTATCAAATTAATTCGAATTTTCAGTACTAGAGCGAATATTGTAACATAATATGTAATTAATAGTTCCTAATTCCTAACTATCTAACTATGTCGCCAAAAACAATCAGTCTACGTAGGTATATTTAAACAACCTGTAAAAATTAGGTATGACGTTGTCGTAAGAATCTGACCGACCAGAACGGCTAAAACGTCTGGTACTACGAAATGCTGGTAACCAACCAATCTTAGCTAAAGATCCTATATGACGTTTATTTGGTGTTTGACGAAAACCTGAATTTATTCCTTGATACCATCCTCCACCACGCGCTACTGAACCTGTCATGTGTACAAAAAATGATATAAAATAAATAATAATGATAATCTCAAATTTAAACTAAAGTAACCTTTGTATGTATTTATCAACATCATTGAATGAATTTTAAGTATTACTATTAACCTCTAGAGGGCCGGAAAACCAATATTTTGGCTCACCAGAAAATCATCGATATTTGTTTTTAGATTAAAATACATCGAAAACGTATATTTGCACTTCCAAATAAATGAAAAACGTTCACGCGAGGCAAAGGGGTAGTTTTCACCTTATTATATGGGTTGTTTTTGATTTTGACGTCACATTTGGATTCAGCGGAAAAATACATCGAAAAAGTATATTTGTATAATGAAAAAGGTTATGTATTATTTAAAATTTTTGCTTTCTTACATACAGGTTGTTCATGGGAACCGAGTTATCATTGCTGGCTTTGTTCATTATTAGAGCTAAAAGTTCGATTAAATGTACAGGGTGTCCCATTTTTAAAACAAAAGCTACTTGATTTTTCCATACAATAAGATACCGTAATAAAAAATACAGGTTCCCATTTGAACAAAAACAAATGTTGGCTCTATTATACCATGAAAACGACCAAAAATAAAAATATAATAACGTCACTTTGATTTTCCCTCAAAACCAAACAACTTTTATTTGAAACATTTTTTGATTTAATTCATAAATAAAAAAAATTAGGGGGTGTTAGATTAAAATAGGATGTCCTGTATAATGACGGTGTCAAAAACGATAAAAATCCGCGATTTAATGACATAAATATCGAAAATTATAGTTTTAAAAATTTTAATCATTTGTTTTTATATTATAAAATTTTTATAGCACACTTTTTTTTCGATAGTTTGTAGTAATTGAATAATTGTTATAAGTATGCCACTTTTCTAAATTGAACACTCTCAGCTATAAAATCCAATAATAATATACATGGTTTTCTTCTGTAGGCTTTCGTGGCCGTTGTCTATAAGAGCTAACTTTTCGGGCTATTTTCCACGTTGTCGTATTGTTGTCCTTGACGTTTTGGCTCGCATGTCGGAGTCTTCTTCAAACAATACGGCAACTTGAACAAGTTGTTCAAGTTGTATTGTTCAGAACAACAGCCCGAAAAGTTAGCTCTTAATTAAGGGTATTCCATTAAAAGATATATTTCTGAAATTCGCCATTGTATTCTTTTTTTGACACCGTCATTATACATCCCGGAAAAATACCGATACTTTGCCCATTTAACAGATCTTGTAGCTCCAATAATAATAAAGTTAGCAATGATCACTCGATTTTCGCGAATATGAAATATTCATGTGTTTATGAAAAAGGACCCCACACTTTCTTTATGGAAAATGATATTTAATACAACATTCGAAGGTATAGAATTATGGCATACAACAAAATTAGTGTAAAATAGGATTTCACAAGAAGAAATTTACAATATACACGCGTAAATTTCAGGGATAGAATAAGAACGAATATATCTGGAGAGAGATAACCTATATTAATTATAAACTTGTCACCTAAGGCAAGAAAAAAAGAGATCGACCAGTGGTTAAATGGAAAACATCGACCCAGAATCTAATGACAGAGAAAGGATTAATGGAAGAAGATTGGGAAAATTTAGAGAGTAGGAGTTCTCACAACCCGAATCAATTTCTGATTGATTGTAGTAACAATCACTGTAGTTAATCACAAGGCTGTATTTTTTTGAGTTTATTAATCAATATTATTAAATATACTTCATATTATTACATTATGTTTGATTTTATTTTTTTATTTGCAAAAAGTAAAACATACCGTACTTTCGGGTGACTTCGGACAAAATGGGAATATTTTGTTTATCTCGATTGGCTACATTATTAGATTAAACAAAGTCCGTTATGAAGTGTTATTAACAATCAGTTAGGCGGCCCATAGAAGATCAATTATATTGTGCAATATTACGGATTATCCAATATTATTGACCGTTTAGGAATCGTATTGAAGATTGCGCAATGATTTTAGAAAAATTTTAGCGAGTTTGATTTTATTGCGTCATATTTTTTCATTGTGTCGTCTGTATGGCTTATTGTACAATATTTTTTAGTCTACTATTTGGAGCTGTCCCGTACGCACGTGCGAATAATTATAAATTTATTTTAAAAGACGTTCATGAGTGGTACACTGGCCTTCTTTGCAACCATTTTTTGACCCATATTCGTTTTTTTTACGTTTCACTAGTAAAATCAGCACCATTGCTGCAGCCAAATCTTGATCATCACACATGTTGCTCCCACGAAAATATTGACGCGAAAATACAAGACTCAATATAATTGAACGTGTAGGCGTAAGATATGTTTCAATAAAATTGTGCAGTAATAACTTTGCATAATTATATTGTAGGTGTATGGGGGGGCCTTAGTGTAACAAGCGTGACGTAACAACTGAGTGAGTATAGTTGGAACTCTTGGGAAAAAAAGTTAAGTAATATTTACACTACATTGAACTTTTATTTAAAAAATTGGTTACTATTTTAGTGTCAAAAATTCTAACGACACAGCTGTGGTTTTATTTTTTTGACAACGGTTTTGTTATGGTTAAATGACTTGTATACTGTTATTAATTCATTGTTGAAATCAAAATAATATTCCTAACCTTGTATATTTTATACACGTTTTTATAAAAAAAAATACTCTTATAGGGTGGCGTTGGACATCGTTTCTCCGAGTAAAAGTCTCACTAATTTAGAAGAAAATATTGTGACAGGCCCAAGTACAAGTAGACAAAAAAAAACAAAGTCAACGAAAACTAAGAAAAGTGATGAGGACAGTGAAAAAGTATTTAATTAAATTTGTTTAAATTTATAAGTTTTTGCTTTTTTTAATCTGTGATGGAGCTTTAAAACTTTAAAGCTCCGTAGCGGCCAAAGAATTGAATTCTGAGCTTTGTGCCCATTGGGATTTTTGTTTAGAACACCGATATCTAGAACATATCAAAAATCCAGACATTTTGACCGAAACCCAATTTCCATAAGATTATTGCGGGGTTCTTTGAGTTCAAAGTTCAAAATTGTCCAAAGTCACTCGAAATTACAGTAAATGAATTTTTGAATATGTCGCAATACCGCCCGCGCAGGTTTGGCTAAAAATGGTAACTTTTACTGGAGTATTTCTAGGATAATGTAGGTTGAAGGTGATAAACCTGTATTAGTAAATAAACAAAGAGAGAAAAAGGAAAGACCTATTAACTAAACCAGTAAATATTAAGAGGCCGCTTTAAGTCAACTGATAGTTTGATCGGTTTGGAGATACATGGAAGTGCGCACAACTAGGTACCAATTAAAAATCGACCGAGTTAATAATCAAAAGGGTTAGCCGATCCCCATTTAATTAAAAAGTCCGGCAATTATAGACCGACTGGCAATTGTGCTATGTGAGTTAAAGAAATATCAACTAAACTTTAATCGGGGACAAATTGGTTAACAGCTTCAACGGGTTCTAAATCTGCTGGCTAGTCCAAACAAATATCCAGACGGTGTCACACCTGTAAATATTTCGAAACATCGCGAATAATAAAAAAAAAACAATTTATAAAAAAAGCACAAATAAAAATTAGCTTGTGATCATCATTGCATACCATTGTATACCTTGATAAATTTGTTGAAATATTATTTTAACGAAATAAAAGATTGAATTGAAACAAGTTCAAACTCCCAAAAATTTAATTATAATTAATTTTTTTAATGGCATGAAAATTAATTTATCTGTAATGTCATTTTAAGACAGAGCTTTTTTCTAAACAATGAAATATAAATTTATAATAATATTGATTTGTAGTTTGCAACGATGTCAATTGTCAATTTGTTTTTATGAAAAATGAAATAAAAAATAATGTAAAAACTTACCCAAGAATTTTTTTTCTATATTTGGATATTCCTCTGTTAATGCATGGATTAGTTCTTCGTAGTCGTGAAAATTTGTATTTTGATAAACTGGGACTGAATATTCATCGTTGTCACTATAATCAACTTCTCTTTTAACTCTACTACCGTTATTTCCATTGTGATCGATTGATCGTTTTTTCAACTGAGATTTTATTGACGCTATGTTTCTTTTTTCGTTTTCCCCAGTTTCATCTGTTTGGGTTGGACTTGTTTCAGATTCATGTCTCATATAAGCATCTTGTCTCAATAAAGCAGCTGCATTTCTTTTATCAGAATATTTCAATCGTCCAAAATCTCTTACAATTGAACCAATATTCCTTTTATAATTATCGTAAAAATTTCTTCTTGTTCCAGGAGTAGGATGTTCGTTATTACGCATTAGAGATTGTAAATTGCGTTTATCCTCATCGATGTAATCTCTCTTGCCGGTAACTGGATACTCGTTATTTTTTAGTAGTGCCTGTAAATTACGCTTCTCTTCATAAGAATTTTTTGATCTTAAGTTGTCATTTCTAGCCAATGATCCAATAAATCTTTTCCCATTTCGAATAACTGAAGCGATATTCTTTTTTAATCGCAATTCGTCATCTTTTGTGAATGATTTTCCATAAGGATAACTATACAAACGAGCTAGTGATGCGACATTTCTTTTATTTGAACTTGGTAAATTATAATTACGCGCAAGAGATGCCAAATTACGTTTATCTGTTAAGGATTGTAGAATATTATTTATGTGTTCTCGCTTATGACTGAGATATCCATTTCTAGCGAGTGCTTCAATGCTTCTTTTTGATTCTTCTTCTTGAATTGTGATATTATCATCTTCATGAACATCTTCAAGTGGTGAAAAGTTAGGCAATTGACCATTTTTTGCCAATGTTGCTATACTACGTTTGTAATCATAATCTCTTTCTTGTGAAGGAATTGTGAAATATCTATTTCTTGCAAGTGAAGCTATATTTTTCTTTACAAATGGAAAGTTCCCGTTTCGAACTAATGAATTAATTGATCGTTTATCTTCTTCGATTTCTTCTGGAAAATCATCGACAATTTCATCTAAATCTTCTAGATCTTCTATACTCTCAGGGAAATCCATATTTAACGCTTTTAAAAGACGAATTAATTTCAGTCTCAGTGCTTGTACTTGTAATGTGTCCACTTCACTAGGCATCAAAAGAGATTGGAAAATGTAGCCTAGTTCACATATGTCAGGATTTGAAGAAGATAAAGAGTTATTTGAATCTCCGTCAGAACGAACCTGGAAGAAAAAATTGTTAATTACTCTTTACTGATAGTTTATAATAATAAATGCATTTAACAATTATTTGTTACAAAACAGAGTACACTGTAAATGTAACAAGTATACTGAGTGTATATTTAATAGTTTACTGTGTGAAGATGATCTCGGAAACTATAAAATACAAAGATATTAAATTAAATTAAATGATACATTTTTTTCAAAATCAAATAAATATTGTTATTTTCACAAAACATATATCTTTCGAGATAATATGACGATGCGGTCATTTATTTATTGTTAGACACATTTTTCAAGTTGTTCCTTTCGAAATTCATGTTTTAAACGAAGAAAAATCGATTTTTTAACAAAAATTCGACAATTTTTGTCCAATTTTAATACAATTTCCTAAAATAACTTTATCTCTCTTCTTTATTGGGTTAATATTTTTACGTAATCGAAAAAAAAATGGGGAAAAGGTATTAAATCAACCGCCCGTGCCAAAATTTCGTAGTTCGGTCATAACTACTTTTGTCATTAAATAAATTATGTGAACAAAGTAATCAATTGAAATACGAACTAATTTGAGTTTAGAAACGACAATTAATGACAGTTTTACAAAATTAATAAAAAAAATAAAATATACAAAACGTTCTTGCCCATATATTAAAAAAAATCATTCTGTGCAAGAAAAATTTCTTTTCAGCGATTATCTTGACATAATAATTATTATTTTCGAAAAAAATATATGGAATCAGTAAAAATTTATTCAATACTCTATTCAATACAGATTATTTATTTTACGAGCTATACAGGTACATACGCCAAGAGTGAAAATTACCGAACTACCAATTTTGACACGCGCGATTAATTTTAATACCATTCCGCCAATTTTCATTCGATTTCGTTAAAATTTTAACACAATATGGAAGATATATTAAGCTACAAATTTAGTGAATAACATTAAAATCAGGCAAACATTGTTTTTGTAACAGCGCTTTGAATTTTGAAAATTTCCGATTTTTCTTCGTTTAAAATATAAATTTCGAAGGGAATAACTTTATGATTGTATATAATTGAATGCTTAATAGTTCAATTAGGACCCATAGCTTCACTCTGATAGATCTTTGATTGAAGTCATTGATTTAAAAAAATATATATACGAATTTGAATGTTTACATATCGAAAAAAACTAAAGCTGATTGAGCAAAATGGTGGTCGTTTTTGGATTCAGCGTGTCCAAATTACCCTTAAAAAGTTGTATGCTTTTTTTTTCGGCATGTGTGATTTGTGGGTACTCAAACCCACGTACTTCACTGCCACTGTGATATTAAATTTTAATTATATGATAATTATAAAATTTTATCTAGTTACCAGAGGATTAAAAAAACAATAAATAAAATGTCAATAATTTTTACAAAAACTGTACATTAATATTAGAGTGTCTTACGATAAAACAAATATATTACTTAAAATATAGTAAGGTGCTACATTAGTTACCCTGCCGTAATTATAAATAGTGAGTGAGCGCCGTTTAACATTCATATTTTTAACAAACAGTGATTTTTTTCTTTATACATTTTATACATACAAAAGTGATATACATAAATACTGTTATCATGATGGTCAACAAAGGTCATGCTGCAAACAGAGGCATAGAAAACAGGTTGTCTATAAATAATGTCGGGCGGCGTGAGAATACCACCATTTGATGTTAAAGATCCAAAACTGTATTTTCCTTCATCGAAATAACTGTCGATGCAATAAAATTCGGACATGTAGTTGGTGCATTAGAGTATTAGACCCTCAATATGCACAAGAAATTCGTAATGTAAAAATCAATCCCCCAGAAAATGATCAATATATTAAAATAAAAACTAAATTAATCAAAAGTCTCACCATGAAGAAATTGGTGATCGTAAACCATCGCAATTTTTATGCCATCTTCGTGGATTGGCTAACCCAATGCTAAGGACTCTGTGGATTGGCGATACAAAAAGATTAAGAATTAGACAAGGTGACAGAACTTACAGATGTGATTGCTAGATCAACGACATCACGATCAAAAATCGTAGACTAATGCACTATGGGCAGAAACAGCGATCGCGATACAGCTACAAAAAGAACTGTCAGTAATGAAAAATGAAATCACCGAAATCAAGTCCAATATACCGTCGGCAATATACTGACCCCATTTTGTATGAGCTTGATTATTTTTTAAGGGGTTATACGCAGTTGCAAGACCGAAAAAAGGCATTTTTTAATAAATGTTTTACGAAAAGGTATTTTATTTTACAAAAACAAAAAATATCGGTACATTTAGTGGTAACATTTAAGTTTATAATGACACTAATGATTTGTAAAAATATTGATCTGGTGTGCTCCTGCAGACGATCTCCTGAAAGTCCTCCAAAAAAGGTGTTCGGCAGTGACCACGATTTCTCCGGTTTAGTTCATGCGAAATTAAAAAACCGAAAAGATTCTTTTAGTGGATAGGTAAAACTAGATATTGATCGAAGGAATAATCGAAATTATGTTTTTTGACAAAATTACGACTTCGTAAAAAAAAAACGAATTTTCGACCAAAATTGCCACGTAAAATTGTTTAAAAAAGTAGAAATAATTATCCGAAATCTTATTCCTTCGATTAATACCTGAAAAATATTTCTGAGAAGGTTGTGTTAAAATTTCAGACCGATCGGTTGAGCCGTTTTTTAGAAATCTTGGTCACCGACTTGGAAAACATAGTTTTGAGAAAAATGCAGTTAAAGTTTCGGAAGAAGTTTACACATAGATAATTTTTTTTCCTTTACATGGAGTCATCTATTCCAGGGCCATAAGATGGGCCCTCTGTAGCATCAACAGCTTCTAATACTTCGAGTTGATGTTGTCTACGAGCCATTCTTCCCTCGCGCGTACTCCCATGCGTTTAGATATAACCGGTTTTGACTCCGCCTATTTTCTAACAGTACGCAACGTCCCTACGAATATGCGTATATCTCGAAAAATGCTCACCGGACCGATTTGAAATTTTCAGGAAATAACGATACATAACGAAAATGTCAAAAAAAAATTGATTTTTTAAAAATTCTAACTGCGTATAACCCCTTAATGTAGTCATGACTCTTCTTGAGCTTCTGGTTACGACTTCCGTAGGATTAGCTCGGGGATGATAGATTGCTGTAGTCCAATCTAACGTTTCCCATCGTTCACAGGCTTTCTTAAAAAACATTGCTGATTAATTGACGTCCGTTATTCGAAATGATAGCCATACCTCGGTTATATTTGTTTCTAATAATTTTATCAGAATTATATACTTTTGATACTCCGATTGGGAATGTTTCGACCCATCACGAAGATGAACCGTTTTCCTCTGGTATTTTTGGGATAGAAAGTCTCTTGATGTCGACAAATAGTTTCCCGTGGTTTGATTGGTTGATTTGCTCTACACACTGAGTTGCGTGAGGATTTCTAAATATTTTTTGGCAATTACAGATTAAATAATTTCGGTAGTTGTGTTCCTCATTTTATTTCAGGTGAAGTCAAGAGCGCTTACTAATTGTTCTTAATGTCCCTTGCATCCTTAATGTAAAGATTTCGTAATTCTGCGGCTTTTTTTAACCTTTTTTCCACTTTTTTATATTTTATTTTTTCCTAAGTCCCGCAAATAACTGAATTATTGATTTGATGTAATCGGCCCCAGCCGATGATACTTTTTGTTGTCTGTCAAATAATACCTAATAAGTCTCTCAAGCAGCTTTTTTAACTCAAGGAGTAGAGAAATAAGCCTGAGAGATTTTATATCTGATGGATCTCTTCGGTGATTTTAGAAAAGTGATTTGGAAAATATCCGAAAAATAGACAATTGTCATATTATAATGCTTGAAGATGTGATACAAGGATTGGAAATGTATATTTTAAAAATAACAAATGGAGGTCATCACAGTCGAGAGCTGATTTCTTCCCTAGGTGACAAAATAAATAATCCATGATGCCCTCCTCTGAGACGTGAAAAATGATATCAAAGTCTCCAGTAACAATTCAGTACATTGATGGATCATGCAATGACACTCTTGTTCTATAACGACAGAATCATCGGGAACTCAGTTTTTAAAATCAAATCAAATAAATGACTGACAAAATATCAGTTGTATGATTTTCAGAGATCGAATCCTTAGTGCATCCAGTAAATACACGCAGTATGTAAAAAAATTGCACAAATAAAAATTTGCACTTCATTACTAAATGTTGCTTTTCATTGTAAATGTTAAATATCATTTTTATTAATTTTATTTAGCATAAGGGTGTAAAAAAGAGACGTTAATTGAATTAATAAATCGGTTTCGCTTCCAAGTATTGTTGGGCAATTTAGGGTGTGCCAAAAAAAGGCGATATTTTTTTTTATCGCTCTCAGCCCAAAATATCTCAGGAAATGCCCAAACAAAGCTCCTGTTAAAAGCGGAGCTCAAAATTCCAATTTTAAGTGGTCCTCCACGGAAGTTGAAGTTTTCCCATCTAAATAACATGGGAAACGGGGTTTTTTAACAGTTTTTTGTCCTGCAAACTGTGAAAAAATTATTTTTGAAAAAAATGAATGAATGGATCTTTTTGAGTATTAAATTTAGTACAAAAAGTCCCGTTGAGTCAAATTTCTATATTCAATATTTGATTTTTGACAGAGCTTTGAAGTTCAAATTTTCGCATTTATTTTATTACATTTATTTAAAAAGCACAGTCAATGTCGTAGCCTTTATCCCTTTTAGGCTGGTTAATAATAAATGTTTATGGGTCTATAACTTTGTTGTTATTCATAATACAAAAAAGTCGATGGAGACTTTTTTATAGAATGTCAACCGTACTACAATTTTGCTAGTTAACATTTTGCCCTAACTCGGATAGTTTAGCTGAAAAATTCAAAAAACGCGAAAAAATGCGAAAATTTGAACTTCAAAGCTCTGTCAAAAATCAAATATTGAATATAGAAATTTGACTCAACGGGACTTTTTGTACTAAATTTAATACTCAAAAAGATCCATTCATTCATTTTTTTCAAAAATAATTTTTTCACAGTTTGCAGGACAAAAAACTGTTAAAAAACCCCGTTTCCCATGTTATTTAGATGGGAAAACTTCAACTTCCGTGGAGGACCACTTAAAATTGGAATTTTGAGCTCCGCTTTTAACAGGAGCTTTGTTTGGGCATTTCCTGAGATATTTTGGGCTGAGAGCGATAAAAAAAAATATCGCCTTTTTTTGGCACAGCCTATTGGGCATACATGATTGTCAACCAAAGTTTTCAATTGTAATATCTGCATTAGTTTCAGCTTGATGTGATGTTATATTGATAGTAATGTTTTCTCAATAGTTTTATAAAATTTATTGTATTTTGTTTGTTTCAAAAAATGCCGAATGTACTACTGTAATAGTTAATTTTCCTCTGGATCTACTATATGTATTGTATACATATAATATCACAGAAAATTTGTTTTAATGTTATATTTGGCTTTTCATTTTAAAAAATGCCGAATGTCCTAGTGTTACAGTTCAATTTTTCTCTGGATCTATATGTATATAATATCACAGGAAATTTTGTAACAATCTTATATTTTGCTTTTCATTTTTTACTGCCAGAGTTTGGATGACTATCAAAAATTATTATGGTATCAGTGTTGTAGTGTTTTAAAATATATGAAGAATAAACTTATAAGATTTATTCGTATGTTATTGGTTTTTGACAAACTGAATGAAAAAAGTGACCTTCATCAACAACGTATCTTACATTAGAATTACTATTTCATGTTTCCTTGAGTACGATCTGATTTTGTTTATCGTCTCAAGTACGCTACAAACAATCTCATGGCCGTCGAGTACATCGGATATGGTGTTAACCAATTGAGTCAGTTTAATGCTAAACTTTTGTTGATATGTTCTTAAATATCCGCTCTTGATTAGAATTTTTAAGTTTCGTTCCAGTTACTGGAAACTCAAAGAAGCTTTTCACTGCTACTGATTCAGTATCCATATTAATCCTGAAAGATTCATTTTCATACACATAGTCGATAGATGTCTGTGTTTTTGACACTTTGTGAGTTGATTTTAAGAAACCAGCTCTTACGGATGATTGGGAAATGTTTTCACTTAGATGTTCAAAGTGATTAATTTTATCAGTGATAAGAGTTTTAGTAGATGTTACTAATCTTGGATTAGCATTACAATCTACAGCGCTCGGATTTGGTTCTTTTACTAGGACTCTACCTGATCCGAATATACTAGCTAAAGCTCGTCTAAACTTAGATCTACAGGTGTAGGTGTGGTTTGACTAGTAGATGACATTGCGCTTTTAGCACTCGCACTCTGTTTTCTGGGTCGTAACTCCAACAAACTTCAAAATTTGGCAACCTAGTTACTACTGTAACAAATTATCCTCGCATGTTCCACCTCTATTCAAAGAAGGTTTTAATAGGAATTTATCTTCGCATTTTCCACCTCTATTAAAAGAACGGGATCTAATTGATATTTTCTTTGATAACTTTGGTCAGTGTTGATTTAGTCTCTTTTCTTATTGAAACATAATTTAATAATGATAGAAGTTTTATGTTAGTTCATATGAAAAGAAATGTTCTTATTATGTTTTATCTTTTAGCACAGTTGTAATTCTATTGTGGAAGTGTTGGGTTTTTATAATTATTGTTTCATTATTTACTGTTATTTTTGATGATTGTGCTGTCAAATGGATGACTCTATGTTTACGTGGTATTATTACTTCTAGTATATTGTTGTCAAAAGAGTATTAATGATATGATTTCATTACTTCGCTCTTATACTTGGTGTCAGTTTACTGAATTATTTTCTACCAGTTCATTCGATAAAGATACAAGAGATGCATCTCTTTGCGTGAATAGGTTGTGCTGTCTAAACAAGTATTATTGGGCATACATGATTGTGACCCAATGTTTTTAATTGTAACATCTGAATTAGCTTCAGCTTGATGTGATGTTATATTGATAGTAATGTTTTCTCAATTGTTTTATAAAAATTGTATTTTGTTTGTTTGCAAAAAAATGCCGAATGTACTACTGTAATAGTTAAATTTTCCTTTGGATCTATATGTAAATAATATCACAGATAATTTTGTAACAATTATATTTTGCTTTTCATTTTTTACTGCCAGAGTTTGGATGATTGTCAAAAATTATTATGGTATCAGTGTTGTAGTGTTTTAAAATATATGAAGAATAAATCTATAAGATTTGTTCGTATGGTATTGGTTTTTGACAAACTGAATGAAAAAAGTGACCTCCATCAACAACCTATCTTACATTAGAATTACTACATTGATATTTCCTTTGAAAACTTTGGTCAGTTCTAGATTTAGTCTCTTTTCTCATTGAAACATAATTTAATAATGATAGAAGTTTTTCTGTTAGAAATGTTCTTATTATATTTTATCTTTTAGTGTATTTATAATTCTACTGTGGAGCTGTTAGGTTTTTATAATTCAAGTTTCATTATTGACTGTTATTATTGATAATTGTACTGTTAAAGGGATAACTCTATGTTTACGTGGTTTTATTATTTTTAGAATATTGTTGTCAATAGAGTATAAATGATACGATTTCATTACCTCGCTCTTATACTTGGTGTCAGTTTACTAAATTATTTTCTACCAGTTTACTCGATAGAGAGACAAAATACATCTCTTTGCATTCTCTAAACCAATTAAATAATTTATTTTTATCTTTAGAATCTCGGCATTTTTCTATGCTTTCAACAGGGTAAAATAACCATGTCTTCTACAATACCGCTACCCCGAGTAAGACAACTAACACTCTTAATGGACCTCATCAATACTTGTTCAATACACATATCTGTCCAAAGTTCACTCCAAAAACACAGAGTTCTTCAAATCATAAAATGATTTTTCGGTAAATGTTTTATATTGTGACTGTAATTCGCATATTGATTTTGGATATTTGCTGGATATGTTTATAAATGTGCACATTTTGCATACAAATTATGTTCAGAAGCATTAAAGTATGGTAACATTCTTGTTATAACTGCACATTTTTATTTATTTTTTACAAATACTTTTTTTCTATATCTTTAATGTTAGCGTGTGCATTTTGTTATAAATAATTCAACACATATTTATTTTAAAATTGTTTTACAGTCAGTTTGTAAGTATGTACATAAATATATTATGTTATCATTGATGTTTCCACAAACTGGTGTATATGTTTTAACGTTTTCTCGCATTAATCTGTGTTTATTTATTGTTTTTGTACAACGTTTCGGACTGTTCTTACATTAGGTACAGATATAAATACAAATAAACTGCCTTGGCAGGCACGAGACTTTTTTATACATCATGATACCGATGTATTGATAATATGGTTAATTTTATTTTTTAACATTTGATTTTTAAATATTTTACTTACAAAATGATTTTCAGTGAATGCAATGGATGCATTATAATTTTAATAATATAATTTTAATAACAAAACAAATTGGGATTATTGATTATTGAATACATATGTTTTTATTTTCTTAGACTTCAATTTTGACAGTTGTATACTAATAAATTCCTCCATTGTCATAGATAACTAGATTATTAAAATTATTTTTAAATTAAAATTAAAATTATTATTTTTTTGGTTAATTTATAAAAGATACAAAAAAAAGATTAGAACATAAATTAAAGAAAATAACGTTCTCTACAACTTTTTTTATAAACATTTTTTTCTGATATGAACCGTTTGAAATATAAATAAAAAAAAATGATTATTTCCTTCCACAATTTTTTTTTGGGAAAAATTATTAGAATAAAAATTATAGACAATAATATTCTCTACAACTTGTATCTCAAACATTTTTTTCTAATACCTACCGTTTAAAAAATAAATCGAAAAAATTAATTTTTTTAGAAAATCGATTATTTCCTAAAAACAAATTTTGGGGGGGAAAATGGATAGAACATAAATTATAGATAAAAGTACCTTCTACAACTTTGATCTAAAACATTTTTTTTTGCTGCGCACCGTTTCAAAAATAATTCGAAAAAAAAGTTTATTTCCGTTTCCGGTTTAGTGATGGTTTTCAAAAATAGGAGGTGCACATCTAGAGTATACAAGAACCTTAAGTTTAAAATTTCATGTTCGTAAGTCTAACAGTTTTGGCTGTAGAGCGTTCACAGACACACAGACAGACAGACAGACAGACAGACAGACAGACACACAGACACACACACAGACGTCATTGAGTTAATGGTTGTATATGATTCAGGGACCCTCAAAACGTGTAATTCCGTTAAAATCTCGAGTTCGATTTTTTTCGTGATCACTATACTTTATTTATACATTACATTTCATGTATGTATAAAAAAGTAAAAATATTCATTATTCTAGAGAAACTATTAATTGTAATTTAATTTATTTTTAATAAAACACCAAAAAAGTACAGAAAACAACGTTTACATAATATCTTTAGCAGGCCTTAAGTATCAAAAAGAATGAACTAGATACATTGTTTTATTTAATTCATCTTATTCCATAAACCAACCATATACTAGACGTGTCAGATTTTCATAAATATTTAATATAAGCTTCCCATGTGTAGTTTTCTCGGTGTTACTGTCGTCGTTGGAATTTGCCTTATAAATGTATCATTCGTGTCATTTTTTAATGAATATATAATTTTTTTTCAGAATTCTCATCATCTTTATTATCTGAATTTGATGTTTTTTTTAAATTATTAAACAAAACTATTATTGAGTATTAAACATGATCAAAATAAGGGATACTTGAAATTTTAAAATCATGTCTATTATATTATTGTTTAATTGACATTATTGCGCATTTATATTTTACGATATGGATTCTAATTGTTTTCTATGTGACTTAAGATCCAATAGAAAAACATATTATTTCTTTTCTGTAGAGTGTAGAATCAAAATAATGTAATTCCTACAATAAGACCTCATTCGTTCTTGTCTTCTTTACAAAGCTGTTTTGCTACTTTTATACATAAAAAATCTAAACAGCTAATAAATATTCTCTCATTATTAGGATTTTGTGCATTTCATTCTGAAGTGCAATATTTTAAAGCACCTGCCATGTTGCATTCAGGAGTTTCCATCCAAGAGAATTAATTTTTGCAATTTGTGTTTGATAATGCTGATTAGAATACTAATACTTTAAGAAGGTAAAGTCACCAGTAGTTGACACTGCACCAGTAGTTGATACTTTTTTTAGAAAAAGGTCATACACGAGCGAACAACGTAGAGGAATACATCGAAATAGGTCAGTCTGTATAGTGTCAAGCTTTGGCATCTTAGGACGACGCGCCGCCCTCGCCGTCCGCCAGACACGCAATTCAGTTTGTGTTTTTTTAACCTTGAAAATAATATCGTTTGAATTTATAAAGAACGTGCCGACTGATGTGTGTGTGTGTGTGTCTGTGTCTCTCTCTCTCTCTCCGTGCGCTCTTTTCTGGCGCGCGTATGTTTGTGTGTGTGTGTGTGTGTATGTATAATAGTTAATAATGTACAAATTTGGATTTTATGCAATTTCTTGCACTCGTCAACCTGTCGTAATTATGTATAAATATACATATTTTATTAATAAAACTGCAATTTTCATTTATTAGTTTGGATTTTAAAGAACATTTTTACATATATGTAGTTTCATTTCGAATAAATCTGTTTTATTTCTTAACAATTATTCTATTAATGATAATTTGTAATGTTAAATATTATTTTACATAAAACTTGTGGTTTCCACTAAAATTTTAACTGCGGGGGGGGGGGGGGGGGTATAAAGGTTGCCCGTGTGATTTTTAACAATGTGATATTCACAACACAATTATACCAAATTTTAAAATATCGTATCAAGTTCGGTATTTGTGTACATTATATTATATTATATATTTTTTTTTTTGTATATTTCTTATTTTCTGTATTTGGACGCATTCTATGCAAACTGTAAATTGCCACCAGAACAAAGTGCATTATTATTATATTATACACACACATATAAAATTATTAATGTCCATTTCTGACTTATAATTAATATTATTAGGTATGTAAAAAATTTTAAATTAATATCTTTTTAAGTAAAATAGTGTATATAACAATCAAAGTAATTAGTAATGTTGATCGATATAATTAAATGAACAATTTCTATTAAAAAGTATAGATAATAAGCTAACAAATGTATTTGTTGTGTTCAATTGCCCTTTTCTAATAAAATTGAGTAAGTATGTAAAATATTATATATACCTATGAATAATTGTATTGTCATACAGGTATTGCTAATCTAAAATGATGTATACATAATTGAAATTGTGTATTAAATAATTACGACAGGTTGACGAGTGCAAGAAATTGCATAAAATCCAAATTTGTACATTATTAACTATTATATACACACACACACACACACACACACACACACACACACACACACACACACACACACAAACATACGCGCGCCAGAAAAGAGCGCACGGAGAGAGAGAGAGACACAGACACACACACACATCAGTCGGCACGTTCTTTATAAATTCAAACGATATTATTTTCAAGGTTAAAAAAACACAAACTGAATTGCGTGTCTGGCGGACGGCGAGGGCGGCGCGTCGTCCTAAGATGCCAAGGCTTCACCCTCTAGCTACGAAATTGTAGCCTACTAAAAAGAATAAAACCAAAAATGTTTATCCGGTCCCCGAACTAAATTTTTTGTAGAAGTAGTTAGTGATGGGCGATTGCGAGATGTTTCTACAATGGAAACAATCGTCATCGACTAAAATAACAATCGAGTGAACAATTATCTCGCTTTTCGATTTTACAATCGAGATGTTCGATTGTTCAACTCGATTGTAGTAGCGTAGCGACATACAATTGCGAGATATTCTTACAATTGAAACTATTTCTATCGTTTAGAATAACAATTTGTTTCGAGTAGACTGTACTCGACGTTCAGTGTGTCGAGTTTAGTCGGTTATCATTGCAATAAATCCGTTATAATTTTGAACGTTTTAACAATGCCGCGCTGCTTTAAAAAGTCTATAGTTTGGGAATTTTTTAATAAAAATTTAGAAAATAATAAAGTAGCAAAAAATTTTTTTGTAATTTTATACATTTTTGTAATTTATACTTATAAATAAATGTATCAGTTATTAATTTTTTTTTATTATTATTTTTTAATTTATTTTATGTACAGATATTTACTTAACTATATTAAACTGTCAAGTCAAGATTTAATAACTATTTTAATTTATACTGAAACTAATCAATAATTAAATTTGGTACTTATGTTAATGTCTTTTTTCTCTTTATTATACTTTACAAAAGTAGATTGTAATTTGTTACAAAAATGCTATTTCATTATTAACCGAAACTGTCAAAATATAAGTGTTCTAATACAGTAAGAAATAGATCATAATTCATAAGCATAAAATTCAATCATCGACCTCAAATATCGATTGTTGCGATTGTCTGACTCCGACAACATTCGTTCCAATAATCTTTAATTAAATTTTAATTCGATTATTGGAACGGAATCACTCGATAGTCGATTGTCGTATCACATATAAATTTTAAAATTTATATGTGACACGACAATTGAGTGTTTTCGTAACAACATTCGAGAGGTTTCGAGATATTTAAACAATCGAGACAATCGACTAAAACATCTCGCAATCGTCCATCACTAAAGTGTAGCTGGCAATCATTAAGTAGTTTTATAAAATTGTCTCAAAACTTATATTTTCTAAGCATTCATTACATTCCAGTATTCATCCTTAACGAAGACAAATTAATTTATAGCTTTTTCTCCGTATGTCAAATACTGAAACAAATGAGTGTCAACTACTATTTTTTTGTTTTCGTTGGGTGTCAACAATTTTTACATTCACCTTTATGAACTAATACTTGTTGTATTATAATAGAGGAATAGTTTGTGCAACAATTACTAATCATAAATTTTCCATAAAGTGAAATCAGCCTGAGTTACGTGAACGAATAGGCAAAAAATTCCTTAAGGTGTCATCTAATGGTGACATTACCTTAGTTAGATGGCCTAAATACATTTCATGCTATAAGTGATAACCACTGTATAACGCCGCTACCGCTACTATTCCTAAGAATTATTCGATTAATAACCACGCCATTATCAAATATCATAAGACAATTTCAAACCATGCCATTGAAATTTTTTGAGAAGAAAAAATTGAACTTAAATTGATAAAAGTTGAAATTTTAAACCTAGATGAAAACGTAAATGCTTTAGTACTGCTGCCTCATTCAATTTTATTGTGGTTATATAGAAAGTGGGTAAATATCCCTCACATACCTGAATGGTTTTACGGAGTAGGCAACGACGGATAAGTCGTTTCAAAAATTGCATATTCTTACTCTATCAACAGGAGCGGTAAGGATGACTCACTATCTTAACTCACTCCTATAACTCTTGATTTTTGTATATAAAAACTTATGTGGGAATAATGAAATATAAATCCAACTCTGAAAAAATCTGCAAATAGCTGAAATGATACATGGAAACAAAGCGCTACATTAAAAGGCCAAAAGTATTACCTTCTACACCCAAATTGTGGTTTGAATCGAAAAATTCCGCTACAAGGAAAATGGTAATGTACATAGCTAGATTAAAATTCAACTACATGAAAACTTAAGAACACCTATACAAAATTAGAAAAAGTCCCACGGACAAATGTAGTTGCGACAACAAATCAATAGAGAATGCAGAACATATCCTCCAGTGCAATACATTTAACCTCGAAAGAAGCACGTTGTGGGCAGAGCTTATGCGAATCGGCTTATTCCCACCCTACAACTAGGGCTTGCAAAAAACCGACTAAATTTCAAAAACCGGTTTTCGGTTTTTTCGTAAAATGAAAACCGGTATACCGGTTTTTTTCGTTTTTTTTTTTTTTTTTTTTTTTAATTTATTAAAATAAAACAATAAATTGATATTTAAAAATAAAAACGATTTATTAGTCTATATTTTTTCAAGTTCAAATTGAGACTACTCTATTGCAAATTGGGAATTATCATTTTTGAATTGGTTAAGTTTAAAAGCTAGTGTTAAAAGTGATTTAGGCATTGAAGTACCACATACTCAGTGGTGAAGGCAGAAAAATGCCTGGAACTGAGTTTCGATTACAGTAGCTAAAAAAATACGCGAAAATATTATTGTTGCTAATTGTAGCTGATATATCACTCATGTTTAAAGATTCAAAACTGATGCATTGATTATGCTTTGTTAATTTTAATAATAGTAAATCATTGGGAGCTTGATTTTAAATAAAATTAAAAATAGTTAATATATCTTATCTTTACTAATTAATATTCGTAATAATAAGTTAAATAATAATTGAAACAGTGGCTCCTACATGAGTGGGAGGGAGGGGGGCTAACAAGACTCTAACCTGGGGTCGAGGATTAGGGAGGACTCGGCGCGGCGAGCAAAAATAAAAATCGGAGAATGGTATATTTACGTATTTGAATTTTTAATTGAATGGTCGAGAAAAAGATCATACAAATTTGAAATTTCTGTTATTGAAAGACCAAAAAATAACCTGGTCAAGAAAAAAGTTTGTATTATAATTTGTATTATAATACATTATATTATAATAAAATAAATGAGATATTTATTTCCATCTCAAATCTGAAATTCACAATTCTCAATTTGAAATTGATTATTCTCTATTTGAGCTATAATAAATAGTAGATATAGATAGATTCAATTTGGATCTCCTTTATTATTATTATAGACTTCACGAATGAAACTCAATTCCATTTACTCCACTATAATATTTTTATTTGTATACATTGCGCGTTCTTTCATAGATGTCACCCTTTCCCTTTTTATTTGAATTTAAATAATTTTACAACATAAACACTTCATGAATGACAGTAGATACATAAAATTATTTTTCAGTTTGTAGAAAAAAAGAAGATATAATTGACTTCCGGTTTTAAAATCGGTTTTTTCATGAAAAAACCGGTTTTTCGGTTTTGGTAAATTTTAACAAAAAACCGGTATACCGGTTTCGGTTTTAACCGGTTTGCAAGCCCTACCTACAACATAACAAGCTTACTGGCTTCATATAATATCATAATATACAAAGCAATCTACAATTTTTTTATCAATTGTAAGATCAGTTTATGATCACAGCCAGCACTAAGACACGACAATGCTCTCGTACCGGATAGTACATATTATGTACTATCCGGTACGAGAGCATTGTCGTGTCCAGTCTTGAAGATAGAGTAGAACCTATTGTGGAGCTCCTAGGAAGAATCCATGGTCCTTTGGTCTGACCATCCCGGGGTATATCCTATTCCCACCAGTCATCAACGTCTGGAGTAGGTTGCAACGTCATTTACACAATATAGCTGGCTGTATATTAAAAATAAAAGCCACAAAAATCCATATTTGTTATTTCGTCACCTACGGTTGGTGGCGACAACCCACAAATCTTTTGAAGAGATTGCAGAAAATTTTTGAAAAGTCGCTAGAGCAACTAAAAATGCGTGGTCAGTTAGTCACCTTGGTGAAATTTGATTGAATTTAAAAGAATGTGTAATTGGCAACTGCACCTAATACTGTACGAAAGATTATACTTTACTTCTATGCTGGTAGCCATTATCAATATGCAAAATCGTGTCATATTTATTTACATGATATTCCGAAGATCTAAGAAACTATACTGATCCCAAAGTTTGTAACAAATTAACTGCTGAACGATATTTTAAATAATAATTGAATATCAGAAAAGTTCCGGTCAGGAATCTAGACATGTATGGCAATAGAATAAAGCTTGATGAAAATAATGCGGATCTTACATACGAAGAATTACGCAGAGTATACTAGCTATGTTTAAATATAAGGTACGGTTTCTTGTACAATATTTGTGAATTTTCCATCATCAGAACAGTACATCGATACTAGATGTTCGCGTGTAAATAGAGACAATGCAGATCTGGAAAATGAATGTTATCACTAAATGGAAAGAATTCCTTTCTGCTGTGAATATTAAATTAAAATCGTTGACCAAATAATACCCATTGAACAATTTATGATTTTTCAAAGAATGTGCATATCGAAACAATCTTAAAACGAATCTAAAAAACATATTTAATATAAACTCGCCCCGTTTTCACTAATTTCTGACAACTGAATGCGAAAGAGTACAAAACACATAATAGATCGAGGATACTTATTGCACCGAATGTTGTGGAATCGGAATGAATTCAATATCAGCAAATTATTTAGAATTTGTGAAAACAAAATACATATAAAATTTGGTTAATGTTTTCTATGGTTATCCAACAAATGAAGTTAATAAAAACACAATAAAGAAAAGGTGCATAACGACATACGCTGATTTGCGTAGACATTATATTTGAAGAATCAATGACTCCCATGACTGCATAATTTTTTTTTATCAAACAAAATGAATAAAACTCGTTTTATTACAATATTACAAAAATCGAAGATGAAAACTTTTTAGTAAAACAAGCTTCATAAGATTACGATGAACTTATTATAAACACAGCTCTTGAAGTTTGATTCTATTAAAATAATTGGAAAAGAAATCGAAAATCAATCAACTTGTTCTGTTAACAGCTTTTATTTGATTAAACCAAGTGAAGGAACATCATTATCAAAATATATTCATACTCGAGTATATAATTTATAGAATCAGTTACAGACAATATTTAATTCCTCCATTTATTCGGCAATATCTGTCATTTTTAGTCATAAAAATATATTTACAAAAAAATAAGAAACTGAATCACTTAAACTAAAAATACACCTTAACCACAAAATTTATGTCACTCGACACGTGTTTCGACTTCACAAGAAGTCCTCATCAGGAGCCTAACGATTCCATCGTGACATAAATTTTGTGGTTAAGGTGTATTTTTAGTTTAAGTGACTAAGAAACCACAGTTTCTCCGTTTTTCAAGTAAGAAACTGAATGCCATTGTCAAGTTAATATTTAAAGAGAAAAAAGGTTCAGTTAAATATCATTGCAATGGCAAAAGAACGATTTCTTCTTGCATTATATGACATCCAAAATGAATCTGTAACATTAGATAAAAATCGGTGCTATTGCTTCCAAAAATTAACAATAAAATCGAAATCCAATTTAACATCACTACCACCCAACGTTATTAAACTATACAGGTTACCTCATAACGAAGCATTTAGGCGATGGGAAAGAGCGGGAGGGTACTGCGTGTGACGTCACCGGCCGTCTTATGTCAAATTGAAAATTTGAATTAAATTAAAGTGTCTTGTTTGCACTTCATATTTGTCAAATAGAAATCACAGAACTTATAAAAGTCTAAATATAATTCAGGTATGTTTACGTTTTGCATTTACATATTTATATAATTATATATAAAAATACAATATTGTTTCAAATGGATTAATATAATATTTTTTATTACATTTTAATTAAGAAAAAATAATATTCACGATTTTTTACAGATTTTTACTAAAAATAAAATGCCAGGCAGTCATTGCAGCGTTGCACAAATCAAAAATAATTCTGTACAAAGCAAGGAATATGGAACAAAAATTATATATCATAAGTAAAATTTACTTTGAATTATTAATTATATTTAATTTTAATCACATAAAATTAATAGGTTCCCCAAGGATATTTACTGTAAAAATAAATGGATTGAGAAATGTAATAAAAGTAGTCAATTAAAAACTGATAAGTACTTCGTATGTTTGTTCTGAACATTTTGTAAAAGATTATTACTTGCGAGATTTGGTATCCGAACTATTAAAATTATCTACACCGATGAAATTAAAACCTAAAGATAGTTTTTTTTAATACAAGACTAGTTTACAGAAATCCTGTTTTCAGGAATATAATGCCTAAAAGATCTTTTATTTTTTAGTTAGTAATAAATCTCAAAGTAATATTGTTATTATAACCAGGGACTTGAACCGGAATTTATTTATGGTTCAGGTTCGGGTTCGGGTTCAACAATAAATTTCGGTTCGGGTTCAGTTTCAGGTTCAGCACGTTGCAAATTTTTTGGGTTCAAAAACCGTTATTTTTTTAGGTTCAGGTTCGGGTTCGGGTTCAAATAAAAAAAATTTGCACAGTGCTTCCTCGTGCGAAATTCATCAAAAGTAGTTAATTATCATGATCAGACATGATCCAATAATACAAGGTCTGTTTGACAGTTTGCAGTTCATTTATTCTATACCTACTGTGACGTCATCACCATGAAATTTTTATAGTAAGGAATTTGTAACAAATGGAATATAAGTAAATAAACTACCAATACTGTTGTCCCCCCCTCTCCCTCTTGCACTAGATTTTAATAATTTTGAAATGGGACCGTTTTCAAGCCAGACCCAACCAAATTTCATTAATATCGGTTCAGTGGTTCATGAATTATTTGTGACAAGGATTCAGGAGACAAACACGAAACAAAAACGGACCTGAAACGGAAAGATCAAGTTAAAATTTTTAAATCGGAGAACAATTTTTGAATCTATTTCATTCTTGTATCTTCGATATTGTGGTTAACCATTGAATTTTCATACAATTTTAATAAAAAATATTAATCGACAATTTTCTGAGTACCTAATTTGTCACGATTAACATTTGCAAGATTGAAAGGGGCAAAGGGAGTATCCGTGAGCTACGGTGGTTAAACTGTGCCTGTTAGTAGTAACTTTAATTATCATTGTAGTGACGATAGTGACCTTGGTGCATAAGTCACATCACATTATACCGCGAAATTCAAACGTATTACCAGTTTAGACATTTTATAATCAATGAAGAAAAATTAGTAAAATACTTAAGAAAATTTCTTGAACCTTTAAAAAATATATGGTTACCGGATATTCATTTAAAGGTTCGGGTACAGATTCAGGTTCACTGACATTGAAATATAACGGTTCGGTTCGGGTTCGGGTTCATGAAAAATACGGGTTTTTTCGGGGTTCGGGTTCAGGTTCAGGTCCCTGATTATAACCTTGACTACCACCCACAAACAAATGTTATTCGATAATACTCGTTTCACACATATTACCAGGTTCAAGCTAAGTATGGTCGTCAAATAGATGCAGATCACTGGGACTGGAAAAGTAAGTAAAACCTTCGATTTGATATCGTTAAACTCTTGAATAGTAGTGGATAGTATGATAAATTGTCATCTGTCAATATGAAAAAGGGCCTGAGATGGGGTTTTCAAATAATTGGATATGATTTTGATTCAGCGAAATGCAAGCGGAAAGGTGCTGCTAATATCAGCATTAGATCCACTTGTACTGTTCCAGAGAATGTTTAAAGATTCTGAGAGTCACTCAACGTTTAAAACTGTACGATTATGAACAGTGGATCAGGAAAAATAGCTTTGCCACCATCGTTTTTAATGAAACCAAGAAAATTTCTGGAAACGTATGGTTTTATAACCATACTGTTAAAAGAGCTCCAACAATGTCGAACAAGCTGTAGAGCAGATGTGCACCTTCTATTTTTGAAAACATGCCATTACGCGATGCTTTACAAAAAATATTGGATTTTTTTTAAACTGTAAGCTATAAGTAACAATATTGTTTTGGTAATACATAATGCTTTAAGTTTTGATGCAAAATTAACCGTTAGAGATTTATGTGCAAATGGACTTCAATGCGATTATTATTGCAGATACGATCTCAATTTTCAAAATGAAAATGTCAGAAAGAAAAAAAGCTAGGTAGCATTTGTTTGATACTGAAAATTATCTATGTAATATAAAAAAAAAAAAACTAAACCCCCTCCCAAATTTTTGTCTGGATGCGCCACTACTCCGACCAAACTTGTAAACGCCGAGCCTGCTTACCTTACAAACTTATAATGCCCGTGACAAACACAACATCTATCAGACTTCTTAATTCTTAAAAAAACACTCCATCATGTCATTGAAAAGATCTGTCCTAGACCTGCTTTCAGGCATTAAAATCTAACAATATTTGTTTGTAAAAGGCAGTGCCGGATTTACCAATAAGCAAAAGAAGCAACTGCTTAGGGCATCCGACTATTAGGGGCACCATTTGGGGGCATCAACGTAAAATTGGGAGAAATGGGAATGTCAAATTTTGGTGAGGACTAAAAAAAAGGTCTTCAGAATTCTTACGACTAAAAAAAAGGTCGTCAAAATTACAAAAGGGGGCCTTTACATGATTAGTGGTTAGGGCAGCACATAGGGTAAATCTGGCACTGGTAAAAGGTCTTGCTAAAACGCAGCACATACTTCTCCACGACGACACTGTCAGAAATGCATTGCAGCATTCGGCCATACTCTATTATAAGTTGGAAATACAAGATGCTAACATTACGAATTTGAGGACGAAAAAATTAAGTATGTATCGATTGCGTCAAGCCCACTTATTCTACAAGATGACAAGTAAACAAAAAACCATTCTGTATCATGTGTAATAAGCTATACATCACACCATGAATAATATTGAACTGGAACTTAAAGATCCATAAATAATTTGCAACTCCAAAACGATATGACCTTGGATAATATGGAACTGCTGAAAGGATCAATGTATTTCTATTCGGTACACACCATGAATAGTTTTTGATCCTTGTCATATATCAAGTACTGTATACCGGGTGTCCCAGATAACTTTTCCAGCATGGGGATCTCAGTATCTATAAGAGATACAGGTTTGGTTAAATGAGATGAATTATTTGTATGAAAGGGGCGAGTATTATTACATAAAAATATTCATAATTCTATGTGGTTTAGGCGGTATACCCAAAAAACTGAAAATTCGGAATTTCTTTAAATGGCAATAACTTTTTTGTTAAAGTAGATAGATACTTTTTGTTTGCGGTTTCTTAAAGCACTTTTTTGTGTAAAATTGATTGGTGTATTTAGATTTTTATATCATTTTTAGTTTCCGAGATACAAGCCCTAATTTCAGTTTTTCTTATGGGCCGCTAAGTTTCCTATGGCATATTTGAACGTGTTTTTTACTCTACTTTACAACGATGTGTCACTTGCCATATTTATTATCGAAAAAAAGTCGAAATACTAAATATCAGTGATATTTATGAAGTATTTTATTACTAACTTTTAAGTGAGCAATGAAAAACAAAAATTGTAAACAAAAATCACAATAACAACATTCATAATAACAAATGAATATTTGAAACAATGAACTATTTGAAAAAATATATTATTTTTTTTTTCGATAATAAATATGGCAAGTGACACATCGTTGTAAAGTAGAGTAAAAAACACGTTCAAATATGCCATAGCCAACTTAGCGGCCCATAAGAAAAACTGAAGTTAGGGCTGGTATCTCGGAAACTAAAAGTGATATTAAAAATCTAAATACACCAATCAATTCTACACAAAAAGTGCTTAAAGAAACCGCAAACAAAAAGTACCTGTCTACTTTAACAAAAAAGTTATAGCCATTTAAAGAAATTCTGAATTTTCAGTTTTTTGGGTATACCGCCTAAACCACATAGAATTATGAATATTTTTTATGTAGTTATACTCACCCCTTTCATACATATAATTCATCTCATTTAACCAAACCTGTATCTCTTATAGATACTGAGATCCCCATGCTGGAACAGTTATCTGGGACACCCGGCATAAAAAAAAATTCTAGCCATGTTTAATTTTTGAAAAATAGTTCAAATAACTCGGAATACAATTGCCGACATCAACAATATTATAAACACTTTAAACGCATCGTTTTTTCGTAATAATTAATTGTAGGTAACAATCATAATTGATTATATTAAAATCAAATAAGAAAAATAAATTTTTGGCAACTGCAGAGGCAGACTGTAATATAGTTTTTTACGATTAAACCTTTACAATTTTGATTTATCTAAATTGTTATAATTTTATTTATTCTTATTACCTCAAAACTAATTTTTTGAGCTGTGACACTTTTTTTGCGGGGGTGCGACATGTCTTCCATGTTCTAAAATATATTTAAAAGTAATATTTAATTTAATTTATAAGACAAATTTCAATGAGATTTGTCAGAAATAAAACACCTTTGTATTATAAATACAGTGGTACCTCGACATACGAGTGCCCCAACATACGAGTTTTTCGAGATACGAGCCGGTGAGCGAGTGATTTTTTGCTTTGAGTTACGAGCGAAATTCGAGATACGAGTTCGGTTTAGTTTAGCAGGTCGGCACACCCAGAAAAGTTGCAACAAGTCGTGCATCTGATCTTTTTAATGACACTTGCCTAACTCATTTCCGGAACATTCTGAGAGGGAGGAAGAAACAAACCTCCTTGAACATGTTTTTTTCTAAACGACCTACAGGTAAAAGCGATAAAAATGTAGCGAAAAAGGCAAAGACCAGTATAAGGATATCTAATTTATTTCTTTACATTCTCTTTTTTTGTTTTTGTACAATAAATATTTGTCATTTAAAAATACGTTTTTATTATTCAAAACCACGTAACAAAAATAACTGGGGTGACATTTTGGGGGTTCAAACGGATTAATGGTAGTTCAATTGTTTTGTATGGGGAAGTTTGCTTCGAGATACGAGTAATTCAAGATACGAGCAAGGTTGCGGAACGAATTAAACTCGTATGTCGAGGTACCACTGTACAAGTTTTCTAATCTTCTAATGTCAGTTTTCGTAGAAGAATAATTATGTGACATTTGAATTTAACTGCGTTTGTTTCCATGGCAACATGAATTTAATAGTATTTAAAATTAAAATTTTGAGGGTGGTTTTTGATAACTATGAAGGTACTAATAAACGTTTTCTATTAATATAATATGATTTATTTATTCACATATAATACAATTTTATTCTGTTCCATTGTTTTTAACTGTCTAAACAAAACATTTTTGTTTAGAATGCTTCGGAGTACATTTTAATTTCCCTAAATACAAAAATACAAGTGTTCATATTTTAACAGTTTTCACCCCGTCAGTGTCTTTTTCGGCACGTTTATGAAATAAGTGCCCCTTAGATTGGATTAAACTACAAGTGTACCAAGTCTTATCAAAATTGGTGAGACAGTACTCACTTTTTAAACAATAATAGGTAGAAAATTTTGAATATTTCCGAAACCCCTAATCCGATTAGCACCAAAATCAATAGGTCTGGAGTACTCACTGAAACAATCATTTTCCCCAAAAATAATTCAAATCGATGCATATTTACAGTAGTTATCGTGAACGGAAGAAAATTCTACATCCAGACACACGCACAGCCGCCATGCGGAAATTAAATTTTCTTTGCGTTTTGAAGCACAATCAGAATCTGCTCTTATCTCGGACACGATTTTTCGACGGTACTACAATCTTCCATTTCTTTGAACGTGGAAATAATACACATTTGTAGAATAACTAATCTGACATTTGTATTTAATTGCATTGTTTCCACTGGCAATATGAATTTATTAGTATTTAAAATTAAAATTTTGAGAGTGATTTTCGTCCCTTCAGTGGTTATTTTGGCAAGTTTATAAAATAAGTGCCCCTTTAGACAGATTGTGAGTTAAACTTCGAAAGTACCAAGTCTTTGTGAGATAATACTCATAATGGGACGATAATAGGTATACAATTTCGAATATTTCCAAAAACTCTTATCCGATTTGCACCACAATCGATAGGTCTGAATTACTCATTGAGACAAACATTCTTCCCAAAAATAACTCAAATCGGTGCATATTTACAGTAGTTATCGTAAACAAAAGAAAATTTTACATCCAGGACCCTTATTCTCGAGTTTGTTCCAGAATATGTCGAATGCGAGATTTTCGTTTCAGATTTAAAAAGTCGAGTCGCATGATACATGAAATGCGTATTCTTAAGTTCATTTGACATAAATTTCGAACATTTTGCCTTCGACTTTATGCGATGATGTTAACTTTATTCCTAGCTGTGACCAAGCAAATTCAAGTATTTTGTTTTATTCTATGTACATATATGGTTTTTTTTTTTTGTCATTTAAAATGATTAAAATCAAATTCCAAAATATTTCATCATTTTGAAGTGATTTTAAAATTGATATTTTTTTAATTTATAATTACCAATTCCAAATTGTTAACAAATAAACAATTCTCACTTTGTCTTTTAGTGATTAACACTTTTTATTTCAATCATTTATATAGTTTATAATATTAAATACATTAAAATACACTATGAGATATTAATTAAAATAATCTGTCAAAGTCTGAAAACACACTCCCTTGTTTTTATAAATTTTCTTGTAACACAGGCCACAGCTTACTATCATAATATTGTATTTTGTTTATTGTATTGTAATATTGAATTTTTTGTTGTTTTAAGGATGTACAGTCTGAGTCAACAATAATGTAAATCTAGATGCAATGGACGATCAAAATCAAATTATGAATTAATCACTTTAAATACTTGTAGGCAGGCCCGGATTTACCATGCAGGCAGTGTAGGCACGTGCCTATAGCGGCAAAAATTTAGGGGCGGCAGATTTGGAAAAAATAACCTAAAAAAATTTTTTTGACAACGAAAAAAAAAAAAAAAGGTAATTCATATGAAAAATATCCACTTTTCTTATTTTTATTCCATGAAAAGGGCGGCAATTTTCGTAACTGCCTACGGGCGGCAAATTTGTAAATCCGGCCCTGCTTGTAGGAAAGTCAAATTCGTTTATAAACTACTCAAACAATATTAGTACTTATGTTAAAAACCTTATTTCCCATTTTTTAACTGTTATTTTACAATTTTAGTCAAAAACTTAATATTTGTGTTGATTACATGAAAAAATTTTATTCTGCATTTATCTGTCAGATTTAAAAACAAAAGAATCATTTTATTATTATACAGTGCGTTCATGATGAAAGGAACAAATTCGTTTAAAATTCAGGTAATTATTTTGTTGAAAAACGCTCGGACCCGTCGATTAGTATTTTTAGTTGCGGATTTTCTGACATAAGAAAATTGTATACAGGGTGTCCCAAGAAGAACATATGCAGTCATCATTGATTTTTTTTTAATGGAAAATCCTGTATATTAATTGTACGATAAATTCTGAACACTTTTTGTACAATTAAACATAGCTCTAAAATCAGCATTTTTTGAAATAATGACGTTTGAAAAGTTATAAATAAATAAAAAATTAATTAACTTAATTAATAAAACATACAAAACAAATAAAATTATTCCAAAAACCACTGATTTTAGAGCTATGGTATGTTGTACAGAAAGTATTCAGAATTGACCATACAATTCAAAAATGGCATAATACACAGGATTTTCCATTAAAAAAAATCAATGATGACTAAATATGTTCTTTTTGAAACACATTTCAAACGTCATTATTCCAAAAACCGCTGATTTTAGAGCTATAGTATGCCCCACAAAAAGTGTTCAGAATCCATCGTACAATTCAAAAATGGTATAATATATAGGGTGTTCCATTTAAAAAAATCAATGATGACTGCATATGTTCTTCTTGGGACAGCCTGTATATAATTTTCTTATGTCAGAAATTCCGCAACTAAAAATACTAATCGACGGGTCCGAGCGTTTTTGCACAAAATAATTACCTGAATTTTAAACGAATTTGTTCCTTTCATCATGAACGCACTGTATATAAATAAAAGAAATTCAAATATTATTAAATAATATTAATTAAAACATACGTAGAATATACAAATGCAATGAAAACAATAATATTAGTAGTTTATATGCTTTTATATGTAAGTATATGAAAAACTATGTAATAAAACAAATCATTACATTTAAGAACGCTATTTTTGTTTATTAAATATTTTTCATCAGTAATTATTTTTTTATCGCAATTTAAGTTCTGTAAGAGTATAATTTTTTTATGAAACGTGTTACTAAATATGTAAGTGACGTGTTGTGAAATTTTCAGAAATTTTTCGGTGTGGAACCATGTGTATTATTACAATTTAACCGTCTATACACCATTCTGCTATAAGAGCCCATGTTAATTTCGTTAATTTAAAAAAAATAATTACTCTCAAACTATGTAGTAGGTAGAACCTTCTGAAATTTTGTGTGGGTACTTAAGTTTTATTAAGGAATAACTCCTCCAAGTTTAAACCATTTCTCGGTGAAATGAGATACCTGCCATACATCATACATCCTTAATAAAATAATATTTTTTATTACTTACCATAATGAAAACTAGTCCAACAAATACAGCTGACTGCAAAAATATTTTCGGGCTAAGCAAAAGTTGGTGTGCCATTTTTGAATTGTATTAGAGCACTCGACAATCAGGTTTTTGTTTAATACATTAGTGAATCCGCACTGAAATCACAGAAAATATTTATGCTTATATTAAATACTTATTTTTATAACTTTTACAATTAAAATATAATAATTATTAAATATTCATAATATCGTATATTTTTAGACATAGTACTGATAAAAAAAACCTGTAAAATAATCCTATTTCATCGATTATAATAAAAGTATTTAAAAAATTCGACCAGGCTGATATCAAGAAATATTTTCAGTCAGAATATAAATTATATTTTTAATAAAAAGTAAAACACATAAAATATAATTTGTGTACCTAGTGCGTAAAATGACAGTTTTTTGTACAAAAATGCAATAGCTTCATGTACCCCTGGTAAATTTAGATTTGGAGGGGCCCTTGTACAGTGTGGAATCTAGACATTAATTTCTCGAAAGTAATTTTTTGGGAGAAAAATTATTTTCTATGATTTTTTCACCAAGTTATTGAAATTTTCAGCGAAAATAGTAAAACTAATTTTGATGTAACTTTTGCTTACGACTACTCACGAATATAGTTTTACTTTGTACTCACGCTCGTGACAATTTTAATATTATTATGTTGTAAAATAAATTTATTTTTAATAAAAGTTGAATTTGACAAAATAATTTTGGGTTTTTGATTTCATAAAAGTTTGTTTTTTTTATAGAAAATTACGTAAAAGTTGCAATTTTCAACTTACATAAATTATATCCTACCTATACAGGGTGGGCCAACTAAAACGAAACGGCTGCACTTTTGATCATTTAAAATAAGATTTTGAAAATACGCTTGAACACGTCGATTTTGCTTTCAAGAGGGACATCTTTTGCTATAAAATTAACTTACATCCAATTTGTACATTTATTGAATTAATTAAATTTTTATATGTACATATGTGTACGTGTTCCGATATGCACTGCGAGTACTGTGAGTCATGACGTCACTCATGTATACTGGATTATCGTTCCGTTTTAGATATTATAATGGATATACCGCCATTTTGAATTCAAACGTCAAAATGATATATTTATAACGATAAAGTGGCCAGATTCATCGAATTTCTATGCGGTATATCTGTTTTAATACTCTTCCGCCCATATAAAGTAAAATAATAAATAAATACCTCAAATATAATTAACAATAATGAAAATTATACCAATTCATAAAATTTTTATTGTTGCATCAATTTACTTAACTATATTATTGTATTTCAAATATAACGTATTCTTATTTACACTTATTACTTGTATTACTTCTTGATTGTATGTTTCATAAATATTATTTTTCATCTTTAAATAACTTGATAATAACAAATAAATCTAAAGTTAACCTTAAATTCATCTGCTTCTGTCAGTTTATTTCAAATTTAAAACCACGTGATCAAAACACTGTGAGCACTGGACGTATTTTCTTACAGTAATGTTTATTATATGTTTATTAATGAATAAAAAAAAGGTTACTTAACTAGTATTTCATTTCGACATAATTTTTAAGGAGATCAGTGATATTACCTATTAAACCAATTACATATAGAAAAATAAAATCATTCAAATAAACTGTACAATTACTTCAGATGAAAGAAATTTTCTGTTTTCCGAATCAAAAGTTGAGTCAAAACAATGTTTATCTCGTTGATTCAAATATTTTATAATCTTTGCAAACAAAATAATTATTTATTCAACTGCTGTTAATTCTAAAAAAACAATATCTATTACTTGAACCGAATTTCCAAACATTTATTCCAACTACATATGTAGTTAAAAAAAAATTAAAATTAATTCTAACAAGGTAATTTTTTTTCGAAACAATTTTTATCTCGTTGATTCAAATATTTTATAATCTTTGCAAACAAAAAAATTATTTATTCAACTGCTGTTAATTCTAAAAAAACAATATCTATTACTTGCACCAAATTGCCAAACATTTATTCCAACTACATATGTAGTTGGACGGACGATTCGGGTCAACCCTGCGGTGTAGTTGACCGAACGACGCCGTTTCGGTCGCCGTATTTAATGCCACCGTGTAGTTGAGAAAAATACGTTTTCTTTCTTAGCACAGATTTTTTTTTAACAGTGAGTGTTTATCGGAACGCCGCCGTAAATTATATGTAAAATAAGCCTACTTTGTTTTGAATTTTAGTTGTAAATATTTGTTTTTTGATCAGAAAATTAATGCATATATGGAATTAAAAATGTAAATAACTTTACTAAAACTAAACAGATTTGAAAAAAACATAAAGCACCATGTTTAGAATGAAAAAACCTTTCAAATGAGGTATCACTTGCCTTATGCTATTTAAAATTTTAAGGGCTGTGTTCATAGCGCTGAGGGTTGAAAAGATTCTTGCAAAAATTTTATAGCAAAAGATGTCCCCCTCGAAAGCAAAATCGACGTGTTCGAGCGTTATTTCAAAATCTTATTTTAAATTACCAAAAGCGCGGCCGTTTTGTTTTAGTTGGGCCACCCTGTATAAAAGAATAACACTGCTACCTACTTATATAGCATTGTAGTATTGGTCGACCATAGTCAAAATCATTTTTTTTGAAATTTTCTGCTTACCCTTTTTTGGTATTTGAGGTTGAGTTAGCGACTAACATCTTCGTTTTTTTGAGTTGTAAAATGGAATTTGTTATAGTTTTTATGTAATTTTTTTGGAAAATTTATAAACAATAAAATTATAATATAATACGATCAAAATTTTTTTAGTAAATGACTAAACGGTTTCTAACGATTTTTTCGTTAAAATTTTTATTCGCACATTCTAGGAATATGCTTTTGGATGTATAAACATCGAATTTGTTGATAAAATATTATTTTTCTACTTAATTTTTTTACTGCACGTATTCTACATTTTTCCTGGAGAAAAAATGCTTAAAGAAATACAATGTAATTGTTATCGTCACATGTAGGTATACATTTTTCTTTTGAAAATAAGATAAAATGATATTCGAAGAAATCTGACTTAAAAATGTACAATACGTGCAGTGAAAATTGATTTTCGAGTGGAAAAAAGTATAAAATTACGAATAATTGATATTTTCATAAACAAACTCGATGTTGTTTTATTCGGCAGAATATTTTTAGAATGTACATTTATGAATAATTTTGACGTATTAATAGGGTATTTGACAGTATTAATAATTAGATACAAAATGTTGTAAAACGTATAGTATATGTTGTAAAAATACACAATCAAGTATTTTTTTATGTAAGTTAAGTCAGTATTTTAATAATAAACCTTATTAAAAATTGGAAATTTTAACCCGATTGTCACGTGATTGCAAACGCTTCTCTCATTGGTGTGACGTCACCGTATGATATTTGACATTTGAAAAATCTATTATTGTATTGTATTATTGATAATTATTGTATTGTACACGTGAAAATGGTTTTAAATCAATACAAAATAAAATAAAAACACTTGTGTAATAATGGAAGATGGTTTTATAAAAACTGGCAGTGCTAATTTACCTAGAATAGACGTATTAATGGTAGAATGCTTCAAGTCAAACCTTGATTTTTATTCTGCAGAGTTTAGGAATGTTAAAGTATATCTGTGTAAGTATAAATAAAATATAATATAATAGGCTATAAGTTGTTATAAAATAGGTTGCATGACTTATCAGAAAACTACATAGATTGATTTTTATAGAATATATAGTAGTATTTTGAACATCCACATAATGTTTTTATTTTTCTATTAATAGAACTTCAAGACAATCTAATGGTGATGATCCTATCTTATATGAGCAGCTGAGACGATACATGGACGGGTACATAACGTCCATTCAAAATCCAATTCGGTTACGATGAAGCGTTCAGTGCCACGATTGCTGCAAGAGGAGGCTGCAAACATGCCGTTTATTGAATTTATTGAATAAAATTACAAAATTTTATATTTATTTTTATTTATTTTGTACTGTACAATAAATACATATTGTTTGAACATATAAAATTTATTTAATAATAGAATTCTGTAAATTTAAAAGAGCACGTATCGTGATAGCTTCGTAAAGCTTAATCAAGAATACAAATTAAATTAAAATTAATCACAGTATGTGGTTTTAACATTGAAAACTTTCGTATTGTCCATTCTACGTGAATTGTCAAACTCGAGCTTCTTTTTTTGATAATATTGAACCAGTCGCAACACTTGTAGGCTTCGGTAACTTAATTTATTTTCAAATTTTGAAGGTAAACATCTCTTTATCATTTGGGTTCTTTTGATGGAACTAATTATTGAGTATTGCATGTAATTCGCCATATTCTTTGGTAACTGAAATCATTAAATATATTTTTTTAAACAGATTACAAAATAAAGTAGTTTAATGATAACCTAACCTCAACTGTCATTTTTTGTTTCACGTTTGTGATTTCAATGTATTTATGTAAAATATTACTTACATTTAAATGATCTTCATAAAAGTAAAGCACTGATTTGGCTGATAACTTCTTTAGATCTCACCTTGCAAGATATAACCATTTTTTTCGGATATCTTCTTTATGTGGCACATGTATAAATATTTTTTCAAGAGTACTTATCGAAGTATTTGAACATTCAGATACTACACAGCAGTTATAAGTGTTCATTATATGGAATTTATTCGAGAAAATTAAATATCAAAACACTATATAGCTGTATACGGCGTATACATATTATTACATATTATCATATATTAAACAACTAATATGACCCATCATGAGTTTTTTTGTTTCTCCATCGAGAAACGTAGGTGGCTCTACTAGTACCAAATATTGTATTTAGCTAGTAAACAAACCTTCAAGGCCATTTACGTACGTATTTATATTGTGCGTTCAAAATGTGTTTCAAATAGTGAGCGTTCAGTACATATCTATGGAAATGTACGCTTTAACTTTTTTCTGTTGGTTTAAAGAGGTTGTTTACGTCTTTGCGGGGTAGAGAGCGAGAGGGGAACGCCTATGCTTATTCATAGAGCCCATATATATGCTGTTCATCCAATACTTCTGATAATAAATCTAAGAGCTCAAGAAATAATTTTTTATTTAAAAATTAAACGTGTTAAATGTGGCAATAACGCACTCAGTTGACATTACTATTTTACTGTGTATTGGCAAGTTTTATTATTCTATGGTATTGAGTGACCTAACCTCCAATAACGTTTGTTACTAACGTGTGTGATCATGTCAAGTGAAAACATATGTAAATATCGCTGGAAGGGCAAACTTTGTACTGAAAAACAGTACAAAGCAAGATTGAGACAGGTTGCAGGAAGCAAAATGAACAATAATTTATTTCAGTTTGACAACCAAGATGAGTATAAAATCTATTAAAATGAGTGCAACGTGTCTAAATACCAGGGGACACCATGGGGATCTCGGAAATTATAAGAGATAGAGATTCGGTTAAATGAGAGAAAAGTTACCTTTAAAAGGGAACAGTTTAATGGTCCATTTACATTTTACAAAAATTTCATAGCTTACTAGATATTAACCAAAAACCATTTTACTCCGAAATCTTTCATCGTGAATATTTCTTAAGCGACTTGAAATTTAAAAAAAAGTTTCAAATAAATGTTTTAGGGTTTAGTATTGTCTATTTAAATATATTTTTTTGATTTCCAGAAATGTCACTGTTATTGAGATATGACACTAACATATGTTTTCTTAAATGGAAGCAATATGAAATTTTGTAATTTTTGAACAGAAGATTTTATTACCTTTTCAATGATATGCAGCTTGATATACTTATTTTTCAAAATATCTCAAAAAATGATCAAAAAGTACATTTTATTTATTTAATACACTATATCATCCTAAGATGGCTATGACAATTAACAATAAGATTGAAAAACAACTGAAAATGTATTTATAAGCTTACATAACATAAATTAACTATTTTATTTATAGAAATAAAACATATTTTTATTAATTTAACACAAAATACCAGCCAAAGATGGCTATGGTTATTAACAACAAAAAAAACAATAAGCTATTTTATTTAATACAGTTTACCAGTCTTTGTGGAAAATTATAAAAAAAACTTTATCTTTAACAATAGGTACCCCATATGAAAAAAAATCCAAGTTATGTCTGGTGATCGTGGTGCTGGTTAGTTCCACCCATCCATTTATTTGGTACAACAGAATAATATTGCATTTTTAAAATGTAAAAAAATATTATCAACAAATACGTATCACAAATAATTATAAGTTACAAACAGGCAAAATAACAATTTCTCAGTTGATTTAAAAATCTCATAGTTGACAGCCATAGCCATTTTTGACTGGAAATAAAAAAATGATTTAAAAAAAATAAAATAGCCTATTGTTCTTTTGTTGTTAATAACCATAGCCATCTTTGGCTGGTATTTTGGGTTAAATTAATAAAAATATGTTTTATTTCTATAAATAAAATAGTTAATTTATGTTATGTAAGCTTATAAATACATTTTCAGTTGTTTTTCAATCTTATTGTTAATTGTCATAGCCATCTTAGGATGATATAGTGTATTAAATAAATAAAATGTACTTTTTGATCATTTTTTGAGATATTTTGAAAAATAAGTATATCAAGTTGCATATCATTGAAAAGGTAATAAAATCTTCTGTTCAAAAATTACAAAATTTCATATTGCTTCCATTTAAGAAAACATATGTTAGTGTCATATCTCAAAAACAGTGACATTTCTGGAAATTAAAAAAATATATTTAAATAGACAATACTAAACCCTAAAACATTTATTTGAAACTTTTTTTTAAATTTCAAGTCGCTTAAGAAATATTCACGATGAAAGATTTCGGAGTAAAATGGTTTTTGGTTAATATCTAGTAAGCTATGAAATTTTTGTAAAATGTAAATGGACCATTAAACTGTTCCCTCTTAAAGGTAACTTTTCTCTCATTTAACCGAATCTCTATCTCTTATAGTTTCCGAGATCCCCATGGTGTCCCCTGGTATTTAGACACCCTGTATGTGTGTATGTATACATGTATAGTAGCTGTTTGTGTGTGTGTAGTGCGATGTTGCCAAATGTGTATACTTTTTATCGAAAAGAAATGTAAAACATCATATTTGCTTACTTTTTTATTCGTTTCTCACAAGTTTTTGCTTTCACGCAATATCGAAGATATGAGAAGCTTTGTGATCGTTTTAAAATGAGAAAAAAATAGTTCTCCGATTTCAAAATTTTAACGTGATCTTTTCGTTTCGGGTCAAGACCAACATCTTTTGTCCCGTTTCTGTCTGTCTGTACGTCTTTCCCCTGAATCCTTGTCACACGCATAACTTATGAACCACTGAACCGATATTAATGAAACTTGGTTGGTTGGTTTGGTCTGGTTTGAGGACGGTTCCATTTCAAAATAATCGAAACCGTGTGTAAAGGGAAGGGGTGACACCTCAAAATATTTATTTTTTCAAGATATCTCAAGAACGACACATATTATGTGAATATGTATTTTATAGAATTTGTACAGCATTCAATTTTCTATAATACTTATAGGTCACCTACGTTTGTTGTAAAATATTTCCTTACATTGATTTATTTCAATTTTCTTTATTTTTGTTTGGGAAATATAATTTTTTTATATTTTCAAATTAAATATGAGTTATACAGTCTCTATAGGAGCAGTACGTAGTGAATTTTTTTTATTAGTTTCCATAGTTAATATAAGAAAAAGAAATTAATTACTACGATGAAATAAAAATATTTTTTTAATTAATAAATCTTTTGACTAAAACAAGAATGAATCAAAACAATTATAAAATCAATCAGTTATAAAAGTTGAGTTTATTACAATATATTTTAGCTATAATTTAAAAAATGTACAAAAATATATTTTTCGACCTATTATTTAAATCGCCACAGATTAAGATTTAAATAGAACCGAAGAAAAATAAAACTAATGAAATTCAATAAATTATAACTACCTGAAATATAACACTGAAAAATAGTGAAAACCAAAAGAAAAAAAAAGAAAATGAACAAATTAAATATCGAACGAAGAATAATTATACGAAATTTTTAACCAAAACCAAAAGATGAATAGCAAAATAAAATGGGCAAGTACCTGTTGGGCATGCACATCGGCACATAATAGGGTTCCGTAGTCATTCTCACTACGATTTATAAATAAAGGGTTATTTCAAAATTTTCGTGACTGAAGGGTTAAAAACAAAAAGTTACTTGCTTTTATTATTGCATTTTAGGAGACCTATCAAATGACACCCCACTCAATGGGATAAATGAAAAAAAATTGAGTTCACTTTTCAGTCTATGAAAGGGGGGTCCAAAATATGTTTGAGAATGTTCGTTATAATTTTCAGTGAAAGTACTAATTAAAAGCTGCATTCTGAATTTTTTTCAGATTTTTTGAATCGATAGTTTAGAATGTAAAGGGGGGGGGGGGGCACTGACAACGGCATTAATAAACAAATATATCGTGACTGAAGGGTTAGAATGAAAAAGTTACTTGACTTTTATTATTGCATTTTAGATGACCTATCAAATGACACCCCACTCAATGGGGTAAATGAAAAAAAATTGAATTCAGTTTTCAGTCTATGAAAGGGGGGGGGGTTCAAAATATTTCACTTAAAACATTAATTGAGGTTTTTTAGATATGTCTCTTAAAATGCAATAACAAATATTTAAATATATTTTAATTTTAACCCTTCAGTAACGAGATATCAGAGTGCCCCCCCCCCTAATTTATAAACTATCGATTCAAAAACTGAAAAAAAATCCAGGATGTAGCTTTTAATTAGTACTTTCAATGAAAAAAAATTCAAAAATCGTTTGAAACGATTTTTAAAACAAATTGGGATAAATCTTTGTAAGGGAATATTTTACAACATGGTGACCTATATTTTAGAAAATTGAATACTCTACAAAATTCTTGAGATATTTTTAAAAAATGTATGTTTCATAAATAAATGTGGCGAAGAAGCAAATAACGAATTAAAATCAGTATGAATAAGAAATATATAAATATTATAATGAAATCAAATATATTTTAATTGTTTACTATAAATGTCGACAATAAACATCAAAACGAATTCAAATACCTACATATCATGAGTCATATTGAGTATGCATTTCACAGAATAAAGATACTGGTACAGCTGGTACATTTGTATATGCTTACAATAGACAAAAAGTCGCTCTATATTTTTACCACAGATGAAAATAATATAACGATAAGATTTATCATAGACTGTATTTATATTAAAAGATGTAACGCCATCTAGGTTATTTTTGTGTAAGCTTAAGCCTGTATAGCTCGATCATCAACGCCATCTAGTTATCACTTGGTTTGAAACACATCATGAGACATATTAGTTGTTTAATATATGATATTATGCATTACACTGTTTGATTATCATAATGTGACGTCACACATACTACGAGTTTTGGAATGAGTGTTTTGGCGGGAAAATTTTCATTTGAATAAAAAAATATTATTTTCAGTGTCTTTTCGGCATTATTTTGAAAAAAAAAACACACACAAGTTTATATTATATACATACGAACAATTTAAAGTACAATTTAAAATTTAGTCAAATACCCTATTGTCAGAAATCGTTTAGTCGTTCCATAGAAAAATGTTAATTTATGGTATATTATAATTTTATCGTTTATAACGATTGCAAAAACATTTTTTTCGCGACCGAATATTAGGATAATCTTTTTTAACATAAAAGCTATAACAAAATCCACTTACATCTAAAAAAAAGACTAATAAACAGAAATGTTATTATAGGTCGATTTTTTGTTGTCGTACAGTTTTTGTGCGAGTGGCTGTGTAATAGGCATGATAACAGTAACAAAGTATCATTGAAATTATGATTTTAAATAATCAAATAGGTTAAAAAGATTCTAAAAAAGTTATTTATTTTTATATGTATTAAAAGCGAGATTAATATAATTTTTGCTAAAATAAAAATGCAAAATACAACAATCCGCCATGTTAAATGGAACACCAATCAGAGCAGACGTCACGCATCAGTAAACGTCAAAAGTGATTGACTTTTATTTTAGACAGATATCAATTCCTCTTAAGCTACGGTTTCCTAGAAAAGCGGCGTCGTTATCTAGCGGCCGTAATGTAGCGGTGAGTGACGTCACCAAAACGTTGTCTAGGAAAACCAATGGTGTTGGTTTCCTAAAAAGCGTTGAATGTAAACGTAACGTTAAATATCGTTGCCGTTATTTATATGACGGTTGCCATAGCGGTGATGAACATTTGTCGAACGTTTTTTCACGTGTAGCGGTGAACGTTCCATTACAAAAAATGAGTAGAAACGTGATTTGGACCTACGAAAATGACAAAAAATTGATTTTTCATCAAGTACATGCAAAGAGTATAGTTAAAACAAAATTTATGGAACAATATCGGAACTGTACATCAATAAAACGGCCAGTCTATGAATGGGGGGTGCAATTTTTCTTTACAGTGTTCGTTATAATTTTCATTGAAATAACTAATTGAAAGCTACATTCTGAATATTTTTCAATTTTTTACATCGATTGTTTAGAAAATAGAGGAGGAGACACTCTGATAATGACTTTGAAAGCAAATATATCGTGACTAAAGGGTTAATTCAAAAGTCCCCAAAACATTTTTTATTGTGAAATACACACCCTTTAAAATATATTAATTATAAGGTTGTTAACTTTGTCAATAAATACACTATGGTACAATAAACAGTAATAATGGTGAGTATGTAAGTTTATTTGAAAACATTAAATAAATGACATAACCTTAGATTAAAGTAGTAAGTATTTATAATATAACTTAAAATATTATTTTCTTAAATGAATATGTCACAAAAGAATAAATAAATACAAAAACTGAAAAAGTATTGCACAAATAATATTTATATGACATTTATTATACGTTAATTCTACAATTATAACTTTTCAGTTAAACAAGTAATATTTTCTAGGAAACCATGACTTTTTCACCGTTAAGACGGCCGTCAAAAACGCCCGCCATATCACGGCCGTTAGATAACAGTACCGTTTTTCTAGGAAACCGTAGCTTTACAAGATTATTAGGTACTTTGGAATTCATTTTTAACACACAAAATAATTAAATTATTGTCTAACTCTGAATGTTTGATTATTGTTGACAAGGAGTGTGACGTCACAACTCTGAAATGTCACCTGCGAGCGTTTTGGCGTCAAATTCAAAATTAGTTTTAAAAGAGTCAATTTTTGCGATTAAATGATTCATCATTCCTATTATACGTGGCCTTAGCACATGTAACATCCAAATATAATCTACTAGAGCCATCTGTCGTTTAGTGGATTCACTGCTACTCCCGAGGTCAGAACCCCGACTTTTCTAAAGACTGCTTAACACCTCGTTAATCGCTATCAATCTGATAGATACATACATTATTTCTTTGGACGCCATTAATTATTTCTAAGGACTTTTCATTAGTTGCTAAATTTTCTAAAAGTTACTAGAAGTTTGGGTGTCCCCTGAAACAGTAATTATGAATTTTCGTAAGTTGTACCCATTACAACTTTTGATTAACATACTTTGAACTACAGTAGAAACCGGTTATAACGACATCGGTTAATATGACGTATCGGTTTTAACGACTCAAAATAAAAGTCCAACTGAATCCCATATAATTGCGTTTTCACCGGTTATTACGACTAGGGATGAAACGATACGAGTACTTACTCGATACTTTTCTTCCGATACCAAGTACTTTTTGTATCGATACTTTGAAACTAACAAGGGGACGCTACAGCACGTGTGTTGGGAATTTCAATGAGCTTGTGGTATGTAAAACTAGAGCAAAAATAAAGAGACATGTGTCCAACAATTTGAGCTCATAGGCCTTAATTACAAAGATAATTAACTTTGAAAATTTGTGTATTCAATATATACACAAATGTATATATTGATATATTGTGTATAATGTTCGCTCGAAATATAAATATAATAGCCGCGCGGTCAACGCGCTGGCGTCTCGCCTTGAAAACGATGGTTCGAATCTCGGTTTTAATATTTTGATTTTTATTTTTATTTACAATTATTTTTTATTTTTCATTAATTTTTTGTACACATTACCTCTCCCTCGTGCGTAAAAATTTATAAATTAGACATAAATATAACATATATTATTATTGACAATAGATGTTTGTTATATATTGATATGTACGCCAGTACATAATTATTATTTTGTTTTAAAGTAAATTTAATGTATTATTGACACAGCTCATTAGTTTTGAATTGAAAAAAATATCTGTATAGTTGAACAATCATCTATTGTCAATAACAATATATGTTTTTATACACGCTTATATTAAATACACAAATTTTCAAAGTTAATTATCTTTGTAATTAAGGCCTATGAGCTCAAATTGTTGGACACGTGTCTCTTTATTTTTGCTCTAGTTTAACATACCACAAGCTCATTGAAATTCTCAACACACGTGCTGTATAGTCCCCTTGTAAGTATCAAGTAGGTATCGGTCAAAAGTACTCGTATCGGTAATCGGTATTGGGATCCGTCAGATGGGAGGAGCCTAAAAAACATGGCGCAGCTAAGGGTTTAGTTTAATTTTAAAAAATTACAAGACAGTGTCAATAGTATATATAAGTATTAATATGTACACATATTTTAAATTCACTCATTATAATTACAGATAATATCACGCAATAACATCAAATATAATACGCATACGTTATTTATTTTTGATTGTTTACAATTTTTCAACAAACAAATCTTTTAAATACATATTTATATTATAATAAATCAATTATATATAGGAAAACTTGTAAAATTCTTTCTTGGTACTTACTGTTCTTTCATTCATTTTATTTTTGGGTGATTTAAAACATAATATTGTGATTTAATCGTAAGTTTTACTATAAACCGTAGGTTCATCTGTCAGTTAATGCTTGAGATTATTTATTTTTTTCATTATTAATTTCTATTACCATAGCAATAATACCCCCAGTCTAGTTACAAGTTTTGCCACCAGGTGGTGTACACTCATTTGACGGATCCCAATACTGATAAAAATGATTTTTTGTGAATTAAATATTGAAATTTTTTAACGCACCGTCATGTATTATACAAAAACAAACAACTGTCAAAAATATGAATTAAAATCTACACTATATAAGCTTCTATCCCATTTTTTACATGTCGTCAAGTATACGTTGTACTCATTTTAATGGACTTTATATTCAACTGAGCTGAGTGCGTTGTTGCATTTAACACACGTTTCATGTTCAAATAAAAAATTAATTCTTGTGCACTTAGATTTATTATTAGATTTTAGAAGTATTGGATGAACTGCATGGATATATAATAAAAGTGAAAATAATTTTTTTTAAATAAATTATTAGCCACTAACAACTTATTTTAAAGGTTACAAAATTATTTTTATGCGATTGGCAAATTTTACAAAAAAAAAATCGATTGATACGAGTATGTATCGATACTTTTCAATCGATACCGAGTAAGTATCGATACTTTACGACTGAAAACTGTATCGAGTAAAAGTATCGATGCCTCAGCGGTATCGTTTCATCCCTAATTACGACTATCCGCTTTTTACGACCAATATGACTGGTTTTGCATTCAAATAATAATCTATTCAAACCGGAAGGTTCAAAATACGAATACCCAATCTTGAACATTCGTGTTCCAAAATTCATGACCTGCACCCAGATCTTCCCTGCATTCAACACTGGTTATAAAAATCCTCCTCCAATGGATATAATGAAAACTCTTAACAAAACATAATTAAACTAGCTGTCGGATCCAATTTTACCCGGGGATATAAAATTAAACTATATAACGTATAATGCTGTGGGGTGCGATCCTTTAGGTCCACACAATCAACTTCCCAACATGGTATGACTTACAATACTTGAATACTGATTACTTATTGTTTCCATAATTAATATTACTATGTTATAGTTTGTAAATATTTTTTTTTAATATGTATATGAAAAATTTTAATGGAATTTATCAGAAATAAAACTCACCCTTTGTATTATGAATATTAGTTTTCTAATATCCTAATAATGTCAATAATATAATGCACATTTTTAGAAAAACTAATCTGACAGTTTGAATTTTGAATTGTGTTGTTTCCAAGGCAACATGAATTATTAGATGTATTATTAGTATGAAATTCAAATTTTGATGGTGGTTTTCATCCCTGTAATGGCTGTTTGGACCCATTTAAAAAACTAGCTGTCGGATCCAATTTTACCCGGGGATATAAAATTAAACTATATAACGTATAAAGCTGTGGGGTGCGATCCTTTAGGTCCACACAATCAACTTCCCAACATGGTATGACTTAAAATACTTGAATACTGATTACTTATTGTTTCCATAATTAATATTACTATGTTATAGTTTGTAAATATTTTTTTTACTATGTATATGAAAAATTTTAATGGAATTTATCAGAAATGAAACTCACCCTTTGTATTATGAATATTAGTTTTCTAATATCCTAATAATGTCAATAATATAATGCACATTTTTAGAAAAACTAATCTGACAGTTTGAATTTTGAATTGTGTTGTTTCCAAGGCAACATGAATTATTAGATGTATTTATTAGTATGAAATTCAAATTTTGATGGTGGTTTTCATCCCTTTAATGGCTGTTTGGACCCATATAAAAAATAAATACTGAAATACACGTTTCATTATTTGTATTGTATAGTATTTATTCTAAGTTCCGACTAAATTTGACCAAGAAAAAAAATAAAAATGAAAAAAACACCCTTTTTACCCCCGTAGGGGTTGAACTTCGAAAAATCCTTTCTTTCAGATCATATTCACGTCAAGACGCTTCGATTAGCACCCCAACGAAGTCAATAGCATTTTTTGTTCGCGAGATTTCGTCCCGGAAAAAAATGACACGTACGTACGTACGTACATACACACACACACACACACACACAGACATTTTTCTGAAAATAGTGTCAATATACTCTAATGCCCTTTAAACATGAAAATATGTTAAAATTTTTGATTTCGATTTTCGGACCAATTACAATAACTCCCTATTGGGAAGTTAATAAATATTGAAATACACGTTTCATTATTTGTATTGTATAGTTATTATTCTAAGTTCCGACTAAATTCGACCAAGAAAAAAAATAAAAATGAAAAAAAAACACCCTTTTAACCCCCGTAGGGGTTGAATTTCGAAAAATCCTTTCTTTCAGATCATATTCACGTCAAGACGCTTCGATTAGCACCCCAACGAAGTCAATAGCATTTTTTGTTCGCGAGATTTCGTCCCGGAAAAAAATGACACGTACGTACGTACGTACATACACACACACACACACACACAGACATTTTTCTAAAAATAGTGTCAATATACTCTAATGCCCTTGAAACATGAAAATATGTTAAAATTTTTGATTTCGATTTTCGGACCAATTACAATAACTCCCTATTGGGAAGTTAATAAATACTGAAATACACGTTTCATTATTTGTATTGTATAATATTTATTCTAAGTTTCGACTAAATCCGATCAAGAAAAAAAATAAAAATGAAAAAAACACCCTTTTTACCCCCGTAGGGGTTGAATTTCAAAAAATCCTTTCTTTCAGATCATATTCACGTCAAGATGCTTCGATTAGCACCCCAACGAAGTCAATAGCATTTTGTGTTCGCGAGATTTCGTCCCGGAAAAAAATGACACGTACGTACGTACGTACATACACACACACACACATACACACATACATTTTTCTGAAAATAGTGTAAATATACTCTAATACCCTTGAAACATGAAAATATGTTAAAATTTTTGATTTCGATTTTCGGACCAATTACAATAACTTCCTATTGGGAAGTTAATTAAAGAAAAATTGCAATTACAACGGAAATTTAATTCCACGACAGATAACATGGATGAATAAACAAATCTTGTATCTTTACACCGCTAAGGTAATCTAGAGTCCCAGATAAAGCGTCAAATATTTTACGCAAATATTCTTACTAAAGTAATGAGTTTTATAAAAGATTGGTTTACCCTCCTCGTCGGTGGAGGTCCCAGGCATTTACCCTTTTATGCCCATAAGATATCACTCGAGTGCGAAAAACACATTTAACCCTTGTGTTAGGTGTACCTTTTTCGATTTCATTATAGTTTCATGTTTTGTGTTTTTTTTATTTTATTTTATGGGCATCCAGGAATGCCAAGATCTATTTTATTACCTATAATGTTATTTCTTGAATTTTTTTTGGAAGTAACAGATTTTGGGGCCTAGATTTAGGATAGGTACCCGTGTACCTTAATTATCTTATTTATATACCTATTAAGATGGAATTTGGCAAACAGATGTAAATCTATACCTTTTACAGTATGATTTCACACTTATGAAATATAAATTCACATTAATGAAAACAGATTTCGCACTAATGAAATATGAATTCACATTAATGAAAACAGATTTCACACTTATGAAATATAATTTCACATTAATGAAAACAGATTTCGCACAAATGAAATGTAATTTCACATTAATGAAAACAGAATTCACATATACGAAAAATAATTTATCAGGAGCGAAATTAATTTCAATTAATGAATACAAATTTAAATGTTTTTTATTTCTTATAATATTATTATAATATTAAAAAAGTTCTTCAAAATTGTTAATATGTAATGAAAAAAGGTGATTCAGTCGCCACTGCTCCGATCGAATATTAACACGTAAATGTATTTAATTTGTTTAATATGGATGTTCTAAAACGCATTTTGAAGCTGACAGTAATTTTTGAACCTTTGATTCGATTTTTTATCGCTTCCCACTACTCCTTGAAAGATTTCAGAAAAGTGAAAGAAGTCTAAAATTTTGTAATTCAGTATAATTCAAAATTGGCGTGTCAAACTTCAACAATAGATTCAAGCAGTGGCGTAGTGAGAAAAAAATTCGAGGGGGGTTATTATTTTCGGGGGGAGGGGGGGATATACATGTGTTAAATTTTGGAAGGTATTTTGAACTGATGTTTTCTCAAAACATAAGTTTTTTAGAACACTAAATATTTAGGGGGGGGGGGTTGTCCCCAACCCGAAAATTTTTCGTAAGAAAGTTAAAGCCCCCCGAAGATTTAGCCCCATAAAAAAATTAATTTTGGGCAAAATTTTGACCACCCTAATATAATATGTATGAAGGAAGGTATATAATATTATAAGAAATAAAAAACATTTAAATTTGTATTCATTAATTGAAATTAATTTCGCTCCTGATAAATTATTTTTCGTATATGTGAATTCTGTTTTCATTAATGTGAAATTACATTTCATTTGTGCGAAATCTGTTTTCATTAATGTGAAATTATATTTCATAAGTGTGAAATCTGTTTTCGTTAATGTGAAATCATATTTCATTAGTGCGAAATCTGTTTTCATTAATGTGAATTTATATTTCATAAGTGTGAAATCATACTGTAAAAGGTATAGATGCAATGAACGATCAAAATCAAATTATGAATTATTCACTTTAAATGCTTGTAGGAAAGTAAAATTCGTTTATAAACTACTTAAACAATATTAGTACATACTTATGTTTAAAACCTTATTTCCCATTTCTTAACTTATTTTACAATTTTAGTCAAAAAATTAATATTTGTGTTGATTACATGAAAATATTTTATTCTGAATTATCTGTCAAATTTAAAAACAAAAGAATCATTTTATTATTATAAATGACAGAAATTCAAATATTATTAAATAACATTGTTTAGAATTTAGAACATACGTAGAATATGTATACAAATGCAATGAAAACAATAATATTAGTAGTTTTAATGCTTTTATATATGAAAAACTATTGTAATAAAACAAATCATTACATTTAAGAACGCCATTTTTTTTTTTTTTTCAGCAGTAATTATTTTTTTCTCGCAATTTAAGTTCTGTAAGAGTATATTTTTTTTATGAAACGTGTTACTAAAAATTTCAGAAATTTTTCGGTGTTGGAACCATGTGTATTATTACAATTTAACCGTCAATACACCATTCTGCCATAAGAGCCCATGTTAATTTCGTTAATTTAAAAAAAATAATTACTCAAACTATGTAGTAGAACCTTTCCGAAATTTTGTGTGGGTACTTAAGTTTTATTATGGAATAACTCCTCCAAATTTAAACCATTTCTCGGTTAAAAGAGATACCTGCCATACATCCTTAAAAACCAAAATTATGAAATTTTCTAAAAAAAAATTTTTTTGGACCCCCCTCCCATAGACTGAAAAGTGTACTTAAAAAAATATTCATTTACCCCATTATATCTTTAGATAGGTATCTTAAAATACAGCAAACATGTTCTAAAAACTTTTGCCTTTAACCCTTCAGTCACGAGAACAGAAAAGAAATATTTAACTAAGATATTTATCTTTTTGATATTGGAGCAATATTATAAAATTTCAATCCTACACATGTCATAATAAAAACACAACTGTTTTTGTAAAATCGAAAATTTTACACTCACTAATGCAAAATAACATTTGCTTTCTATTTACATATTTTCATTGATTTAATAGGTAATGATTGTTGTAAAATAAAAAGTAAAATCACTAATAATAACATTAAAGGACCTCGCAGAATACTTATAGAAAAGGGATTTCGGTCAAACTCTTTGAAACTTTGGATTATAATAGTCCTTGATGAGTAGATCAAAAGTGTCAATGGACACTAAGTTCTAAAAACTCAAACTTTTAAGATATAGCCCTCTGAAGTTAGGTATCATGATTGTCTTTAATTTACAATATTTTTTTGTAGAACCTTAAATTTCGCTCAACTTTTTGTATGTGTTCCCAAAGACATCTATAATCGATTGCCACCATAAAAAGGTAAACTTTTCAATTCATTGAGAAATGACAACACTTAAATCTTTTTGTTACGTTTTTTTAATTATAAAGAAATCCAATTGTTTTATAATAAAAAAACGTAATAATAAGATTTAAGTACTGCCATGGGCTAAAGAATTGAAAAGTTTACTTTTTTATGGTGACAATCGGTTATATAAGTCTTTGGGAATACATACAAATAGTTATGTGAAAATTAAGGTTCTACACATTTTTTTATTGTAAATTAAAGCATGATCCCCAACTTTAGAGGGCTATATCTTAAAAGTTTGAGTTTTTAGGACTTAGTGCCCATTGACACTTTTAATCTACTCATCAAGGACTATCAGAATCCAAAGTTTCAAAGAGTTTGACCGAAACCCCTTTCCCATAAGGATTCTGCGGAGTCCTTTGACAACAATAACATTAAACATACCGCGCAAATTGTTTAATAGTCAGCTTTTGTAACTCAAGTTTCACCTCAGTTTTAAATCAGTTTTATTGTGAGCAAATCGAAATACTGATTGATAATTCAGTAATTAATTATAGATAATACATGTAATGCAGAAACGTGTTAAGGTAGTGGGTCCATCATAATGTGATCACATTAGGCCATGAGTACAAATTTTAATTTAGAGAAATGATCATGGCAACGCTGTACATTATCTAATATTAACTACTTGTCAAATGATTATATTTTATCATCTAAACTACCACAGAATATATTAATAATTAATGAAATCGATTATAATTCCCTTCAATCCACTTATCATATTTTGTAATACATTATTTCATTATTTCGTGTATTTTTTACTATAATCAAATGAATACGTTGTTGCCACATTGTCAACAATACTGTAATTTATGTGATGGTTTGGTAGTTAAATCTGGTTAAATCTTAAAAACGGGATGGTCAATAATTCCAATTTTTTGTATACTGTTTTCTTTCATATAAATATACAACATGTCAGTTTTTTATGAAAATCTGACGCTACGTTTAAATTCTATCTAATAAAACGTTACGTTAGTGTACGGTTAGTCCATATAAGCTGTGTTAAAAATATAAACTTTGAGATCGTTTTTCATGACTTTGAGATGGTCAACTTTAATAAAAATGGGCTATCTTTCAGATATTAATCTAGGGAATATTCCTGTGCAATTTAAACAAAATCTGACGAAAACATGTTAACGGACCAACTACCTTAACGCTAACTGGGTCAAAATATCCTAGATGTATGTATATGATAGATATGATATACATATATGCGCATATATGTATGTATATATGAGATTCTGTGTGAACAGGCTTTGTGTCACCCTTACTATCTCATTATGCAACATTGACAACACTATGGGTGTGGTTGACATGACATTTATTTTATTAGTAATAGAAATTCTCTGTTGCTTCAACTGCGTTGTATTAGAAATAGCTATTGTAAATTTATCATGGGCCTGATATTTTCTAATATATGTTTTTTGAATTAATTACATCCTAATTTGAAGGACCCAATCTGATTTATTTACTCCAAAACGTATGCAACATTTTAAATAATTATTTTTTTACAGATCCAATGAAGCCGAAAATTATGTAAACTTCGGAAACAACAAAAACAGAACCGATTTTTATTAAATATTTGTATACCTATACAGAGTGTCCAAGATAAGCGTGAAATGCATGGGAATATCCTAAACGGTAAGAGATACAGATGAGGCTAAATGAGATTAATTATTTGTAAAAAGGGGTGAGTATTACTTATTGGCGGTATACAAAAAAAACTGAAAATTCGAAATTTCTTTAATGGCTTTCACACTGATTTTTTAAATGCATAAAACTAAGGATTTTCAGATTTTCCGTGAATTTTCCACATTTACAAAGAGTATTAACATTGTATTATTTAAAGAATGAACTTATAGGGCTAAAACTTTAAGAAATGTTAAGCCAATAAATATAAAAACTTCATATCAATACTTGTTAAAAATAAAAAATACTATGGCTAGGCCATAAAATGCACACCCCTTAAACATAAAAAATGTATTAATTTATAATATCAAATAAATACGATACAATATAATTGGTGAAACTTAAAAGGATATTTAAAAAAAATATTGGAGGTAATTAATATTATATAAATATATAAAATGAAGTTTATCACTCATTAAGATTTTTTAGAAAATCAACAATGAATCTTGATATCAATTGATTATTACCTTTTTTATTTAAATTTAGGATGTATTGTGATAAAACAACAATCATTTTAATTTACAATTTTTATATAAAATATTTTTTTTGTAAAATGTATAAAGTAAATTAATTAATTAATAATAATAATTAAAAAGATAAATACATCCACATATTGCAGCGATAACAGCTGTGTTCACCTGATATCTAGCATTGAAAATGAAACATACATTATCTAAAGAAAGTCAAGTTAGGTTATATATTATATATTTTTGTTTTAAAAATGCAAACTTACCAGATTTTATCTTGATTAAAAAGATTGATTGGCTTTGAATAAAATAATTAAAATACAGCACGTATCGATGTACATGTATTTATATATTAATTAACACAATATAATAATTATAATACATGTAATTTGCAATGACACATGAAGAAATAGCGACACTAGCGCCTAACGTATGTTTCTTGAACTTCTCCTAGCTATACTCTATTTGTAAAAATAATTCTTGTCAAAATATGAATTTTTGTTTAAATAAACTGTAAATTTCGTTACTTTTAGTTATTCAATTTTGTTGAGTTTTAATAGGGTTCTATTCTGATAATAGATGAAGTGAATTCAAAAGGATTTGTGCAAATTTATTTAGAATTGTAACCTGCAGTTCGGCGTTTTTATCAAAAAAGGGGGTTAAATCAACAAATTGAACTTTATTTATATTTTTATAACAGAAAATTAAAACCAATCGATATTAAACTAAGTATAAATGGGGACTGTAATGTTTTCTATCAGAAAATGTAAAAATGTAAGTGGGATACAGAAGAAATTTAAGATATAATGCTCATTTTATCAATTTATATACGAAAAAAAATTTTAGCACGATAATAGAACACACTTCCAAGCAGGGCCTGCTTGGGTGTGCAATAATGTAAATGAACTGCTTTAAATTGAATTTCAAATAAGTGTTCTTCGAACAATTATGCAAAATTTAATAAATATTTAAGAAATAATTTTAACATAGCACGCACGGAAAATCCGGAGAATATACAGCTTTATAATTGAAAATATTGAAGTTAGAGGGCTTAAACTTTCAAAAGTGGTAGGTAAATACGTCTCAAATAAGCATTAAAGAATGTCGAGCTGAAATAACGGCAAAAGAAAATTATTCTATACGCGAAGCGAGCGGATAAAAATTTTTTAACAAAACTTATAATATGAAGAATAATGCAAATAACGTGCTCTAAATTTATGTACCTACTGATTTTAATTAAGTGTACTTCGAATAATTATGCTAAATTTTATCAATATTAAGTTTCAAGTATATGTAGAATGTAGATATATTTATTTTTATTTTTTTCGTTCAAATATCAATAGTAATTAGTTAATGAAATTATAAGTATTGAAAATTAACATTTTTCACTTAGATTTTTACTTTCTTATACACATGTATATTTATGAAATATACATATTGTATAACTAAAGTCGATTTTTTCGAAATCCGAATTTTGATGGAATTATCTATTTTGACCTTCCCTGAATCCATTTAGACTATTTCCGCCATAATGTATGTGTGTATGTCTGTCTATAGACGCTGTAACTCAAATACGACGAATCGTAGAATGGTGAAATTTTATACTTAAGATTAATTTTTGTCTGGGAAGTAAACCTCCTATTTTTTTAAAACGATCATTCAACCGGAAACGGATGTTTACCTAGATCGATTTTTGAATTTTTCGAATTACATTGAAATGCTGCGAATTAGATAAAATGTTCAAGTTGAAAAATGTCAGTTAATTAAACAATATATACACGGAAAAAACCTGAAGTTTTAGTTTTTCCTGATCATCCCGGATAGTAAGCGACAACTTATCATTATAAAATATTACTTACTGTAATAATGTTTGCAGATACTCAATATAAAATTGAACTACAGCCTAAAATTATAATATTACAGTTTCAGACTGTAAAAAATATTTTATAATAATAGTTGTCACTTACTATCCGGAAAGTACACATTTTTTTACAAAATAATTTTTGGGATCTTCGATTCATGATAATATCAGCCTTGGCCGTTTTTCTCTATTCAGGGTCTAAAAGAGAAAAGTTTTCTTTAATGGTAACTTTTTTCTATTTTCTCCCCATACTGTTCCCTAATATTTAGTTTTAGACACTAGACGCAAAAATACGATATTTAAATGATTTAATAGTAATTTTAGTCAAACACAAAAACACTATCATTAACTTTATTTAATAAAGGGTGGGTTAAGTAAATTGGGGGTCATAGGCGCAAACTGATTTGGGAGCCCCCATTCCCCTTACTTCCAACAAAAATTACAATAAATTAACTAAAAAAAATTAATCATTAATTTTATAAAATTCGCTTTTAACTTCGTATTCATTTCAAGTGCTCAATGAAAATGTTATTTTTTTACAAAAGGTAATTTAAATATCTTTTAAGAAATTACAAAATAAAGGTTTCTTAATTTTTAATGTATGAAAATCGGATGCAGCCTTATTAAAACAGAAGCGAGCTTAAATTGAAAGAATAGAAAACGAAGACAAAATATTTAATTAATTGATACTTTTGCCAAAAATTTATAGAAATACAATCCTAATAATTTTTTACGAAAATTATTAAATCGAAAATAATTTTGGAACAGTGAGACTGGTTGATAAAAATTAATGTGACATTCATACAAATGTGCGTATGTATAAATTCCAGGGACCTGAATATTAGGGTGGCCCTTAATTTACTTATTTTCGAATTTCTTTAAGGTTACCTCCCAAATTTCTTAAAGATACGAAAAAATTAATGTATACAAAATTTTAAAGTGATTGGATATTATTAACACGTGCCACCGAGCGATCGAATATTAACACGTAAAATGCATTTAATTTTTTCAATTTTTCTTTAAACAGCTATATCTTTGTGAAAATTGAATGGATTTTGATGTTCTAAAACGCATTTTAAAGCTGACACTTTCCAGTTCTTGTACCTTTTATTCGATTTTTTTTCGCTTCCCACTACTCCTTGAGAGATTTCAGAATAAGTGAAAGAAGCCTAAAATTTTACAATTCAGGATAATTCAAAATTGGCGAGCCAAACTTCAACATTAGGTTGAAAGAATTATTTTGAGCAAAAAACTTAATTTTAACATGTGTCCGAAAATTTTTCGTAAGAGAGTTATAGCTCCCCGAAGATTTTTTCGAATTTTTTAGGGGGCTGTAATTCCCATACAACAAATTTTTCGGATACATGTTTAAATAAAGTTTTTTGCTCAAAATACTTTTTCCAACGTACTGTATAAGTTTGGCACGTCAATTTTGAATTATTAAATTTTTTGCTTCTTTCACTTTTCTGAAACCTCTCAGGGAGTAGTGAAAAGCGATAAAAAATTGAATAAAAGATAGAAGAACTAGAAAATGCCAGCTTTAAAATGCGTTTCAGAACATCAAAATCCATTCAATTTTCACAAAGATACAGCTGTTTAAAGAAAAATTGAAAAAATCAAATGCATTTTATGTGTTAATATTCGATCACTCGGTGGCACCTGTTAATAATATCCAATCACTTTAAAGTTTTATATACATAATTTTTTTCGTACCTGTAAGTTTGAGGGGTGACTTTAAAGAAATTCGAAAATAAGTAAATGATGGGTAAATTGAACTCGAACCGCTATATTTCAAAGTCAGCAAACCTGAACCTGAACATTTTCATAGATAACCGGTAATCATATATTTTTAAAAGGTTCTAGAAATTATTTTAAATATTTTCTCTAATGATTATAAAGGACCCCGCACATTCCTTATGGGAACTGGCTTTCCGTGAAAATCGCAAAATTTTTGGTATGTTATAGTTTATGTGATACTGATCAAAAGCTCTCAAAGGCACAACCTCGAAAAATGAACCGTTTCGGCGATAAAAAATTTTCAAGTAAAAAATATGAAATTAATGTTTTATTTGAGTTTTTATTGTTTTAATGCTTTTTTGACTATTCTAGTTTTTCACTAATGCTATTTCAGAGGTAGGTAAGTTGTTATTAATGATATTACAATGATGAAAAATGTAATTATTAATTTTTTGACTATGGTGTATAAATAACAAAATTGATATACCCCCTGAAAAATTAAGATTTATATTCTGTTTCATTTAAGTTTGCAGTGGTTGCCGAGTGATTTTGACCGTACGATATACGATTCATACCATCAAATCACACTGCAAACTTAAATGAAATAATATAGCAAAGATTTTGATGACAAAAAAATAAATGCTGTTCAAATCATCAATTATTTTAATTAAATAATAAAAAGATATTCCACTAAGGTATTTATGTAAACTAGTAATGATATATTATAAATGTGAGTTATTTGTAAAAATGTTAAAAGATTTAAAACTTAAATAAAACTTTAATTTCAGTTTTTCATCTTCAAAAATTGTTATCGACGAAACGGCTCGTTTTTCTAAGTTGTGCCTGTGAAAGCTTTTGATCAGCATCATATAAACTACAACGTACCAATTTAGCGAATTTCACGGAAAGCCAGTTGCCATAAGGAATGTGCAACATGCAACACGTTAAATGTACAAACACCACTAAATTTTACATTTTCTTGCTAGCTTTAATAATTCTATAACTCTATTAAACGGATTATATTTCAATTTACAAAAAATATATGTAAAAGAAAAGATTTCAATCATTACAATATAATTTTGTTTTTACCCTATTTTGTAATGATATTTTAAAGGCAATTAAATTTTTTTTCATTAGAAAATACGTTCTATTTTTTTTTCGAAAAAAAAAATTACAAAAACAAACCCGAACTCAAACCTGAAAACGGCTTTCGAATCTTAAACAATTGGCAGCATGCTGAACTAAACCCAAACCGATATTTATATATTAAACTCGAACCATAAATAAATTCAGATTCAAGTCCCTAATAATAAGGTGACCAGAATTATAAAAATAAAAAAGAGGATACAATTCCAAAATAGTGGTACCCTTTCTACCATTCGAAAACTCCTCGGAAAAGGTCACTTTATTTTTGGACCTCGAAAATTTTATAAAAAAATTTATTTTTATTTGTTTTAACTTAATTGATATGTTTATTTGCAAGTACTCGTATGTAAACAGAATTGTAAATCATTTTTATAAATTAAAATTTATTATTAATTTCAATAATAATTATTAATTATTATTTTTGAAAAAAATAAAATATTTATTTTTTTGTAATTTTAAGTATATCTTTATTTTACCAAATAACAAAAAAAGACGACAATTTTTTATAGAGAATATAGAAAATACAAGACTTTCCTCATCAAAAGAGGACGGATGGTCACTGGTCACCTTACTAATAAGTACCACGACACATATGTATAAAACATTAAACCTTGACCCGCACTATATTAAAATGCACAAAACACATTTATCAATATGAATTATTATTAAATATTACACAACTCCATACTTTATTAAAAAATACACATTAAAATAATCACTACGAAAATTTTAAATTTTTATTGTTCGTTTCTTTGTGATATATATTATGAATTCAGATTTTATAGTATACTATTTAATATAAATTCCTTTATATTTAATAGCTAGATTATATACTAATATTAAATAAATAAATGTAACCTTACAACACGTGTAGACACAGAGAGAATCGCGTCCTAAACTAAACACCAGCAGCCCGTAACAATAAAAGCAACAGTTGTTCTATGTCGTATTACGATAGTTGCCTAGCAACAAAACCAGACTCTGAGCGTCGCGGCGCGTGTGACGCACAAAGCGTTCCTCGTCACATTTATATAGTACCGCTCTTCCACCCCTAACGTCTCGCTACTGCCGCTATTATTTAGAGGTGAAAGCAATGCGGTAGCGCAGCGAAGGACTGTGCAATCTATTGCATTTGACCTTTAAAGACAAAATTTAAGGATGACACACTAGCGTTAAGAAGCATATTCTCTTGTTAAAATAAAACGATATTACAAATATATAAAACGGGCAAGTGCGTGTTGGGCACGCACATGATAGGGTTCCGTAGTCATTCTCACTACGATTTATAAAAAGTATTTTTCAAAATTTTCGTGACTGAAGGGTTAAAATAAAAAATTCAATTGACTTTTATTATTGCACTTTAGGAGACCTATCAAATGACACCCCACTCAATGGGGTAAATGAAAAAAATGTGAGTTCACTTTTCAATCTATGAAAAGGGGGTCCAAAATATTTTTGACAATGTTCGTTATAATTTTCAGTGAAAGTACTAATTAAAAGCTACATTCTGAATTTTTTTCAAATTTTTTGAATCGATAGTTTAGAAAATAGAGGGGGGGGGGACGCTCTGACAGCGACATTAAAAAGCAAATATATCGCGACTGAAAGGTTAAAATCAAAAAGTTATTTGACGTTTTTTATTGCATTTTACGAGACCTATTAAATGACACCCCACTCAATGGGGTAAGTGGGGAAAAAATGTAAGTTCAATTTTCAGTCTATGAAAGGGGGGTCCAAAATATGTTTGACAATGTCCGTTATAATTTTCAGTGAAAGTACTAATTAAAACCTACATTCCGAATTTTTTTCAGATTTTTTAAATTGATAGTTTAGAGAATAGAGGGGGGGGGACGCTTTTTTAATGACGTTAAAATTAAAAATTTCTGTTACATTTTTTGTTGCATTTTAGGAGACCTTTCTAACGACACCCCATTCAATGGTGTAGGTGAAATATATTTTTTTAAAACACTTTTCATTTTATGAAAGGGGGGTCTAAAAAATTTTTATTTTCAAAAATCTTATCATTTCTATTTTTGGGTCATCAATCTACGGCTGTATACCAAATTTCATCTTATTATCTAAAAATTTTTGAAGACGGACGGACGGACATAGAGAAACTATAAGGGTTCCTAGTTTTCTACGGAACCCTAATAAGGGTGTACTGGAACTGGAATTTTCGATTCCGGCCAAAACCAGAATTACCGGAATTCACAAAATACAGGGTGATTCAGCACTGTCGTGCCAAACTTAAACCGTAGATTAAGAAAAATATTTTAAGCAAAAAACTTCTAATGAACATGTGTCCGGAAATTTTTCGTGAGGGAACTACAGGCCTCCAAAGATTTTACTAAAAAGTTTTTATTTAATATCTAGAGAACCCTTTGTGATAAAATTATGAAATTTGGTATTCTGTTTAGTATTAATAAGTGTTATCGATTACTCATATTAACTAGTTATAATTTAGACTAGAGATGCATGGGGTCAGTGGGCCCATCGATTTTAATCTAGTATTTTTTGTTATTTAATATTTTTACCTTAAATAAGTTGGGCACTTATTTAAGGTTATATGATACAAAATACACAAAAACATACTGTACTTATTTGTCATAGGATAAACCGTTTTCGAGGAATATCGATGGAAAAGAAAGCATGCAGAATTTAACTTAATAGGGATGCTTCAAATTACAAATAATAAATTTATATTCTTGTTCTATGATAAAAATTAAGAAAAAAAGTTAACATAAGTATACCTCAAAAAATGCATCCTTATCAACAAATAGCCATTTTTAGTTTCGTTTTTTAGTCAAATTATTAAAGTACATAATACAGTATTACTACTGGCTATAGATCTTAGAGGATTCATATTAGGAGGTTTCTTTATATGAACTTTTTTTCCTACTTTTAATCATAGAACAAGAATATAAATTTATTTTTTGTAATTTGGAGCATCCGTATTAAGTTAAATTCTGCATGCTTTCTTTTCTATCGATATTACTCGAAAACGGTTTATCCTATGACAAATAAGCAAAGTATATTTTTACGTATTTTGTGTCATATAACCTTAAATAAGTACCCAACTTTATAAAAAAATTAAAGAACAAAAAATACTAGATAAAAATCGATGGGCCCATAGGCCCCATACATCCCCGGTCTAAATTATAATTGTTTAATATGAGAAATCGATAACACTTATTAATACTAAACAGAATACCAAATTTCATAATTTTATCAAAAAGGATTATCTAGATATTAAATAAAAACTAATTTTGATGAAAATCTTTGGTGGGCTGTAGTTCCCTAACCAAAAATTTCCGGACACATGTTTATTGGAAGTTTTTTGTTTAAAATATTTTTCTCAATCTATGGTTTAAGTTTGGCACGACAGTGCTGAATCACCCTGTGTTCCAGACCACCCGTCCACTATGTTTTACGCCTAAACTATTGAAGATAGAGTTTTATAAAAAAATAAACTGCCTTGGCAGGCACGAGACTTTTTTATACATCATGACACCGAAGTATTAATATGTGATTACTTTTATAATTTAATATTTGATTTAAAAATTTTTTACTTACAAAATGATTTTCACTGAATGAAATTGATACATTGTATTTAATATTGACATTAAATATTAAACGAAATCAATTAAGAATAGTGATTATTGTATTAACTATTTATTTTGCTAGAATTCAATTATGACACTTTTAATAATAAATGCCAAAATTTTCATAGGTAACTAGATTTTTTGTATTATACAAATCATTTTTAAATTAAAACCATTAAAACTAAAATAATTCTTTTTTTGGTTAATTCATAAGATACAACAAAAAAAATAGAACATAAATTATAGAAAATAATATTCTCTACAACTTGTATCTCAATTATTTTTTTCTAATACCTATAACCGTTTAAAAAATAAATCGAAAAAATTAAATTTTTTAGAAAATCAATTATTTCCTAAAAAAAATTTGGGGGGGGGGGATTAATGGATAGAACATAAATTATAGATAAATACCCTCTACAACTTTGATCTAAAACCTTTTTTTCTAATGTGCACCGTTTATGCATCATGACACCGAGTATTAATATGTGATTACTTTTATAATTTAATATTTGATTTTAAAATTTTTTACTTACAAAATGATTTTCAATGAATGAAATTGATACATTGTATTTAATATTGACATTAAATATTAAATGAAATCAATTAAGATTAGTGATTATTGTATTAACAAGTATTTATTTTGCTAGATTTCAATTTTGACAGTTCTAAAAAAAAATTCCATTTACATAGATAACTAGATTTTTACTTTTTTATACATACATGAAATGTAATGTATAAATAAAGTATAGTGATCACGAAAAAAATCGAACTCGAGATTTTAACGGAATTACATGTTTTGAGCGTCCCTGAATCATATACCACCATTAACTCAATGACGTCTGTGTGTCTGTCTGTCTGTCTGTCTGTCTGTCTGTCTGTATGTGTGTGTGTGTGTGTGTCTGTGAACGCTCTACAGCCAAAACTGTAATACTTACGAACGTGAAATTTTAAACTTAAGGTTCTTTTATGCTCTAGATGTGCACCTCCTATTTTTAAAAACCATCACTAAACCGGAAACGGAAGTATAATTATTTTTCGAATTATTTTTGAATTATTTTTGAAACGGTGCACATTAGAAAAAAATGTTTTAGATCAAAGTTGTAGAGGGTATTTATCTATAATTTATATTCTATCCATTATCCCCCCCAAAAATTGTTTTTAGGAAATAATCGATTTTCTAAAAAAAAATAATTTTTTCGATTTATTTTTTAAACGGTAGGTATTAGAAAAAAATGTTTGAGATACAAGTTGTAGAGAATATTATTTTCTATAATTTATGTTCTATTCTTTTTTTTTTGTATCTTATGAATTAACCCAAAAAAAGAATAATTTTAGTTTTAATGGATTTAATTTAAAAATGATTTGAATAATACAAAAAATCTAGTTATCTATGAAAATTTTATCATTTATTATTAGAAGTGTCAAAATTGAAATCTAGCAAAATAAATACTTGTTAATACAATAATCAATAATCTTAATTGATTTCGTTTATTATTTAATGTCAATATTAAATACAATGTATCAATTTCATTCATTGAAAATCATTTTGTAAGTAAAAAATTTTAAAATCAAATATTAAATTATAAAAGTAATCACATATTAATACTCGGTGTCATGATGTATAAACGGTGCACATTAGAAAAAAAAAGGTTTTATATCAAAATTGTAGAGGGTATTTATCTATAATTTATGTTCTATCCATTAACCCCCCCCCCCCTAAAATTTGTTTTTAGGAAATAATTTTTAATTTTTTCGATTTATTTTTAAACGGTTATAGGTATTAGAAATAAATGTTTGAGATACAAGTTGTATAGAATATTATTATCTATAATTTTTATTCTAATAATTTTTTCCAAAAAAAAATTGTGGAAGGAAATAATCATTTTTTTAATTTATATTTCAAACGGTTCATATCAGAAAAAAATGTTTTTAAGAAAAGTTGTAGAGAACGTTATTTTCTTTAATTTATGTTCTATTCTTTTTTTTGTATCTTTTATGAATTGACCAAAAAAATAATAATTTTAGTTTTAATTTAAAAATAATTTTAATAATCTAGTTATCTATGCCAATGGAGGAATTTTACTATACAACTGTCAAAATTCAAGTCTCAATTAAAAACAAGTACCTATTCAATAATCAATAATCCTAATTTGTTTTGTTATTAAAATTATATATATCCATTGCATTCACCGAAAATCATTTTGTAAATAAAATATTTAAAAATCAAATGTTAAAAAATAAAATTAACCATATTATCAATACTTCGGTATCATGATGTATAAAAAAGTCTCGTGCCTGCCAAGGCAGTTTTTTTATACATTACATTTCATGTATGTATAAAAAAGTAAAAATTACTATGTATATCGACCCTAAAGAATTTCAAGAAAATATTTTCAACCCCCTAAAACCGCTCCTTCGGAGGTTGTTTGGGGGGTACATGCTTGTTTCTCAGTAAAATCAAATAGAACGGTATATTCAAAAGTACATAATTGTAAATACCATAAAAAAGTAAGAAACTTTTGTAAAACAAAAATTTTCATACTTTCAATTGTTTAGAAAATATAGCGACTTGATCTCAAATTTTGGGGTTTTACTAAAAGTGCTCTAATTTCGTTAAATATTAATGGAATTTAATTATTTTTTTTATATTTAGAAAGTAGAATTAATGACCTTTGTAATGATCTATAAATATTTAAGATTTGGATAGTTTAAAGTGACAAAAACGACATATAAAAAATGCAAAAGTTCAATTAGCGATAATTCAAAAAATTTAAATACAATGGTATATCTGTTACGGTCAATGTAAATAATTGGGCACTTTTTAAACTGCCCGGGCATTATAAATAATGCCCAATTATTTACATTGACCGTAACATATACAGTGTGTTGATAAAGTAAGGAACAAAATTCATATCTGCGTCATTTAATGTTTTCAAGTAAAACGCTCGGACACGTCGTTTAGTATTTTTAGTTGCGGATTTTTTAACATAAGAAAATTGTATACAGGCTGTCTCAAGAAGAAGATACGCATTCATAATTGATTTTTTTAATGGAACACCCTATATATTATACCATTTTTGAATTATACGATAAATTCTGAACATTTTTTGTACAGCATACCATATCTCTAAAATCAGCAGTTTATGGAATAATGACGTTTGAAATGTGTCTCAAGATGAATATATGCAGTCATCATTGATTTTTTTTAATGGAATATCCTGTATATTATACCATTTTTGAATTGTACAGTTAATTCTGAACACTTTTTGTACAACATACCACAGCTCTAAAATCAGTGGTTTTTGAAATAATTTTATTTCTTTTGTATATTTTATTATTAAAGTTCATTAATTTTTTATTTATTTATAACATTTTTAACGTCATTATTCCAAAAACCACTGATATTAGAGCTGTGGTATGCTGTACAAAAAGTGTTCAGAATTTATCGTATAATTCAAAAATGGCAAAATATATAGGAGGTTCCATTTAAAAAAATCAATGATGACTGCATATATTCATCTTGAGACACATTTTAAACGTCATTATTCCATAAACCGTTGATTTTAGAGATATGGTATGCTTTACAAAAAGTGTTCATAATTTATCGTATAATTCAAAAATGGTATAATATATAGGGTGTTCCATTTAAAAAAATCAATTATGCCTGCGTATGTTCTTCTTGAGACAGCCTGTATACAATTTTCTTATGTCAAAAAATCCGCAACTAAAAATACTAATCGAAGTGTCCGAGCGTTTTCCTTGAAAACATTAAATGACGCAGATATGAATTTTGTTCCTTACTTTATCAACACACTGTACTACGTGGACTGAAATTTTACTATAGGTGTCATTTTACATGTTCAGTAAGGTTCTAGCTTATGAGCTATTGCGCTTTGAGTTAAAAAGACGGACGGACGGGCGACAAAGTGAGAGAACTCTAGAAAACGATTTTTTTGCAGATTTTTACTCGCTATACTTTAAGATATACAGCTAGGGTTGCCAGATGGTAAGATGTGAAAAAAGGGTTAGTTCATTAAAAAAAGAGGACAGATTGAACAAAAGTAAAGAAGTTAGATTTTTGATATCGGTGACCTTTTTTAGGTTTTTTTATCTAAAATAAATTGCAAATAAAATGCGAATTTTTTTGCAATTTTTCTTTACCCCAGACACGTTTTAAAAACCCCGGACACATTTGAAAATCCCCCCGGACGTCCCCGGACGCTCTTTAAAGGAGGACACTGTCCGGGGATGGCAACCCTATATACAGCCCTTTAAATTTTAAAAATGATCAAAGCAACCCCTATTTACGATATTGTATGTTTTACAAACTTACGAAAAAAAAAGGAACACTTGATTTTGCCGAAAAAATTGACCACTTTCAATGTACCAATCGTTCAAATTTGATTGTTTTTCTATTAATTAAATTTCAATTTTTGCGTTATTTACATAACTTGCTGTGTGACCACACCGCGGTTGAACTATTTTTTTGCAATTCTGAAAGTTACCCACGAGGATGTTTAATAGGGTGTGTCATTTTTGAGCAACTTTTTTTTTCAACTAAAAAACAGGCTAAAAATTTTCTAGAAGGTGAAAAAAGAAGCCTCTAAAAATTTGAGCTCTTAATATTAACATCAAGTGGTGCCTGTTCCTAACTTTCCATTTCCCATTTAAATAACATGAAAAAAAAATTTTTTTTTCTTATTTTTGTAGCTTGACATTTAAGCATTGTAAAAATGATCTAAAACGTTATTTTAATAGGAAATTGAACGCTCTACAAAAAAGTTCCGATTTATTTTTTTACAGAGTGAGCTGTTCTGAAGATATTCAAACTTAAAGTTACAAATGTATGAAATTATGACTTTTATTGATAGTACATAAAATAAAATGCAAAAAAAAATTGAGATGTAAGTATTATTGTTTTTCTATACGAAAATAATTATTTTTTATTTTTAAGATATAAAAAAAGTCCTCAGTATTTATTTAATAAAATAAAAGTCATAATTTCATACATTTGTAACTTTAAATTTGAATATCTTCAGAACGGCTCACTCTGTAAAAAAAATAAATTTGAACTTTTTTGTAGAGCGTTCAATTTCCTACTAAAATAACTTTTCAGATCATTTTTAAATGTCAAGCTACAAAAATAAGAAGAAAAAAAATTTTTTTTTTCATGTTATTTAAATGGGAAATGGAAAGTTAGGAACATGCACCACTTGATGTTAATATTAAGAGCTCAAATTTTTAGAGGCTTCTTTTTTCACCTTCTAGAAAATTTTTAGCCTGTTTTTTAGTTGAAAAAAAAAGTTGCTCAAAAATGACACACCCTAATGTTTAATTTTTTGTAAAAATTTCAAGATAATAATATTTAAGGAAATTTTCTCAGCTTAATTATAACATTTTTTACAATTTCTTTGGTGATATTCGAGTTTGAATGAAAAAAGTGCATTGATCATGCAGAAAAATTGAAATATCTGTCATGGGAGCCACAGTACTTTCTTATACGTAAAACTGAAAGTGAACAGTGTAGGAGAGATGGGGTGAATGGGAGTCACTTAAGGAAAAATCATTTAATATATCACAAATTATTTGTCTTTTAATTTGACTATTATTAATTATAATCTAAAACTAATCATGTATCTAATAACATAAGTATTTTTTCTTTATTATAATAATTTGTCGGATTATAATCAAAAAACAAAAAAGTCATTTTGACTCCAATTACCCACATTTGCGGACAATGAGAGTCAGCCCATCTATACTCACGTTTTCGATTGAAAATCTGTAATTTTTATAACAGTATCTCCCTTAAAACACAGATACTGCCCCTGGACAACTCGAGCTTAACGTAGGGGCAGGCGTGTTTGTATGCGGGAGAGGGGTTGCGTGGGCACCTCATGCGACTACGTAATATTCTGTCACGTGATTAGTTTTGTTTGTTTTGTGCCGACCTCCATTACGCACTGACTATCATAACCCCCGGCTCCCCTACGTTTCTAATTTTAATAAAACATATCTCTGACAAATTAATAAAAAATAGATTTAATAGGACTTAATTATATATAATAATATTTTCTATAACATATATCAAATTATTTTTTTAAACGTAATCACTAAACCGGAATTCATCTTTTTTATTTTCGAATAATTTTTGAAAAGGTACGAATAACGGAAAAATCTTTTGAATAAAAATTGTCGAGTAATTTATGTTCTATTTATAATAAAAATAATTCTTTTACATAGCTTATTAGAATCACCCACATTGTTCAATCTCATTGTCAGTATAACGTATAAGAAAGTCCTATGGTAATTTATTATACATCCTTATACGTAATTATACGTATAAGTTTAATAACACAAAAATAAGAACAATAAAAAGAATATAAAATTTCCTTAAATTTTCACACCATATAAGTAAAAAATGATCATATTTGACCTATTGGCACTACTAAAATGGGCAGTTTTTCGATAAAATCAAGTGGTCCTTTAATTTTTTCCGTGAGTGTATAATTTTAAAGTCATATTTTAAAAAAATATATTTTTTTTAGAAAAAGAATAGAACATAAATTATAGACACCCATTTTTCCATTGTTTCAAAAATTATTTCCGGCTGAAAGATCGTTTTCAAAAATACATTTTCTCTTCAGACAAAAATTAATCTTAAATAAAATTTAATTCTTTTAAGATTTGTCGTAATTGAGTTCAAACTTCAGACATGCAGACCGATAGATAGAAATATATCATGGCGTAAATAATAGTCAGAATGGATTCAGAAAAGGTCAAAATTGAAAAATGGATTTAAGGGGTTATACAAGGTGTTCCAGACCACCCGTCCACTATGTTTAATTAAAAATTTCAGATTTCAATTTTAAAATTTCAGATTTCAATTTTAAAAATTTCAGATTTCAATTTTAAAAATTTCAGTTTTCAATTTTCAATTTTAAAAATTTCAGTTTTCAATTTTAAAAATTTCAGTTTTCAATTTTAAAAATTTCAGTTTTCAATTTTAAAAATTTCAGTTTTCAATTTTAAAAGTTTAATTTTAAATTTTCTTAACAAAAGTTATTTATTTATATTTACATATCAATTTTAAGAAAAAGTACTAATTGATATACCATTGTATTTAAAAATTTTGAATTATCCCTAATTGAACTTTTCAATTTTTGGTATGTCGTGTATGACACTTAAAGCTATTAAAATCTCAAATAATGATACATCTTTACAAATTTTAAATAATGAAATATTACGATTTCTAAATCACGTTGCCTTGGAAAAAATTAAATTATTTCAATAGTTTTATGTATTTCTTGCAAAATTTTTTATTCAAAAACACTGGGCATTACCAGCATATAAACATTTAATTATATTTATCGAGTTTCCAAACAGGTCTGGAGAAATCCCGGGAACCATTTCGAACAGTTAATTAAAATATTATAAATATTTTTTTATTTATTCAGATATTAGGCACTTCAAAAAAGACATATAGAAAAGTATATTTGAAAATTCGAAGGAACTTTTTTATATAATGAAAACAAAACAATTTTCCTTTTTTAAATTTTTCTGTAGGCTGGACTTAAAAAAAACGGGTTTTTACCAACCCTGCATCGCAAGATGCCTTTTTTGAGAGGAACTCCTGGATATCAGCTATAGCAGCTTTCGAAATTATTATTTTTACAAATAAAAAATGTTAAAATACAATTAAAAGTTACCATAATATGTGTAAAAATTTTTACAATAATAAAAAGTCTTCTCTTCAAAAAATTCTTGAAAAAAAAAACTTTTTTGGGCCTTCTGACTGTATATAACCCCTTAAAAATCGGTTTAACAATATTTACTTATACCTACTAGCTATTTGTTGTCCGCTATCGCTTATTTGCTGCAACAACGCACTATGGAAAATATATTTTCATTTCATTTAATAGTTTAATAGTCAATATTTACTATAATGCAGGAATTTCACATAACTTTATTAGGCCAAGCAATAGATAAAATAATCTGCCGTGTGCCACGGGACTTTCTTATATATTATAATAACAGTGAACTGACAAATTATTAAAAGATAGAATAAATGAATGGGACACAAACTAGAACTATTATTATATACATTATGTATAGAACCTTAGAGCACATATACCTACTAGAGGCAGCCTTTCCGTCCGCCGTGCGAACAAGCCTGCGAGAGAGAAAGTGCCACAACGTACATTCTTTCTCTCTCGCTCCGAATGCTGATTACTCGGTGAGGAGAGGTAAGTGCTTCCCGCTATTATCGGTACCAATCAGCACGCGAAGCGAAAAAGAAAAGATGTAGCGTTATGGCGCTTTCTTTCTCGCATACTTGTTTTGCACGACCGAGCGGCAAGGTTGCCTCAAGTAGGTATATACTCTAAAAGTATAGTACGAATTTTGTTTAACGTAATTACGGATGTTTAGACTTGTAATTTTTTTTAATTTTTTTAAATAAGACAAAAATGTTTTGGATTAAAAATGCCGAGTATGTTATTATCTATAATTTATTTCCCATAAATTTTTTTCCAACACTTATGATTTAGCCAGAAATATATATTTTTTTAAATCATTATTTAGAATAATCTATTTGCAGCGTGCGCAATGACAGCGCCAAACTAGTGGTCGCAACTTGGGTGGACTTTGACGTATTAACAATCAAATAATTTAAATAAAATATCGTAATATACAGGGTGTTCGCGGGAACCGAGTGATCATTGCTAATTTTGTTATTATTGGAGCTAGAAGATCGGTTAAATGGACAAAGTATCAGTATTTTTTTCGGGATGAATAATGGCGGTGTCAAAAAAACAATTGAATGTCAAATTTCAGAGATATATTGAAATATAACATTTTTTTAAATGGAACATCCTGTATATTATTATTGAATTTTGTAGCTGAGGATGTTCTCTTTATAAAAGTGCAATGCATGTATGATGGTAAAGTTGATAGAAAACAAGTTATAACAAGTATAAAATTAATAGAAAATAATGAAAATCAGTGTGCTATGAAGTTTTAATAAATTGAGAACAAATGATTAAAACATTTAAAACAATAGTTTAAGGTTTTTATGTCATATGTTCGCAAATTTTAAATGTTTTTGATTTTAACTGATAACGAAAAAAATTATTTATTATAATTAATTATATTTTTTTATGAATAATGCTCAAAAATGTTAAAAATCTGCGAAATAAGGCACACATATCTGAAATTATTGTTTTAAATTTTTTTATCATTTGTTTGTATTTTATTAAATCTTCATAGCACACTATTTTTCGATATTTTCTACTAATTTTAAACTTGTTATAACTTGTTTTCTATCAATTTGACCATCATACATGTATTACACTTTTATAAAGAGAACATCCTCAGCTACAAAATTCAATAATAATATACAGGATGTTCCATTTAAAAAAATGTTATATTTCAATATATCTCTGAAATTTGACATTCAATTGTTTTTTTGACACCGCCATTATTCATCCCGAAAAAAATACTGATACTTTGTCCATTTAACCGATCTTCTAGCTCCAATAATAACAAAATTAGCAATGATCACTCGGTTCCCGCGAACACCCTGTATACATTTTAGACGATTATTTATGATTATTCGCTATGTGCACGAAGTCTACTAGCGCCGCTAGCGGGTAATAGAGAAGGATTGAACTCTCATTTTATCATTGTTTATTATGTTTAATACTGTGAATTTTTTTATTAAACAAATATCATTTAATTTAGCTGTTTGCATATAATATAAATAGTATAGCATATAAGGTACGTGAAAATTATTTAATTTGAGTATTTTTTTCTCTTTAATTATGACGTATAATAGAGAAATAATTAATTAATTTACATTGACAGCATAACGTCAAATTATGGCGCCGATAATTTTACAATGTTGCTCACCACGACCACTCGCATTGGCATTATTTCTAACTCCACCCCCTTGCACATAGTCTATAGAGGGGTTAACCGTGTTGATCTTTCTATTTTCATTTAAAAACGAGCCTATAAAAAATGACAGTTAGTCCACCCAAAGTGTTATTTTTCGCCACGTCGTGCGCTGTGATCGATTTCGTTTCCCCCACTACCTACTTTGCATCCAGCGAATACTGGTTGCCGGGTGATTTGACCGTACGGATCACGACTCACACCGTCAAGTCACCCGGCGACCACTGCAAACTAAATGAAGTAGAGTGCAGTGTTTATTCTCAATATTACGTATAAGAAAGACTCATGACACTCATGGTAGATATTTCTTCTCTGTTATGAAAGTGCCTTTAAATTGGATGGCGAGTTTTTATTTTTTAGGGGGTAAAGGGGGCAAATTCTAGTTTTTTGCAAATATCTTAAAAATGATTATTTTTTCGAAAAAAATAGTTATGAAAAAAATTATAGCTTATAAAATTCTTCACAAAAAATGTATTTATCCTTTTTTCGGGTAATCAATACTTTTTAAGTAAACTGTTAACCCAGTCAAGGGTGCAGTGAAGAGTGCCAAAATGAATTGTAGGAAATTTTCTCTAGTTTAATTTTGTATATAAATGTTTTTATCGTAAAATGAGATGAAAAGGAGATATTGTCAAAAAACTACTATTAGGTGCCCTTTTTCCAGTATGGCGCACAGTGGTTCGAAAACATCGATTTTCGGAAAAAATTCAATAACTAAAGAATCAATGAAATAAAAAAGAAAATTATTACTGAATATTGATAATATAATGAATATCGTTATTTTTATACTATTTAAGACAGGGCCGAACTGACCCAAAAATTTTTATGGGCGTTTTTTCAAAAATTGTTTTTTTCGATTTATCGTTTCTTCAAGAATTAAAGTCTCTATGCATTTTTTCTGTTCTAATTTGACTCAATTTGTGTAATGAAACACAGTTATTAGTATTTATTATATTTAAAGCAGGGTCAGATTAGTGAAACTATTTTTTCAAGCACTTTTTTTCGTTGTAAGATCTTTTCGCATTAATGAAATAAATTAGTATTTTTTCTAGTATTGTATAGACAATTTTCTCTAAAATTATATTATTTAGAGCAGGACCGGACTGGTCCATCGATTTTTAAGGACTTTCGTTCAATGCAACATATATTTAAAAATTAAATATCTAAGTCTTTTTTTAGTTTTGTTTAGAAAATGTTGTTTAAATTTATACTATTTAAAACAGGGCCGGACGATCGATTTTAAAAGGTTTTCGTTTAATGTCACAGTTCTTAATAAACAATTGAGGTATCTTCGCGTGCGTTAGCGACTTACTGTTATAGTATTTTACCTGCCAAATCAAATGAAACTAATTACAACCCTCCATACGTGACAGTGGGTGAAAAAACTGTATTTTGTTTTGATTTTTATTCATTATAAAACATTTTTACATCGAAAATCCCCACCCAAGTGGGTATTTTACACGCTGTCAGATCTAGAGGGTTGTAATTAGTTTCATTTGATTTGGCGGGAAAATACTACGAATGAGGGGCTTTTAAGGGTACAAGCAACCACCACTCTTGCATACGATTCGAGATATTTAAAATTTTGTATAAAGAATAAAAAGCAAAACAAAATAAAAATTAAATTTTATTTAAAAATCCTCCCCCCCCATATGTCATATGTAGAGGGTTGTAATTAGTTTCATTCGGGGGTTGGTATCAAAATCCACGCATACGAAACCGCGGGTTACAGTTAGCTAATTTTAAATTTTAAAGAAAATCATTTTTGTGATTGGAGCTCTACCTCCACCACTAAATACGGGCCTGTCATTATTATTAGTTCATATTTTAAAAATTTAATAACCATTTATGTTATTTAATTAAAAAATAATACTTGAACAAGACATTCTCCTGAGTGAAACAGGGTATTCTGTACAATATTATATTTTTGATTATGTGACGCCCAACAAAAAAAATCATTTACAAGTGGGGGAGCAGCAACGTGCAGCTAAATGTGGTATTTTTAGAAAGAGGACATTCCTATGTATATAATGTATATAATTTCATCGTGACGCTTTTTGTCGCAAAAAAGATATCTCTCGAAAAAGATACATTTTCAACAAAAAAATCTTTAGCGTATAGACACGTTAATAACAGGGTTAATAAAAATTTTAAAAATCCAAATATTGTTAAAATTCAAAATAAAATACTTAAGAATGTATCTATAGTCTATTTCATTTAAGTTTGCAGTGGTGGGCGGGGATTAGACGGTACGATTCACACAGGAACTATTTTATAGCTAACAGAAAAGTTTTTTCACTAGAAATTTATTAAATCTTAAACCTTTGAGAGAATTTTTTTCAAACTTTCACTGTATTTAGATTCATCTTTCATACAAAGTATAGGCTAAAATTTATTTTCAACACATTTATAGTTTTTATGCTGTGATTTTTTTGTTTTGCAAAACGGGAAATAACTCGCATTTTAATTTATTACTGATTGTTGTAAATACTCAATAGTGTTTTTTTCTTGACGTCAGACGTGTAATTTTTTTAAAACCACGTGATTTTTGGCATATCTGAACTGTCATATAACTTTTAATGGAATTTACAAGAAATTAAATTCACCTTTGTGTCATAAATATTAGTTTTATTATATCCTAATGTCAACTGTATATATACTATATACATACATTTGTAGAATAACTAATCTGACAGTTTGAATTTAATTGCAATTATTTCCAAGGCAACATGATGTATTGCATTTGTGAAAATTGTGTTATTGTGAATTTATCTGGCGTTTTGACCAATCAGGAGCGCGTATTATACTTCCTATGCTAGCTACCGCTGCAATCTTAAATGAAATAGACTATAGTATCAATATTTTGATGATTATTCAAATAATTTGCTTACAAATAAAAAACTGAAAAAATACAAATAATATTGAATTTATGATAATTTTAGAATCGTCAATTTTCAATAAGCTTTAATAGTTATATAATGAATATAATTTTAATTCTAATTGCCAACATAATGCCTAGGATTATAAAGAACAAGTCTACATACAAAAAAAATCATTTTGTAACATTTTTATATTCTAATTTTTTCCGCTCTTAAACCACTGTGTGGCGTCGCGAACGCCATAACACAAAAATTGTGATAGTTGGTATAACTATATTTATGTTTTTAAAAAAATATTCAGTTTTTGAAAAAATAATTTTTTTTGGGTAAAAAAAATATATATATTTTTTAAATATTTTGGGATGTTGGCACTAACAAATTGATTTTATTTTTTAAATCATATGCACCTCAAAAATATTACATTCCAATCGCAGATCATATCACAATATAATACTATATACATTTTTCTTGGTAATTTATAAAGGTCAAACCGATAAATTTAAATTTTGCTGATAATGAGAGTTACATACACTTACACATTATTTACTAGTCTCTAGTGACTAAATCTAATATATATGTATGTAATAGAATATGGCAGTAGTTCAAATGTCATAAATTATGTCAGCATTAATTTAAATTTGATATTAGATATCATACAGATTATGAAAAATACATGTAGATCATTAGGTATTATTTATTATAAGATTTATATTTAATAGAAAATAAAATATCTACTGTTTGAACAAACAAAATATCGATGAAAATTATAAAAAATTTGTCAAGACATACACCAGTGTATGCCATAAGGGTTCCGAAGTATACCGGATGTCCCAGATAACTTTTCCAGCATGGGGATCTCAGTATCTATAAGAGATACAGGTTTGGTTAAATCAAATGAATTATTTGTAAGAAAGAGGTGAGTATTACTGCACAAAAAAATATTCATAATTCTAGATGGTTTAGGCGGTATACCCAAAAAACAAAATTCGGAATTTCTTTAAATGGCTATAACTTTTTTGTTAAAGTAGATATGTAGGTACTTTTTGTTTGCGGTTTCTTTAAGTACTTTTTTGTGTAGAATTGATTGGTGTATTTAGAATTTTTGTATCACTTTTAGTTTCCGAGTTACAAGCTCTAACTTCAGTTTTTCTTATAGGCCACTTAGTTGAATATATCATATTTGCACGTGTTTTTTACTATACTTTACAACGATATGTCACTTGCCATATTTATTATTGAAAAAATGTCGAAATACTAAATATCAGTGATATTTATGAAGTATTTTATTACAAACTTTTAAGTGAGCCATGAAAAACAAAAATTGTAAACAAAAATCACAATATCAACAATCAAAATAACAAATGAATATTTGAAACAATGAACTATTTTAAAAAATATATTATAATTTTTTTTTCGATAATAAATATGGCAAGTGACACATCGTTGTAAAGTAGAGTAATAAACACGTTCAAATTTGCCAAAGTCAACTTAGCGGCCCATAAGAAAAACTGAAGTTAGAGCTTGTATCTCGGAAACTAAAAGTGATATAAAAAATCTAAATACACCAATCGATTTTACACAAAAAAGTGCTTTGAGAAACCGACTACAAAAAATACTTATCTATTTTGACAAAAAAGTTATAGCCATTTAAAGAAATTCCGAATTTTCAGTTTTTTGGATATACCGCCTATTTATTTTTTTGTGTAGTAATACTCACACTTTTCTTACAAATAATTCATCTCATTTAACCATACCTGTATCTCTTATTGATACTGAGATCCCCATGCTGGAAATGTTATCTGGGACACCCGGTATACTACGTGGACTGTTTAGAGCCATTTACAGGTGCATTTTTGAGTTAAAAATAAATATAAAAGTAGGATCATATTCTATTAATTCAGATCTACATTTTGACACCCCACAAGCCTAGATATGAAAATAAACAAAATTCCATGACGCCCCTTCCTATTTTTTCAAAATTTGAAATGATATTGTTGATTTTAGTATTTGTCGTTACTAGTTTTATAAAAACCGCATTACCAATTTTTTTCAGATTATTTGTCAGTAGTTACCGAGCTAGAGGGGGGGTGGACAAATTTTTGTTTACTTGAAGCCCCCTGTAGGCGCCATTTTTAATTAAAAAAAATAGTGTCATATTCTACTCACTGAGATCTACATTTCGACACCCCACATGCCCAGATAAAAAAATAAAAAAATAAAATGTATGACACCCCTCCCCTTTTCTCCAAAATTTGAAATGATATTGGTGACTTTAGTATTTGTCGTTGGTAGTCTCACCAAAGTCTCATTACCTAGATATACATTTCGACACCCCACATGCCCAGATAAAAAAATAAAAATAATGAACTGCCTTGGCAGGCACGAGACTTTTTAGGGTTCCGTAGAAAACTAGGAACCCTTATAGTTTCTCCATGTCCGTCCGTCCGTCTTCAAAAATTTTGAGATAATAAGATGAAATTTGGTATACAGTCGTAGATTAATGACCCAAAAACAGAAATGATAAGATTTTTGAAAACAAAAATTTTTTTGACCCCCCTATCATAAAATGAAAAGTGTTTTCAAAAAAAAAAAATTCACGTACCTCATTGAGCGAGGTGTCGTTAGAAAGGTCTCCTAAAATTCAACAAAAAATGTCAAATAACTTTTTGATTTTAGCCCTTCAGTTACGATGTATTTTCCCTCCAAAGTCGTTATAAAAGCGTCCCCCCCTCTCTATTTTCTAAACTATCAATTTAAAAAATCTGAAAAAATTCAAGAATGTAGATTTTAATTAGTACTTTCACTGAAAATTATAACGAACATTGTCAAAAATATTTTGGGCCCCCCTTTCATAGACTGAAAAGTGAACTCACTTTTTTTCCCCACTTACCCCATTGAGTGGGGTGTCATTTGATAGGTATCCTAAAATGCAATAAAAAATGTCAAATAACTTTTTGATTTTAACCCTTCAGTCACGATATAATTGCTTTTTAATGTCGTTGTCAGAGCGTCCCCCTCTATTTTCTAAACTATTGATTCAAAAAATCTGAAAAAAATTCAGAATGTAGCTTTTAATTAGTACTTTCACTGAAAATTATAACGAACATTGTCAAAAATATTTTGGGTCCCTCTTTCATAGACTGAAAAGTGAAAAAAAAATATTTCATTTACCCCATTGAGTGGGGTGTCATTTGATAGGTCTCCTAAAATCTAATAATAAAAGTCCAATGACTTTTTGATTTTAACCCTTCAGTCTCGAAAATTTTGAAATAACTCTTTTTTTATAAATCATAGTGAGAATGACTACGGAACCCTATCATGTGCGTGCCCAACATGCACTTGCCCGTTTTATTTATACTTCATGATACCGAAGTATTGATAATATGGTTAATTTTATTTTTTAATATTTGATTTTTAAATATTTTACTTACAAAATGATTTTCAGTGAATATGCAATGGATACATTATAATTTTAATAACAAAACAAATTATGATTATTGATTATTGAATAGGTACTTCAATTTTGACAGTTGTATAATAATGTGATAATAATAAATTCCTCCATTGTCATAGATAACTAGATTGTTAAAATTATTTTTAAATTAAAACTAAAATTATTATTTTTTTGGTTAATTCATAAAATATACAAAAAAAAGAATAGATCATAAATTAAAGAAAATAACGTTCTTTACAACTTTTCTTGTACACATTTTTTTCTGATATGAACCGTTTGATATATAAATAAAAAAATATGATTATTTCCTTCCACAATTTTTTTTTTTGGGAAAAATTATTAGAATAAAAATTATAGATAAAAATACCTTCTACAACTTTGATCTAAAACATTATTTTCTAATGTGCACCGTTTCAAAAATAATTCGAAAAATAATTATATTTCCGGTTTAGTGATGGTTTTCAAAAATAGGAGGTGCACATCTAGAGTATACAAGAACCTTAAGTTTAAAATTCCACGGTCGTAAGTATTACAGTTTTGGCTGTAGAGCGTTCACAGACACACACACAGACACACAGACGTCATTGAGTTAATGGTGGTATATGATTCAGGGACCCTCAAAACATGTAATTCCGTTAAAATCTCGAGTTCGAATTTTTTCGTGATCACTATACTTTATTATACATTACATTTCATGTATGTATAAAAAAGTAAAACAATGTATGACCAGAGTGCCATTTTACATATTCAGTAAAAATTTCAAGGTTCTAGCTTATATAGTTTACGAGCTATTGAGCTTTGAGTGAAAAGGACGGGCGGACGGACGACAAAGTGAGATTAATAGGGTTTCTTCGGAACCCTAATTAAAAAATCGATGTAGGTAAACATCCGTATCCGGTTGAATGATCGTTTTCAAAAATAGGAGGTTTTCTTCCCAGAAAAAAATAAATCTTAAGTATAAAATTTTACCCTTCTACGATTTGTCGAATTACAGAACTTACAGACAGACCGACATACAGACGAAAAAAGACATCATGGCGAAAATAGTCACAATGGATTCAGGGAAAGTCAAAATAGATAATTCCATAAAAATCCGGATTTCGAAAAAAATCGCGATTACTATACTTACTTATACTACAGGCTGAGTCATATCAGGTGGAACAAACATAAACTGTTGATTGAGAAAAATATTTCAAGCAAAAAAGTTCATATAAACATGTGCCCGGAAACTCTTCGTGAGGGAGCTACAGACTCTTAAAGATTTTGACTAAAATTGGGTTTTATTTAATATCTAGAGAACCCATTGTGATCCAGCAATGAAAATTTATACCTGGATTAGTAATAATACGTGTTATCGATTTCCAGTATCAAACAAGGGTTATTTAGACCAGAGATGTATGGGGCCTGTGGGCCCTCTGATTTTTATCTAGTATTTTTTGTTCTTCACTTTTTTCTTATGTTTGGTATTTTTATAAGGTCATATGATACAAAATACACTTAAATATACATTGTTAATTTGTCAAAAGATCAACGTTTACGAGAAATACGATCGGGAAGATAGTTTTGCAGAATTTGACTTAATACGGATGCTGAAAATTACACAAAATAAATTAATATTTTTGTTCTATAATTAAAAACAAGAATAAATGTGTATGTAAATATACCTACAAAAATCCATCCTTAACAACAGATAACAATTTTTAGTTTCATTTTTTAGTCAATTAATAAAGCACGAATTAAAGTAATAAAACTGACTATAATTCTATGAGGAGTCATATTAAGAGTAATATTTACACCAACTATTTTTCTTATTTATAGTACTAGAACAAGAATATTAATTAACTTCCCAATAGGAAGTTATTGTAATTGGTCCGAAAATCGAAATCAAAAATTTTAACATATTTTCATGTTTCAAGGGCATTAGAGTATATTTACACTATTTTCAGAAAAATGTCTGTGTGTGTGTGTGTGTGTGTGTATGTACGTACGTACGTACGTGTGTACGTACGTACGTACGTACGTGTCCTTTTTTTCCGGGACGAAATCTCGCGAACAAAAAATGCTATTGACTTCGTTGGGGTGCTAATCGAAGCGTCTTGACGTGAATATGATCTGAAAGAAAGGATTTTTCGAAATTCAACCCCTATGGGGGTAAAAAGGGTGTTTTTTTCATTTTTATTTTTTTTCTTGATCGAATTTAGTCGGAACTTAGAATAAATACTATACAATACAAATAATGAAATGTGTATTTCAGTATTTATTTTTTATATGGGTCCAAATAGCCATTAAAGGGATGAAAACCACCATCAAAATTTGAATTTCATACTAATAAATACATTTAATAATTCATGTTGCCTTGGAAACAACACAATTCAAAATTTAAACTGTCAGATTAGTTATTCTAAAAATGTGCTTTATATTATTGACATTATTGGGATATTAGAAAACTAATATTCATAATACAAAGGTGAGTTTTATTTCTGATAAATTCCATTAAAATTTTTGATATACATATTAAAATTTTTTTTACAAACTATAACATAGTATTATTAATTATGGAAACAATAAATAATCAGTATTCAAGTATTGTTAGTCATACCATGTTGGGAAGTTGATTGTGTGGACCTAAAGGATCGCACCCCACAGCATTATACGTTATATAGTTTAATTTTATATCCCCGGGTAAAATTGGATCCGGCAGCTAGTTTATTTTTTGTAATTTTTAGCATCCGTAAGTTAAATTCTGCAAAACTATCTTCCCCATCGTATTTCTCGTAAACGTTGATCTTATGACAAATTAACAATGTATATTTATGTGTATTTTGTATCATATGACATTATAAAAATACCAAACATAAGAAAAAAGAGAAGAACAAAAAAATGCTAGATAAAAATCAGAGGGCCCACAAGCCCCATACATCCCGGGTCTAAATAACCATTGTTTGATACTGGAAATCGATAACACGTATTATTACTAATCCAGGTATAAATGGGTTCTCCAGATATTAAATAAAACCCAATTTTAGTCAAAATCCCTCACGAAGAGTTTCCGGACACATATTTATATAAACTTTTTTGCTTGAAATATTTTTCTCAATCAATGGTTTAAGTTTATTCCATCTGATATGACTCACCCTGTATAGTGTATACATATGACATATGTATATTTCATATACTATACATGTGTATAAGAAAGTAAAAAGGGTAAGAACCGTAGTACTTACTTTTTACTTTTTTATACATACATGAAATGTAATGTATAAATAAAGTATAGTGATCACGAAAAAACAGCGGTCGAACGTAACTCTACATTTAAGGCGTGATCTTCAAATTCGACGTCGCTAAATGATTTTTTCGCGGGCTCTATTTCGATAACTATTTACGATACATAATTTAAAAAAATACTATTTTATTCATATTTTTATCAGCTTTAAGATTTATTATACCTGTTTTCTTCTAAAACAGACAGCCCCAGTGGTATATCCAAATAACTGATTTTAGACAGCTTTGTAAGCCCCTAGAAAGTATGCACCCCCCTGTGAAGGGGGGGAAAAGTTATCACCATGTTCTATACATTGAAATCTACCAATTTCTTGAGAAAAAACGTACTCTGTCATTTTTTTCTAGCTCAAATTTTATATTGACTGGACTATGATATTTGTATTACAAATTATAATTATAGTTAGACAGATTATTTTGACAAAACTAGGCATATAATAATGCATAATAAAATATGCTTACCGAAAAAAAAGTTCATGAATTTTTGTGGTTTCCGCTTTTGTTATTTAAATCGGCAATATTTTTATATGCCGCTTTAAACCAGACATTGTTGATGAGCATTGCTAAGGCCTTTTACACACATATACGGTTTCATTCGGTTCGGTTCGTTTTCGGTCGCTGCCGACAAGTGTGAAACGGTGATTCAGTTTGTATTCGGTACCTAATAGAAACCGTACAGAACCGAATACTCCCTCCACACGAATAGATATCATCAGGTTTCTATTCGTGTGCAGGGAACAGAAAGAAATCAACGCGTTCACACACACTCGGTTTAGTTTCGGTTTTAACCTGATAGTGAGTGTTATTTTTTTTAACTTTTGTCGCAGATTTTCTAATAAAATGAACGGTTTTCCAGAAGCTGATGTGGATCGTCTCATGCTCTTTAGCTTCGGGAAAATAGTGTAGAATGCTCCAAATTCCTGCTGTAAAGTGATGAGAGGGTGCTCGCAATGAATTCTAGTATTTCACCTTCGTTTTTAATTTTTTTATAGAGAAACAACATGGCAACCACTTGCTTTCTCTCCATGATAACTACTGAGTTTACGGAAAAAAATAAATCCTAATATGAACCGTATGAGAACCGTGTATGTGTGAAAGGGTTTGATTCGTTTTCGGCTAAAACCGAAAACGAACCGAACCGAATGGAACCGCGTATGTGTGAAACAAGGCTGACCTGTGACTTCATACGATGAATTTGCTTCTTTCATTTATTTAGCAATTCCAGCCCAGATTTTATTGTTGTGCTTAAAAGAAGAGAAATCTTCTTCCTTTTCTCCAGGGGTCCGGAATTAATGCCTATTCGACTCCCGCTCCGATAAAGTTCCGGAACTTTAAAAAATCTATCCGTTCCTTAAAAATTCCGGAACTTATAGATTTAATAAACTCCGAAGAGAAATCGTGCCGGAACTTTAAAATTCTATTCGTTCCCTGGCTTATAAACTCCGGAACTTATAGATTTTATAAGTTCCAGAGGGAATTAATTCCGGAATTTATTAAATCTATTAGTTCCCTGACATATAAACTCCGGAACTAATAGATTTTATAAGTTCCCTGGCTAATAAACTCCAGAACTAATACAATCTATTAAATTCCGAGCGGCTATCGTGTCGGAACTTTAAAAATCTTTTCGTTCCCTGACTTAAAAACGTCGGATCTTATTAAATCTATTTGACTCCCGAATATATTATCAGTGGAGCAGATAGATTTTATAAGTTCTTTAGTATATCCGGAACGATTAGAGTCTATACGCTCCCAAATTCTACATTAGATTGATTGTACAATGAAGTCATATAAGTAGTTTAATTTAAAATATATACCTGTGTATGTAATTACTTCAATATGCAAATTAATATTATTGAATTTCTTATTGATCAGGCTTCCGCGGTCTATAATTTTATAAATAAATAACATATCTTTTATGAATTTTTTAACAAATATTTTATTTAAATAATTTGATATGTGATAATTGTGATCAAAAACAAATTACAACAAACACGTATTAAGGTAGATTTAGAGCCCTTTTATATAAGATAACGTTATTTCAGAAACAAATTAAAATATACTATCTTACTTGTAATCATTTATATAATTAATTAAGTCAGACACGTATTGAGGAAAATTTGGGTCCCGTTTTCTAAATATTTTAAATTTTCGGAAAAATAAAAAAATTACACGCGAAAGCAAGTTGTGTCAAACATTACTATATAAAATTAAAGTCAGTCACGTATTAAGGTTAATTTAATGCCCTTTTTTAAATACAATGTTATTTCAGAAACAAATAAAAATATATTATCTTATTTGTAATCATTTATGTTTTTAATTAAGTCAGACACGTATTGAGGAAAATTTGGGCCCCGTTTTCTAAATATTTATAATTTTCGGAAAAATAAAAAAATAACACGAGAAAGTAAGTTGTATTAAACATTACTATATAAAATTAAAGTCAGTCACGTATTAAGGTTAATTTAATGCCCTTTTTTTAAATATAATGTTATTTCAGAAACAAATAAAAATATATTATCTTATTTGTAATCATTTATGTAATTAATTAAGTCAGACACGTATTGAGGAATATTTGGGCCCCGTTTTCTAAATATTTATAATTTTCGGAAAAATAAAAAAATAACACGAGAAAGTAAGTTGTATCAAACATTACAATACAAATTTAAAGTTAGTCACGTATTAAGATTAATTTAATGCCCTTTTATTAAATATAACGTTATATCAGAAACTAAGCAAAATATATACTATCTGATTTGTAATCATTTATATAATTAATTAGGTTAGGCACGTATTGAGGAAAATTTGAAACCCATTTTATTAAGTTTTTTTTTTAACAAATAACACGAGAAAGTAAGTCGTCTCAAACATTAACTATATAAAATTAAAGTCGGTCACGTATTAAGGTTAATTTAATGATCTTTTATGAAATATAACGTTACCAAGAAACAAAGCAAAATATATTACGGTCATTCCATAAATAACTGCACACCCTTTTTGAAATTGTCACCGATTTTTTTTATTTTTACATATGTTTTAGTACTAGCTTAGAGAAAATTTTAAACGGTACTTAAAGTTCGAAAAACTTTCTCCCCCCAAAAATATCGACTTTTGAAAATTAGACGTACTTTTTTTTGCAAACGAAATATCTCAAAAACTATCAAAGATAGGTTAAAACTACAAGATATCAATTTTATGTAAAAATGTATGAAATTTATTAAAAAAAATATTTCGCTGCACAAAATTATTATTTAAATAATTTTTTTTTATTTATAAAATTTTAATTGAAAATTTGGGGGACATGTAAACTCTGAATTTTAAAAATAAAAATATATGTTATAGATTATTCATTCCTGAGTACACTCCACTTTGAAAATTTATGAACATATGAAAACTTTTCGAAATATAAATTTTTTTAGGTGACGGCGCGCGAGTATCACCGCGCTGCGCTCGCGTTTACTTAGTTGCAACACCACACGACTGTGTCAGAGTGCTCTGCATTTACTGCAAATAACTATATTATTGGTTATTTTATAAACATTTTCTAATATTTAACTGATTTCAGTATATTTATGGATATAATTTAAATAATCATATAATGAAAATTTCACTTATGTCGGATGAAAACAAAAAATTAATTTAGTGAAATATATTTCGTTTTAAATATAAATTATCTTCAAAAATATAGTTTTTAAACTTTTATATAAATCTTTACATCAGGTACGTTATTATTAACTTAACTTCCCGTTAAGCGATATACCCGCTTTGAATGCCTTAATACAGTAGTAAGATTTATTGTTTTCTCAGGTTAATAATCACTTAACTGATGTAAGCATTAATAAAAAATGTTTATAAAATAATCGATGATAGCTACTTATTACAGTAAATGCTAATCCTCTAGCACAGTCCACTATGCTTAACAAGCCAACGCGAGCGCAGCGCGTTGATACTCGCGCGCCCTCATCTAAAAAAATTAATATTTCAAAAAGTTTTCATATGTTCATAAATTTTCAAAGTGGAGTGTACTCAAGAATGATTAAGCTATAACATATATTTTTATTTTTAAAATTCAGAGTTAACATGTCTCCCAAATATCCAAAATAGAATAAATATTTACTTAACTAATAAATTTCATAATTCAATAATAACTTACTTGATGTAAGATTTATAAAAAAAAGTTTGGAAATTATATTTTTGAAGATAATTTATATTTAAAATGAAATATATTTCACTAAATAAATTTTTTGTTTTCATCCGACATAAGTGAAATTTTCATTATATGATTATTTAAATTATATCCATAAATATACTGAAATCAGTTAAATATTAGAAAATGTTTATAAAATAACCAATAATATAGTTATTTGCAGTAAATGCAGAGCACTCTGACACAGTCGTGTGGTGTTGCAACTAAGTAAACGCGAGCGCAGCGCGGTGATACTCGCGCGCCGTCACCTAAAAAAATTTATATTTCGAAAAGTTTTCATATGTTCATAAATTTTCAAAGTGGAGTGTACTCAGGAATGAATAATCTATAACATATATTTTTATTTTTAAAATTCAGAGTTTACATGTCCCCCAAATTTTCAATTAAAATTTTATAAATAAAAAAAAATTATTTAAATAATAATTTTGTGCAGCGAAATATTTTTTTTAATAAATTTCATACATTTTTACATAAAATTGATATCTTGTAGTTTTAACCTATCTTTGATAGTTTTTGAGATATTTCGTTTGCAAAAAAAAGTACGTCTAATTTTCAAAAGTCGATATTTTTGGGGGGAGAAAGTTTTTCGAACTTTAAGTACCGTTTAAAATTTTCTCTAAGCTAGTACTAAAACATATGTAAAAATAAAAAAAATCGGTGACAATTTCAAAAAGGGTGTGCAGTTATTTATGGAATGACCGATTATCTAATTTGTAATCATTAACATGGTTAATTAAATCTGTCACGTATTACAGAAATTTTGGGCCCCGTATTTAAGAGATTTTATATTTTCGTAAAAATTAAAAAAATAACATGACATAGTAAGTTGTATCAAACATTAACTATATAAAATTAATATCAATAATATACTAGTAGTGACGTTAAAATATAATAAATAAAACAACTAATTGTCTAAACGTCAAAGATTTAATAAGCAAGGAAACGTTTCCTTGCTTATTAAATCTTTGACGTTTAGACAATTAGTTGTTTTATTTAAAATTAATATCAGTTACGTATTAACATTAATTTAATATCCTTTTACCAAAATATTGTAATGTCGGAAATAAAATTAAAAAATTAAGATTATTATCATCTATTACTTTGGTTTTCATTTATTTTTTTGCTATCGTTAAAATACCTTAAATAAGATATATTATATGTATAATATCATAAAATTGGTTTCCAGATTTAAGAAGCACATTTATTACGGATCATTTTAAATGTGTGCATACCATCGATATAGGTAATTATATAGACCTCAAGAATAATAAAATGTTATTTGAGTTAAAAATTAAAATGTTTATACTTTTTAAGGAACAAGTTGGTGCAGGTTTCATCAAAATATGAAGTATAGAAATTTGATTTCATGTTTGACTTAATTTTTATATGTTTGGTTTAACACGCAGCCGCAGTATGAGAAGGGGTGTTATGCATAGGTTGCTAATTAACAATATAATTAACTATATAGTTTTGTATTTATCGATGGTATGTACCACAGAATAAAGATACATACATGCACAAAAAAATGATACGTGATAAATGTTCTTGTTAAATCTAGGAATCAATTTTATAATTATATATAATATTATTATAAATTTAATAATTATTTTTTTATAAGAAAACTTAGGCTCCGTTTTGTAAATATTATTAATTTTCGAAAAAAAAAATGAAATTATGATAAATTACATAATTAATCTGAAACAAAATTAAAAAATTAAAAAAAAAACATTGTATACTAGTATAAAAATTAACAAAAAAATATTTACAACTTAATATCACAAGGGTTTTTAATAGTTATTAGCTATAGAATTAATAATCAATTATTAAAACTGCACTGTATTGTAAGTGACAAGACATATTTGTCAGGTTATATATACTGTTTATTCACAATCAGTGTAAAAGAGCTGTGTTCATCTTTTATTTCGTTAGACATAGCAAGTTTCAAGTTGAAACTTGCTATGTCTTTTAAATAGATTGTAGTTTAAAAATTTCTAATTGTTGAAAAATGTACATAACAAGATAACTGATAAAGTCTCAGAGTAGACAAAACGTTTAACTAGGGATGAAACGATACCGCTGAGGTATCGATACTTTTACTCGATACAGTATCGGTCGTAAAGTATCAATACTTACTCGGTATCGATTGAAAAGTATCGATACATACTCGTATCGATCGATTTTTTTTGTAAAATTTGCCAATCGCATAAAAATTATTTGTAACCTTTAAAATAAGTTGTTAGTGACTAATAATTTATTTAAAAAAAATTATTTTCACCCTTATTATATATGCATGCAGTTCATCCAATACTTCTAATAAAAAATCTAATGGTAAAAGAATGAATTTTTTATTTGAACTTGAAACGTGTTAAATGTAGCAATAGCGCACTCAGCTCAATTGAATATAAAGTCCATTAAAATGAGTACAACGTATACTTGACGACATGTAAAAAATGGGATAGACGCTTATATAGCGTAGATTTTAATTCATACATTTGACAGTTGTTTGTTTTTGTACATGACGGTGCGTTCAAAAATTTCAATATTCAATTCACAAAAAATCATTTTCATCAGATACCTACTCGATACTTAGTTTCAAAGTATCGATACAAAAAGTACTTGGTATCGGAAGAAAAGTATCGAGTAAGTACTCGTATTTACTCGTATCGTTTCATCCCTACGTTTAACAAATAGAATTATGTTGTATTTTATATAACTATTTTAATAATCTAATGACCGAAACCTCGAAACACTAAAATATAAAAAATATACATGTACATATTTATATTATATTGTATGACGTATTGTCAACCTACACCAATGGCGAACACAATAAAAAAATATTATTATTGATTATTATTAGGTATTATTATTATTGTTCTATTATCAAACTACCTACGTGACCGACTTTAATTTTAGATAGTTAATTTTTGATACAACTTACTTTCTTATGTTATTTTTTTATTTTTCCGAAAATGAAAAATATTTTGAAAAAAGGGGCCGAAATTTTAGTTATACGTATCTGACGTATTTAATTATATAAATAATTACAAATCAGACAATATATTTCACTTAGTTTCTGATATAACGTTATATTTAATAAAATGGTATTAAATTAACCTTAATTAGTGACTGACTTAAATTTTATATAGTAACGTTTGATACAACTTACTTTCTCGTGTTGTTTTTTGATTTTTCGGAAAATTAAAAATATTTAGAAAACGGGCCCAAATTTTCCTCAATACGTGTCTGACTTAATTAATTATTTAAATAATTATAAATAAAATAACATATTTTTATTTGTTTCTGAAATAACATTGTATTTAAAAAAGGGCATTTAATCAACCTTAATACGTGACTGACTTTAATTTTATATAGTAATGTTTGATACAACTTACTTTCTCGTGTTGTTTTTTTATTTTTCCGAAAATTAAAAATATTTAGAAAACGGGCCCCAATTTTCCTCAATACGTGTCTGACTTAATTAATTATATAAATGATTACAAGTAAGATAGTATATTTTAATTTGTTTCTGAAATAACGTTATCTTATATAAAAGGGCTCTAAATCTACCTTAATACGTATTTGTTGTAATTTGTTTTTGATCACAATTATCACATATCAAATTATTTAAATAAAATATTTGTTAAAAAATTCATAAAAGATATGTTATTTATTTATAAAATTATAGACCGCGGAAGCCTGATCAATAAGAAATTCAATAATATTAATTTGCATATTGAAGTAATTACATACACAGGTATATATTTTAAATTAAACTACTTATATGACTTCATTGTACAATCAATCTAATGTAGAATTTGGGAGCGTATAGACTCTAATCGTTCCGGATATACTAAAGAACTTATAAAATCTATCTGCTCCACTGATAATATATTCGGGAGTCAAATAGATTTAATAAGTTCCGACGTTTTTAAGTCAGGGAACGAAAAGATTTTTAAAGTTCCGACACGATAGCCGCTCGGAATTTAATAGATTGTATTAGTTCTGGAGTTTATTAGCCAGGGAACTTATAAAATCTATTAGTTCCGGAGTTTATATGTCAGGGAACTAATAGATTTAATAAATTCCGGAATTAATTCCCTCTGGAACTTATAAAATCTATAAGTTCCGGAATTTATAAGCCAGGGAACGAATAGAATTTTAAAGTTCCGGCACGATTTCTCTTCGGAGTTTATTAAATCTATAAGTTCCGGAATTTTTAACGTAAGGAACGGATAGATTTTTAAAGTTCCGGAACGATTAGCTGTTATTAAGTTCCGGAATTAATTCCGGAACTAATTCCGGACTCCTGCTTTTCTCTGTATATTTCCAACAGTAAAAGAACTGCCTTATCCGGCAATATGAATACTCGTTAACTCGGTGTGTAACTCACCTGTAACCTACTACAATAATGATATTTGTATACATAAGTGCGAATTATATAATAATAACTACATAAAAACATTATTATTTTACCTTTTGTTGCTCTTTCTATATCGTATTTAATTAAAAATAATGTTATTCGTTGATTTGTTTCTTCGATGAAGACAGGAAATCCAAATCATTCTTGAGCCATTGTCCAGTGCTAATGAAAAAAGTAAATATTATTTTTTAAACTATAAATAAAAACTGATTAAAATAAAACGGGCAAGTGCATGTTGGGCACGCACATGATAGGGTTCCGTAGTCATTCTCACTATGATTTATAAAAAAAGAGTTATTTCAAAATTTTCGAGACTGAAGGGTTAAAATCAAAAAGTCATTGGACTTTTATTATTAGATTTTAGGAGACCTATCAAATGACACCCCACTCAATGGGGTAAATGAAAATTTTTTTTTTCACTTTTCAGTCTATGAAAGAGGGACCCAAAATATTTTTGACAATGTTCGTTATAATTTTCAGTGAAAGTACTAATTAAAAGCTACATTCTGAATTTTTTTCAGATTTTTTGAATCAATAGTTTAGAAAATAGAGGGGGGACGCTCTGACAACGACATTAAAAAGCAATTATATCGTGACTGAAGGGTTAAAATCAAAAAGTTATTTGACATTTTTTATTGCATTTTAGGAGACCTATCAAATGACACCCCACTCAATGGGGTAAGTGGGGAAAAAAAGTGAGTTCACTTTTCAGTCTATGAAAGGGGGGCCCAAAATATTTTTGACAATGTTCGTTATAATTTTCAGTGAAAGTACTAATTAAAGTCTACATTCTTGAATTTTTTCAGATTTTTTAAATTGATAGTTTAGAAAATAGAGGGGGGGGGACGCTTTTATAACGACTTTGGAGGGAAAATACATCGTAACTGAAGGGCTAAAATCAAAAAGTTATTTGACATTTTTTGTTGAATTTTAGGAGACCTTTCTAACGACACCTCGCTCAATGGGGTACGTGAAATTTTTTTTTTAAAACACTTTTCATTTTATGATAGGGGGGTCAAAAAAATTTTTGTTTTCAAAAATCTTATCATTTCTGTTTTTGGGTCATTAATCTACGACTGTATACCAAATTTCATCTTATTATCTCAAAATTTTTGAAGACGGACGGACGGACATGGAGAAACTATAAGGGTTCCTAGTTTTCTACGGAACCCTAAAAATTAACTAATCATACTTACCAAAATTTCTGATTAACAAAAAATTTAATAACAAAACAAATAATTGTTGTAATCGCACGATGTCTATGCGCGTTTCAAATTACTTACAAATTGCATAGACTACATAAACGCATGAAACGTTTTAACTGCCTCAGATCGAAATAGAAGCAGTCAACGCGCGCTGGATGGATTGCGGAATTCAGTACAATCTATGGAATTCTGTGTACTGTACTGCTTCATGCGTAATTCGGAACGCACTCTTTGTAAAGGAATATTTTACAACAAACGTAGGTGATCTAAATTATAGTAAATTGAATGCTCTACAAAAAAGATATCTTGAAAAAATAAATATTTTGGGGTGTCACCCCTCCCCTTTACACACGATTTTGATGATTTTGAAATGTGACCGTCATCAAACCAGACCCAACCAAGTTTCATAAATATCGGTTTAATGGTTCATGTGTTATGCGTGTGACAAGGATTGGGGGGGACACACACACATAAAATCGGAGAACACATTTTTTTCTCATTTTAAATCGATCACAAAGTTTCTCGTATTTTCGATATTGCGAGGAAGCAAAAATAACCTGGTGTTAAATATGAAAGATCTGATGGGTCCTGAGAAATTACCGTTAACGGTCTGGAATTTAAAATTCTTTCTAGTTGTACAATAACTGTATTAAATTCTTCGTAAGTCAGTAATTAGTCGAGTCAATGAAGGTTTTTACTTCGGAACCCTCAGAAACAGCACCGCTTTTAATGAATTTTTTTTTTAATGTTCGTTATACCATACTATTTGAAATCAGAAACATTCCAGCCGTCGGTCTCAAAAAAATATTTTTTTTGCTCAAAAAAAATGTATATAAATAAAAAAAATTTCGATGATAACTGAGCAAAAGTGTGTTTTTTTGCTATAACTTAGTTGAATAAATATTATTTGAGGAAATGAGCAAAAAAAATTTTTTAATTTTTATTGGCAAACGTTACTTTTCAATTATTTAAATAATTTGCTTAATAAATTATCGTTGACATTTTGACGCAAAAATTCATAAATTAATATACATATTTAGAATTTATTGAATATTGATGAAATTTAGCAGAACTGTTCGAAATACCCTTATTTAATACTAGTAAATTTTAGAGCACGTTACTTGCATTAACCCTTCTGTCAACCATTAGGTCTGGCCAGACCTTTTTGATCTTTCCATAAGTTTTTTTGATAGAAATATTTTATGTATCTTTATCAAATTCCTTGAATTCCTTAATCTACCTCTTTTCTATGATTCAGTGCAAAAAAATAATAATAGGGTGTGTGGGAGTGCGAAAAAAAATGATATTTCTATTTGTATACCTCTTGTCTACCTTATAGGTCTGGCCAGACCTTCATACCTTTAATTACCTTTAAAATGGGGCACCGTTACAACTTAAAATTCCACAACCGACCACTAGCCAAACAGCAGCAAAACAGAAGAAATCCTGCAAGATTTGCCGAATAAATGATAAATTTCAAAGAAAAACAAGATTCACGTGCAATGTTTGGGCAGACCCGGTATGTTTGCAACATAGCCGACAATATTTAAAATGTCACGAATGTGTAAATCTAGAAGATAAATAAAAATACAAGAAAATTTTTTAATAAAATTCAAAATGTATTAAAATAAGAGAAAATATATATTTTATATTCAAATTAATCTATAAAAAAAGTTTTATTAATTTTTTTCATTTATTTTATTTCATTCTCATACAAAATATATGAAGGTCCAGCCAGACCTATATGGTAGACGGAAAGGTTTTAGAACTGTGGTTGACAGAAGGGTTAATAATCATTTTACAGCAAGTTTTGCTACGAAATTTCGTATCCGCTCCAGCCGCGAATAAAATAATAAACGTTTGCCGTTTTGCAAATAAACAAACAATTTTGTCCAAAAAAATTGTAATTATTTGAGATGTATTTATCTAACGTTCCTGAAAGTTTTAACCCTTTTGGTTAACTATTTTCAACTCTAGTTTATTCTTTAGATTTTTCACGCGTCAGCGGTAAATTCGTCACTAAGATCGTTTACTCTGTAAAAAATATTTATTGAAGTTTTATAAAATTTTGCATAATTGTTCGAATTACTTTAATTTAGCAGTACACAAATTAAGAACACGTCACTAACATTATTTATCATTTTACAACTACTTTTTCCTACGAAATTTACTATCCGCTCGTGTCGCGTATAGACAATAAACGTTTGCCTTTTTGTAAATAAACAAACGATTTTTTCCAAAAAAATTGTACTTATTTGAGATGTATTTACCTAATGTTTTTGAAAGTTTTAGCCCTTTTGGTTAATTATTTTCAATTCTATAGCAGTATATTCCTCAGATTTTTCGCGCGTCAGCGGTACGTTCGTCGACAAGATCCTTTTACTCTGTTAAAAATATTTACTGAATTTTGATGAAATCTTACATAATTGTTTGAAATACTTTAATTTAGCAGTAAAAAAATTACGAGCACGTCACTAGCAATATTTTTCATTTTACAACTAGTTAGGCTACGAAATTTCCTAACCGCTCGTGCCGCATATAAGACAATAAACGTTTCCCGTTTTGCTAATAAACAAACAATTTTGACAAAAAATATTATACTTATTTAAAATACATTTACCTAATGTTTCTAAAATTTTTTGCCCTCTAGGTTCATTTTTTTAAATGGTACAATGTTATTTATTACAAATTCAAAATTTTTAGGAAAAATTGGGAAATTTCTAGAAAATTCCTAAAAATTTTTGTATAATTCAACTTTATTTGTGAAAAGAAAGACCGCGAATACACATTTCTATCAAAATTTTCAATAAATTTAGACAAAAATTAAAAAAAAAATTGGAAAATTTCGGGAAAATTCCCGGAAAATCCTTATTTTGACAAAGTATTCTTATTCAGCGACCCTCTAAACCCCTATAGGTAAAAAAATTTCGTCGAAAATCGGACTTAATATATGAAACCAGTAAATTATACAAATTTTCAAAATTTGGGGGGGAGGGGTTAAATCCGACGACTAGAATGTTTCTGATTTCAAATAGTATGGTATAACGAACATTTAAAAAAAAAATCTATCAAAATCGGTGCTGTTTCTGAAGGTTCCGAAGTTTTAGCCATTTTCGAGCTTCATTGACTCGACTAAATATGTGACCCACTATTCGTTTTAAATGATGTTTTGCGCTTTTAACACCCGCTTCCAATAAACCACGAAATACAGGAGAATAACTAGGTACAAAATGAAATTCAATGCCCATGTTGGAACTTTCATTTTCAATGTAATTATATTGATCTTTTTCATTAAATAATTTGCAACAATATTGCACACCCCAAGCAGGCTTTGCTTGGAAGTGTGTTCTACTCTCGTCCTAAAAATTTTTTTCGTATATAAATTGATAAAATGAGTATTATATCTTAAATTTCTTCAGTATCTCACTTACATTTTTACATTTTCTGATAGAAAACATTACAGTCTCCATTTTTGTTTAGTTTAATATCGATCGGTTTTAATTTTCTGTTATAAAAATATAAATAAAGTTCAATTTGTCGATTTAACCCGCTTTTTTGATAGAAACGCCGAACTACAGGCTTCAATTCGAAATAAATTTGCACCAATCCTTTTGAATTCACTTCATCTATTATCAGAATAGAACCCTATTAAAACTCAACAAAATTGGATAACTAGAAGTAACGAAATTTGCAGTTTATTTAAACAAAAATTCATATTTTGACAAGAAATTTTTTTACAAATAGAGTAGTTGCTATTTATAATTTATTAATAGTAGTAGGCGCTATTTCTTCATATGTCACTTCAAATTCCATAATTATTATATTGTGTTCATTAATATATAAATACATGTACAATGTACATCGATACGTGCTGTATTTTTATTCAAAGCCAATCAATCTTTTTAATCAAGATAAAATCTGGTAAGTTTGCATTTTTAAAACAAATATATAATATACGTCATATAACCTATAAACGTTACATTGTTGTTTCATTTTAAATGCTAGACATCAGGTGAACACAGCTGTTATCGCTGCAATATGTGGATGTATTTATCTTTTTAATTATTATTAGATATTAATTAATTTATTTACTTTATACATTTTACAAAAAAAATATGTTATATAAAAATTGTAAATTAAAACGATTGTTGTTTTATTACAATACATCCTAAATTTAAATAAAAAAAGGTAATAATCGATTGATATCAAGATTCATTGTTGATTTTCTAAAAAATCTTAATGAGTGATAAACTTCATATTATATATTTATATAATATTAATTACCTCCAATCTTTTTTTCAAACATCCTTTTAAGTTTCACCAATTATATTGTACCTGTACCGTATTTATTTGATATTATATGTTAATACATTTTTTTATGTTTAAGGGGTGTGCATTTTATGGCCTAGCCATAGTATTTTATAATATTATTTGCACCTTTAAAAGTAGCTGCATTATCGCAGTATTTTTTTGATGGTTAAGAAATAAACCTTTTATAAGAAGCCATAAATGTGGCTGTAGTTAAAAATCAGATACTAATTCGTGATGGATCACCTTAATTACAAAGTAAGTAAAAAGTGCTACGTAACCTTTTTTTACTAGAGACTTTCTTAATCTAGAATCTAGACTCTTTAATATTAAAATGACCGCAAAAGCAATTCCAGTATTTTGAAAAGTTCGAACCTTATTTATTCGATCATAATGGAAGCGAACCCATTAATTGTTCTGCGAATTTGGCCTTTAATCTGAAGTACACAATACATTTATGTCTTTTTTTTACTTCTCTGAGTCCGTTAATGATCCAGAGTTTTTGATTTAAAGGAGATAAAATTTGTTTTTGATAATTAAATCAGTTATGTGATTATTTTTAGGAAAAATCATATGGTGCTCTTGTGCAAATGGTATTGTAGCATTATGTAGCCTGCCACCCACGCGCAATATGCTTTCACTATCGCAAAAAGGATATAAAAGATATTAAATTTGTATCAATTTCTTTTTTACTATTTAAAAAAATAATTTCTCTTATAAAATAAATATGTTGAACTTTTTTAATAATCATTTTTAAAGAAGTATTTATTTCAGTTGTTTTAATTTTTAGTATTATTTATAAATAAGTGTAAAAGATAAGCCATAATACGTCGCAATTTCGTAATGCTAGAAAATTTATTAAAAAATGGTAATTGTTTTCAGAAATTAATATATTTAAATTATTATTATGTTTATGTCAGATAAATATGAAGGACCGTGCCACCATAGTTCATAGTGTATTATCAAGTATAACTTAAGGTTCGATACCTCTTGAAATTAAATCTACGGGGTTTACTTGTGTATTAACATACAACCACTCAAACTGAGAAGTTAAATTTTGTATGTTTGTATTACCCTATTGGCTAAATAAGGATTTAAATTTAATGGATTTATCCATGGCAGTATTATTTTTGAATCTGAATATAATAGTCCACTGCAATTAGACTGAAGAACATCGAAACGATAAAATCGGGCCTATATGAACCGATTTTAATGAAACCTTTTGCATTTGGATTGTTTCGATGGATAGGTCAAAGTTTATATTTTCAAACTCTACGCTAGACCCTATAAATAAAGAGCTACCAATGAGGTATACAGTGACATCTCAGAATTTGTTTAAATTTTCATATGTGATGTAGACAATTAACAGGTAAATATATCCAGCAAAATTTTTGGGATCGGACACGTAAAATATTTTTTGAAAATTCTAACTGCGTATAACCCCTTAAGACATTTCAGTTCATATCATTTAGTACAAAAAATTCGAATTTCGTGAATCGATCCGATTGCTTCGAAATCAGTAAAATCGAGTCAATTTGTATCAATTCAGTCGTTTTAAGACGAATTAGAGCCATTTAAGACATTTCACTTCATACCATTTAGTACAAAAAAATCGAATTTAGTGAAGCGATCCGATTGCTTCGAAATCAGTTAAATTGGGTCAATTTGCATCGATTCGGTCGTTTTAAGACGAATTAGAGCCATTTAAGACATTTCAGTTCATATCATTTAGTACAAAAAATTCGAATTTCGTGAATCGATCCGATTGCTTCGAAATCAGTTAAATTGAGTCAATTTGCATCGATTCGGTCGTTTTAAGACGAATTAGAGCCATTTAAGACATTTCAGTTCATATCATTTAGTACAAAAAATTCGAATTTCGTGAATCGATCCAATTGCTTCGAAATCAGTAAAATTAAGTCAATTTACATCGATTTAGTCGTTTTAAGACGAATCAGAGCTATTTAAGACATTTCAGTTCATATCATTTAGTACAAAAAATTCGAATTTCGTGAATCGATCTGATTGCTTCGAAATCACTTAAAATCGAGTCAATTTGCATCGATTCAGTCGTTTTAAGACGAATTAGAGTTATTTAAGACATTTCAGTTCATATAATTTAGTACAAGAATTTCGAATTTCGTGAATCGATCTGATTGCTTCGAAATCAGTAATATCAAGTCAATTTGCATCGATTCAGTCGTTTTAAGACGAATTAGAGCTATTTAAGACATTTCAGTTCATATCATTTAGTACAAAAAATTCGAATTTCGTGAATCGATCCGATTGCTTCGAAATAAGTAAAGTCAAGTCAATTTGCATCGATTCGGTCGTTTTAAGACGAATTAGAGCCATTTAAGACATTTCAGTTCATATCATTTAGTACAAGAATTTCAAATTTCGTGAATCGATCCGATTGCTTCGAAATAAGTAAAGTCAAGTCAATTTGCATCGATTCGGTCGTTTTAAGACGAATTAGAGCCATTTAAGACATTTCACTTCATACCATTTAGTACAAAAAATTCGAATTTCGTGAAGCGATCTGATTGCTTCGAAATCAGTAAAATCGAGTCAATTTGCATCAATTCAGTCGTTTAAGGACTAATTAGAGTTATTTAAGACATTTCAGTTCATATCATTTAGTACAAGAAATTCGAATTTCGTGAATCGATCTGATTGCTTCGAAATCAGTAATATCAGGTCAATGTGCATCGATTCAGTCGTTTTAAGACGAATTAGAGCTATTTAAGACATTTCAGTTCATATCATTTAGTACAAAAAATTCGAATTTCGTGAATCGATCCGACTGCTTCGAAATAAGTAAAATCAAGTCAATTTGCATCGATTCGGTCGTTTTAAGACGAATTAGAGCTATTTAAGACATTTCAGTTCATATCATTTAGTACAAAAAATTCGAATTTCGTGAATCGATCCGATTGCTTCGAAATAAGTAAAATCAAGTCAATTTGCATCGATTCGGACGTTTTAAGACGAATTAGAGCTATTTGAGACATTTCAGTTCATATCATTTAGTACAAAAAATTCGAATTTCGTGAATCGATCCAATTGCTACGAAATCTGTAAAATCAAGTCAATTTACATCGATTTGGTCGTTTTGAGACGAATTAGAGCTATTTAAGACATTTCAGTTCATATCATTTAGTACAAAAAATTCGAATTTCGTGAATCGATCCGATTACTTCGAAATAAGTAAAATCAAGTCAATTTGCATCGATTCGGTCTTTTTACGACGAATTAGAGCCATTTGAGACATTTCAGTTCATATCATTTAGTACAAAAAATTCGAATTTCGTGAATCGATCTGATTGCTACGAAATCACTAAAATCGAGTTAATTTGCATAGATTTGGTCGTTTTAAGACGAATTAGAGCTATTTAAGACATTTCAGTTCATATTATTTAGTACAAAAAATTCGAATTTCGTGAATCGATCTGATTGCTTCGAAATCATTAAAATGGAGTCAATTTGCATCTATTTGGTCGTTTTAATACGAATTAGAGTCATTAAGACATTTCATTTCATATCATTTAGTTCAAAAAATTCGAATTTCGTGAATCGATCCGATTGCTTCGAAATCAGTAAAATCAAGTCAATATGCATCGATTCAGTCGTTTTACGACGAATTAGAGCCATTTGAGACATTTCAGTTCATATCATTTAGTACAAAAAATTCGAATTTCGTGAATCGATCCGATTGCTTCGAAATAAGGAAAATCAAGTCAATATGCATCGATTCAGTCGTTTTACGACGAATTAGAGCCATTTGAGACATTTCAGTTCATATCATTTAGTACAAAAAATTCGAATTTCGTGAATCGATCCGATTGCTTCGAAATCAGTAAAATCGAGTCAATTTGCATCGATTCGGTCGTTTTACGACGAATTAGAGCCATTTGAGACATTTCAGTTCATATCATTTAGTACAAAAAATTCGAATTTTGTGAATCGATCCGATTGCTACGTAATCAGTAAAATCAAGTCAATTTACATCGATTTGGTCGTTTTAAGACGAATTAGAGCTATTTAAGACATTTCAGTTCATATCATTTTTAAAAAAAATTCGAATTTTGTGAATCGATCCGATTGCTACGAAATCAGTAAAATCAAGTCAATATGCATCGATTCGGTCGTTTTAAGACGAATTATAGTCATTTGAGACATTTCAGTTCATATTATTTAGTACAAAAAATTCGAATTTCGTGAATCGATCCGATTGCTTCGAAATCAGTAAAATCAAGTCAATATGCATCGATTTGGTCGTTTTAAGACGAATTAGAGCTATATAAGACATTTCAGTTCATATCATTTAGTACAAAAAATTCGAATTTCGTGAATCGATCCGATTGCTTCGAAATAAGGAAAATCAAGTCAATATGCATCGATTCAGTCGTTTTACGACGAATTAGAGCCATTTGAGACATTTCAGTTCATATCATTTAGTACAAAAAATTCGAATTTCGTGAATCGATCCGATTGCTTCGAAATCAGTAAAATCAAGTCAATATGCATCGATTTAGTCGTTTTACGACGAATTAGAGCCATTTGAGACATTTCAGTTCATATCATTTAGTACAAAAAATTCGAATTTCGTGAATCGATCCGATTGCTTCGAAATAAGGAAAATCAAGTCAATATGCATCGATTCGGTCGTTTTACGACGAATTAGAGCCATTTGAGACATTTCAGTTCATATCATTTAGTACAAAAAATTCGAATTTCGTGAATCGATTCGATTGCTTCGAAATCAGTAAAATCAAGTCAATATGCATCGATTCAGTCGTTTTACGACGAATTAGAGCCATTTAAGACATTTCAGTTCATATCATTTATTACAAAAAATTCGAATTTTGTGAATCGATCCGATTGCTACGAAATCAGTAAAATCAAGTCAATATGCATCGACCCGGTCGTTTTAAGACGAATTATAGCCATTTGAGACATTTCAGTTCATATAATTTAGTACAAAAAAATCGAATTTCGTGAATCGATCCGATTGCTTCGAAATAAGGAAAATCAAGTCAATATGCATCGATTTGGTCGTTTTAAGACGTATTAGAGCTATTTAAGACATTTCAGTTCATATCATTTAGTACAAAAAATTCGAATTTCGTGAATCGAGTTGGTTGGGTTAGGTTAGGTTAGGTTAGGTTGAATTTCATGAATCGATCCAATTGCTTCGAAATCAGTAAAATCAAGTCAATATGCATCGATTCAGTCGTTTTACGACGAATTAGAGCCATTTGAGACATTTCAGTTCATATCATTTAGTACAAAAAATTCGAATTTCGTGAATCGATCCGATTGCTTCGAAATAAGGAAAATCAAGTAAATATGCATCGATTCAGTCGTTTTACGACGAATTAGAGCCATTTGAGACATTTCAGTTCATATCATTTAGTACAAAAAATTCGAATTTCGTGAATCGATCCGATTGCTTCGAAATCAGTAAAATCGAGTCAATTTGCATCGATTCGGTCGTTTTACGACGAATTAGAGCCATTTGAGACATTTCAGTTCATATCATTTAGTACAAAAAATTCGAATTTTGTGAATCGATCCGATTGCTACGAAATCAGTAAAATCAAGTCAATTTACATCGATTTTGTCGTTTTAAGACGAATTAGAGCTATTTAAGACATTTCAGTTCATATCATTTTTACAAAAAATTCGAATTTCGTGAATCGATCCGATTGCTTCGAAATCAGTAAAATCAAGTCAATATGCATCGATTTAGTCGTTTTACGACGAATTAGAGCCATTTGAGACATTTCAGTTCATATCATTTAGTACAAAAAATTCGAATTTCGTGAATCGATCCGATTGCTTCGAAATAAGGAAAATCAAGTCAATTTACATTGATTTGGTTGTTTTAAGACGAATTAAAGCTATTTAAGACATTTCAGTTCATATAATTTAGTACAAAAAAATCTAATTTCGTGAATCGAGTTGGTTGGGTTAGGTTAGGTTAGGTTAGGTTAGGTTAGGTTAGGTTACTAACATCAAATTTCGTGAATCGTTCCGATTGCTTCGAAATAAGTAAAATCTTGTCAATTTGCATCGATTCGGTCGTTTTAAGACGAATTAGAGGTATTTAAGACATTTCAGTTCATATCATTTAGTAAAAAAAAATCGAATTTCCTGAATCGATCCGATTGCTTCGAAATCAGTAAAATCTTGTCAATTTGCATCGATTCGGTCGAATTACGACGAATTAGAGCTATTTAAGACATTTCAGTTCATATCATTTAGTACAAAAAATTCGAATTTCGTGAATCGATCGGATTGCTTCGAAATCAGTAAAATCTTGTCAATTTGCATCGATTCAGTCGTTTTAAGACGAATTAGAGCCATTTAAGACATTTCAGTTCATATCATTTAGTACAAAAATTTCGAATTTCGTGAATCAATCCGATTGCTTCGAAATCAATAAAATCGAGTAAATTTGCATCAATTCAGTCGTTTTAGAGGTTTTTAAGACATTTCAGTCCATATGATTTATGTCATAAATAGCTCTATTTCGTCGTAAAACGACCGAATTGATGCATATTGACTCGATTTTACTAACTTCGTAACATCAAATTTCTTGAATCGTTCCGATTGCTTCGAAATAAGTAAAATCTTGTCAATTTGCATCGATTCGGTCGTTTTAAGACGAATTAGAGGTATTTAAGACATTTCAGTTCATATCATTTAGTAAAAAAAATTCGAATTTCGTGAATCGATCCGATTGCATCGAAATCAGTAAAATCAAGTCAATTTACATCGATTTGGTTGTTTTAAGACGAATTAAAGCTATTTAAGACATTTCAGTTCATATAATTTAGTACAAAAAAATCTAATTTCGTGAATCGAGTTGGTTGGGTTAGGTTAGGTTAGGTTAGGTTAGGTTAGGTTACTAACATCAAATTTCGTGAATCGTTCCGATTGCTTCGAAATAAGTAAAATCTTGTCAATTTGCATCGATTCGGTCGTTTTAAGACGAATTAGAGGTATTTAAGACATTTCAGTTCATATCATTTAGTAAAAAAAAATCGAATTTCCTGAATCGATCCGATTGCTTCGAAATCAGTAAAATCTTGTTAATTTGCATCGATTCAGTCGAATTACGACGAATTAGAGCTATTTAAGACATTTCAGTTCATATCATTTAGTACAAAAAATTCGAATTTCGTGAATCGATCGGATTGCTTCGAAATCAGTAAAATCTTGTCAATTTGCATCGATTCAGTCGTTTTAAGACGAATTAGAGCCATTTAAGACATTTCAGTTCATATCATTTAGTACAAAAATTTCGAATTTCGTGAATCAATCCGATTGCTTCGAAATCAATAAAATCGAGTAAATTTGCATCAATTCAGTCGTTTTAGAGGTTTTTAAGACATTTCAGTCCATATGATTTATGTCATAAATAGCTCTATTTCGTCGTAAAACGACCGAATTCATGCATATTGACTCGATTTGACTAACTTCGTAACATCAAATTTCGTGAATCGTTCCGATTGCTTCGAAATAAGTAAAATCTTGTCAATTTGCATCGATTCGGTCGTTTTAAGACGAATTAGAGGTATTTAAGACATTTCAGTTCATATCATTTAGTAAAAAAAATTCGAATTTCGTGAATCGATCCGATTGCTTCGAAATCAGTAAAATCAAGTCAATTTACATTGATTTGGTTGTTTTAAGACGAATTAAAGCTATTTAAGACATTTCAGTTCATATAATTTAGTACAAAAAAATCTAATTTCGTGAATCGAGTTGGTTGGGTTAGGTTAGGTTAGGTTAGGTTAGGTTAGGTTAGGTTAGGTTACTAACATCAAATTTCGTGAATCGTTCCGATTGCTTCGAAATAAGTAAAATCTTGTCAATTTGCATCGATTCGGTCGTTTTAAGACGAATTAGAGGTATTTAAGACATTTCAGTTCATATCATTTAGTAAAAAAAAATCGAATTTCCTGAATCGATCCGATTGCTTCGAAATCAGTAAAATCTTGTCAATTTGCATCGATTCAGTCGAATTACGACGAATTAGAGCTATTTAAGACATTTCAGTTCATATCATTTAGTACAAAAAATTCGAATTTCGTGAACCGATCGGATTGCTTCGAAATCAGTAAAATCTTGTCAATTTGCATCGATTCAGTCGTTTTAAGACGAATTAGAGCCATTTAAGACATTTCAGTTCATATCATTTAGTACAAAAATTTCGAATTTCGTGAATCAATCCGATTGCTTCGAAATCAATAAAATCGAGTAAATTTGCATCAATTCAGTCGTTTTAGAGGTTTTTAAGACATTTCAGTCCATATGATTTATGTCATAAATAGCTCTATTTCGTCGTAAAACGACCGAATTGATGCATATTGACTCGATTTTACTAACTTCGTAACATCAAATTTCTTGAATCGTTCCGATTGCTTCGAAATAAGTAAAATCTTGTCAATTTGCATCGATTCGGTCGTTTTAAGACGAATTAGAGGTATTTAAGACATTTCAGTTCATATCATTTAGTAAAAAAAATTCGAATTTCCTGAATCGATCGGATTGCTTCGAAATCAGTAAAATCTTGTCAATTTGCATCGATTCAGTCGAATTACGACGAATTAGAGCTATTTAAGACATTTCAGTTCATATCATTTAGTACAAAAAATTCGAATTTCGTGAATCGATCGGATTGCTTCGAAATCAGTAAAATCTTGTCAATTTGCATCGATTCAGTCGTTTTAAGACGAATTAGAGCCATTTAAGACATTTCAGTTCATATCATTTAGTACAAAAATTTCGAATTTCGTGAATCAATCCGATTGCTTCGAAATCAATAAAATCGAGTAAATTTGCATCAATTCAGTCGTTTTAGAGGTTTTTAAGACATTTCAGTCCATATGATTTATGTCATAAATAGCTCTATTTCGTCGTAAAACGACCGAATTGATGCATATTGACTCGATTTTACTAACTTCGTAACATCAAATTTCTTGAATCGTTCCGATTGCTTCGAAATAAGTAAAATCTTGTCAATTTGCATCGATTCGGTCGTTTTAAGACGAATTAGAGGTATTTAAGACATTTCAGTTCATATCATTTAGTAAAAAAAATTCGAATTTCGTGAATCGATCCGATTGCATCGAAATCAGTAAAATCAAGTCAATTTACATCGATTTGGTTGTTTTAAGACGAATTAAAGCTATTTAAGACATTTCAGTTCATATAATTTAGTACAAAAAAATCTAATTTCGTGAATCGAGTTGGTTGGGTTAGGTTAGGTTAGGTTAGGTTAGGTTAGGTTAGGTTAGGTTACTAACATCAAATTTCGTGAATCGTTCCGATTGCTTCGAAATAAGTAAAATCTTGTCAATTTGCATCGATTCGGTCGTTTTAAGACGAATTAGAGGTATTTAAGACATTTCAGTTCATATCATTTAGTAAAAAAAAATCGAATTTCCTGAATCGATCCGATTGCTTCGAAATCAGTAAAATCTTGTCAATTTGCATCGATTCAGTCGAATTACGACGAATTAGAGCTATTTAAGACATTTCAGTTCATATCATTTAGTACAAAAAATTCGAATTTCGTGAATCGATCGGATTGCTTCGAAATCAGTAAAATCTTGTCAATTTGCATCGATTCAGTCGTTTTAAGACGAATTAGAGCCATTTAAGACATTTCAGTTCATATCATTTAGTACAAAAATTTCGAATTTCGTGAATCAATCCGATTGCTTCGAAATCAATAAAATCGAGTAAATTTGCATCAATTCAGTCGTTTTAGAGGTTTTTAAGACATTTCAGTCCATATGATTTATGTCATAAATAGCTCTATTTCGTCGTAAAACGACCGAATTGATGCATATTGACTCGATTTTACTAACTTCGTAACATCAAATTTCGTGAATCGTTCCGATTGCTTCGAAATAAGTAAAATCTTGTCAATTTGCATCGATTCGGTCGTTTTAAGACGAATTAGAGGTATTTAAGACATTTCAGTTCATATCATTTAGTAAAAAAATTCGAATTTCGTGAATCGATCCGATTGCTTCGAAATCAGTAAAATCATTAGGAAAACATTCGGCAACACCCAAACAGCACGGATTAAGCTACCGGTACTCACTGCAAACGAGATCCTTGCAGTAAATAGCTTAAAAATTGGATGGGTGATCTGCCGAATCAAAAAAGTAGAAACTAACACCAGATGCTATAGATGTTGGCTCTACGGCCATGTCGCGTCTAAGTGCCAAAGCCCGGTGGACAGAGCGGACAAATGCATCAGGTGCGGCCAGAGCGGACACATTGCCAAAGAATGCAAAAACGAACTCTGTTGCGCACTGTGCCCACCTACTGTGAAGGACCGCAAACATGCAGCTGGTAACAATAAGTGCCCAACAGCGGCCAAGTCACTACAGCAGGTAAAAAAAAGACGATAATGAGGATCCTACAACTAAACCTCAACCACTGCGTGACAGCACAAAACATATTAACTCAAACCGTGCAGGAAGTGAAAGCGGACGTCGCTGTGTTGAGCGAACAGCACCATAACGAAAATAGAGGAAACTGGCTCTCCGATACCACTGGAAAGGCAGCTCTATGGTCTTGCAGCAGATTCCCCATTAAGGGAAACCGAGGAGGCCCAGAGGCTGGATTCGTCCGAGGTGAAATAGACGGAATACACTTTTATAGCTGTTACGCTCCGCCAAATGACACATTCCCAGTCTTCGAGGACTTCCTGAACAGGCTTGTGACAGATGCAAGAACCGTCAGCCCAATAGTCATAGCGGGAGACTTTAACGCCTGGGCCACAGAATGGGGCAGCAAATCAACCAACGCGAGAGGGCGCGCCCTGATTGATGCACTGTCAATACTGGACGTAGTCCTGATCAACAGCGGCAGCACACACACATTCATCGGAGGAACAGGCAGCTCAATAATTGACCTAACCTTCATAAGCGGCAGCCTGTGCAAACTCGGCTGGAGCTGGAAGGTGAGTGATCTATACACGCACAGCGACCACCAGGCTGTACTGTGGGAGATCAACACGACCCACAGACACAATCATCCAACCAGGAAGCTGAATGCCCCCAGATGGAAAGTTAAGGATTTCGAGGAGGACCTGTTCTGCATCGCCTTCGACGACATCAGCAAAGTCGACCTAAGCACAGGAGCAGAGGCTGCAGTGACAGAAGTCATGGACGCCATGGCTAAAGCTTGCGACGCAACCATGCGACGTAGCAAGGGCAACAACCCCAAACCACCAGTGTACTGGTGGTCTGAGGAGATTGCCGAACTACGCAGAGACTGTCTCTACGCAAGGCGGCTGTACCAGCGAGCCAAGGCCAAAAAAAGAGTAGCTGAAGAACTACACCAGCGGTACCTAGACACCCGCAGGAATCTCAAGAATGGCATCAGAGCTAGCAAGAAGAGATGCTGGCTAGAGCTCTGCTCACAGATCGACGTTGACCCCTGGGGCAAAGCCTACAAACTGGCCATGAACAAGCTGAAACCAGCCACCACACACATGTGCTCCGACACTATTTCTAAGACCGTTAAAACCTTATTCCCCCAACACCAAGGAACAAGGTTCACAACGGAACAACCGGAAGAGCCAATAGAGATACCACCAGTAAAAAAAGAGGAACTATGGAAGGCTTGTAAGAGAATAGGGATAAACAAAGCGTCAGGACTTGATAAAATCCCGAACGTTGCACTCAAAACGGCCATCAAGACTCAGCCTGACACCTTTCTCAAGGTCTACAACCAGTGCCTGAAAGAAGGAGTGTTCCCAGCCAGGTGGAAAAGGCAAAGGCTTGTCTTGATACCGAAACAGGGAAAGCCACCGGAGCTTCCGTCATCATATAGGCCCTTATGTATGCTGGACACTGCAGGCAAGGTTCTTGAAACCATATTACATGGAAGAATCGCACAGCACACGGAGCCCGACCTATCCGAAAACCAGTTCGGCTTTCGGAAAAACAGGTCCACCATCGACGCCGTGCAACTCGCAACACAAACAGCGAGCGCAGCAATAACAAGCAGCTACAGAACTAGGAGTTACTGCCTAATGGTGACGCTGGATATTAGGAATGCCTTCAATTCAGCGAAATGGAGCTGTGTCTGGCATGCACTCAATACCAGCTTTAGAGTGCCACTATACCTCAGAAGAATGATCGCCGACTACTTTAACGATCGAACACTGTGGTACGACACAGACGAAGGGGCCAAAACCTACAGCGTCACCAGCGGTGTCCCACAGGGGTCGGTACTTGGACCACTCCTGTGGAACATTATGTACGATGGACTCCTGAGGCTCAACATCCCACCAGAGGCAAAGCTTATAGCCTTTGCTGACGATGTCGCGGTAGTCATTGTGAAGAAAGACCTGGACGACATAACGTACATCTTCCACGAAACAATGGCACTAATCCAACACTGGATGAACTCTGTCGGTTTAGAGCTGGCTGGAAATAAAACCGAAGCAGTCCTGATAACGGGAAAAAAGAGGAGAGAAAATGTTACCCTGAATGTAGGGGGACATAATATCTCCTCTCAACCATCCATCCGTTACCTCGGGATCATGATAGATCAACGGCTAAACTTTAAAGACCACCTAAGTGCAGCCAGCAAGAAGGCAGCCACCGCTACGACAGCACTGGGAAAGATCATGCCGAACATCGGGGGTCCAAGACAGAGTAGAAGAGCCCTACTAAACTCTGTAAACAGTTCCATACTGCTGTACGGTGCCCCGGTGTGGGCTGACTCACTAAAAGTCGCCTCGTACCGGAAAGAGATGGCAGCAACACACCGCCTCGGAGCTGTCCGGATTATATGTGCATATCGGACAGTATCGGAAGACGCGGCTTGTGTTATAGCAGCCACTCCGCCAATCACCATCCTGGCCGACGAACGGAGACGACTCCACGAAAGAAAAAAGAGCGAGCCATCCAAGGCGAGACACCGCCGTGAAGAACGGGATGCAAGCATCGATGAGTGGCAAAAACTGTGGGATTCCTCGCCAAAGGGCAGGTGGACACACCGACTGATCCCCAACATCAGTGACTGGGTGAAGAGACCCCACGGCGAAGTGAACTATCACCTCACTCAAATACTAACAGGCCACGGTTGCTTTCGGGCATACATCAACCGATTCAAGGCAGAAGTTCCACCCCACTGCCCAGCCTGTCCAGGGTCACTGGAGGATGCACAACACGTACTCCTTGCCTGTCCACGTTTTGACCAGGCAAGAGTCGAGTTTGAAGCGAAAACGGGAGAATCCCTCACAACGCCGGAGGACCTGACAAAAGTAATGCTGCGGTCACAACACCACTGGGAAGCAGCTAACCAGCTCGCTGTTGCAATTACTTTTGAACTGCAGCGAGCTGAAAACGAAGAAAGAAAAATGACGTAAATAGTAGAAGCCTGCTACCTCGCCCCCATGATGTAATGACTCACGTTGGTTCCGTGGGGGAATCACGAGACCTGCGACGGAGGGGGTTTTAGTGGGTATTGGGCTTCGGCCTGAGTCCCACACTACCCAGGACTTTAATCCTGGGTGTGCGTAAATTGCATTTCCACCTCCTTAAAAAAAAAAAAAAAAAAAAAAAAAAAAAGGTTAGGTTAGGTTAGGTTACTAACATCAAATTTCGTGAATCGTTCCGATTGCTTCGAAATAAGTAAAATCTTGTCAATTTGCATCGATTCGGTCGTTTTAAGACGAATTAGAGGTATTTAAGACATTTCAGTTCATATCATTTAGTAAAAAAAAATCGAATTTCCTGAATCGATCCGATTGCTTCGAAATCAGTAAAATCTTGTCAATTTGCATCGATTCAGTCGAATTGCGACGAATTAGAGCTATTTAAGACATTTCAGTTCATATCATTTAGTACAAAAAATTCGAATTTCGTGAATCGATCGGATTGCTTCGAAATCAGTAAAATCTTGTCAATTTGCATCGATTCAGTCGTTTTAAGACGAATTAGAGCCATTTAAGACATTTCAGTTCATATCATTTAGTACAAAAATTTCGAATTTCGTGAATCAATCCGATTGCTTCGAAATCAATAAAATCGAGTAAATTTGCATCAATTCAGTCGTTTTAGAGGTTTTTAAGACATTTCAGTCCATATGATTTATGTCATAAATAGCTCTATTTCGTCGTAAAACGACCGAATTGATGCATATTGACTCGATTTTACTAACTTCGTAACATCAAATTTCTTGAATCGTTCCGATTGCTTCGAAATAAGTAAAATCTTGTCAATTTGCATCGATTCGGTCGTTTTAAGACGAATGAGAGGTATTTAAGACATTTCAGTTCATATCATTTAGTAAAAAAAATTCGAATTTCGTGAATCGATCCGATTGCTTCGAAATCAGTAAAATCAAGTCAATTTACATCGATTTGGTTGTTTTAAGACGAATTAAAGCTATTTAAGACATTTCAGTTCATATAATTTAGTACAAAAAAATCTAATTTCGTGAATCGAGTTGGTTGGGTTAGGTTAGGTTAGGTTAGGTTAGGTTAGGTTACTAACATCAAATTTCGTGAATCGTTCCGATTGCTTCGAAATAAGTAAAATCTTGTCAATTTGCATCGATTCGGTCGTTTTAAGACGAATTAGAGGTATTTAAGACATTTCAGTTCATATCATTTAGTAAAAAAAATCGAATTTCCTGAATCGATCCGATTGCTTCGAAATCAGTAAAATCTTGTCAATTTGCATCGATTCGGTCTAATTACGACGAATTAGAGCTATTTAAGACATTTCAGTTCATATCATTTAGTACAAAAAATTCGAATTTCGTGAATCGATCGGATTCCTTCGAAATCAGTAAAATCTTGTCAATTTGCATCGATTCAGTCGTTTTAAGACGAATTAGAGCCATTTAAGACATTTCAGTTCATATCATTTAGTACAAAAATTTCGAAATTCGTGAATCAATCCGATTGCTTCGAAATCAATAAAATCGAGTAAATTTGCATCAATTCAGTCGTTTTAGAGGTTTTTAAGACATTTCAGTCCATATGATTTATGTCATAAATAGCTCTATTTCGTCGTAAAACGACCGAATTGATGCATATTGACTCGATTTTACTAACTTCGTAACATCAAATTTCTTGAATCGTTCCGATTGCTTCGAAATAAGTAAAATCTTGTCAATTTGCATCGATTCGGTCGTTTTAAGACGAATTAGAGGTATTTAAGACATTTCAGTTCATATCATTTAGTAAAAAAAATTCGAATTTCGTGAATCGATCCGATTGCTTCGAAATCAGTAAAATCAAGTCAATTTACATCGATTTGGTTGTTTTAAGACGAATTAAAGCTATTTAAGACATTTCAGTTCATATAATTTAGTAAATCTAATTTCGTGAATCGAGTTGGTTGGGTTAGGTTAGGCTAGGTTAGGTTAGGTTAGGTTAGGTTAGGTTACTAACATCAAATTTCGTGAATCGTTCCGATTGCTTCGAAATAAGTAAAATCTTGTCAATTTGCATCGATTCGGTCGTTTTAAGACGAATTAGAGGTATTTAAGACATTTCAGTTCATATCATTTAGTAAAAAAAAATCGAATTTCCTGAATCGATCCGATTGCTTCGAAATCAGTAAAATCTTGTCAATTTGCATCGATTCGGTCGAATTACGACGAATTAGAGCTATTTAAGACATTTCAGTTCATATCATTTAGTACAAAAAATTCGAATTTCGTGAATCGATCGGATTGCTTCGAAATCAGTAAAATCTTGTCAATTTGCATCGATTGAGTCGTTTTAAGACGAATTAGAGCCATTTAAGACATTTCAGTTCATATCATTTAGTACAAAAATTTCGAAATTCGTGAATCAATCCGATTGCTTCGAAATCAATAAAATCGAGTAAATTTGCATCAATTCAGTCGTTTTAGAGGTTTTTAAGACATTTCAGTCCATATGATTTATGTCATAAATAGCTCTATTTCGTCGTAAAACGACCGAATTGATGCATATTGACTCGATTTTACTAACTTCGTAACATCAAATTTCGTGAATCGTTCCGATTGCTTCGAAATAAGTAAAATCTTGTCAATTTGCATCGATTCGGTCGTTTTAAGACGAATTAGAGGTATTTAAGACATTTCAGTTCATATCATTTAGTAAAAAAAATTCGAATTTCGTGAATCGATCCGATTGCTTCGAAATCAGTAAAATCAAGTCAATTTACATCGATTTGGTTGTTTTAAGACGAATTAAAGCTATTTAAGACAATTCAGTTCATATAATTTAGTACAAAAAAATCTAAATTCGTGAATCGAGTTGGTTGGGTTAGGTTAGGTTAGGTTAGGTTAGGTTAGGTTAGGTTAGGTTACTAACATCAAATTTCGTGAATCGTTCCGATTGCTTCGAAATAAGTAAAATCTTGTCAATTTGCATCGATTCGGTCGTTTTAAGACGAATTAGAGGTATTTAAGACATTTCAGTTCATATCATTTAGTAAAAAAAAATCGAATTTCCTGAATCGATCCGATT